>OY756421.1:25854398-26281898 GCA_963576905.1 Mystacides longicornis | reverse complement strand
ATAAGTATCGGCGGTCGTATGTATACCTACTTATAAAATATCCATATTACACAAGAAAGTGCTAATTAAAAAAATATTGATTTGAGACATCTAGTATTCATATCCTGGTGCCAACTACATGACAGCAGCCGTTATCTATAAAGTTGCTTGTTCTAGTTGTTTTCAAAAATTTCCAACAGGTGGATTTATATAACTTAGTAGGTATTTCCTTTCCATGTTAAAGGACATATATTTTTCATTTGCCAATAATTATTTTGTAGATATAAATTAGAAAAATATTGGGTATAGAAGGTTTAAATTCGGATTGTGTGACACTCATTAGGTAATTGCATGGAGGACGTTATTAACTTAAAGTTATCCCACGTAGTTACTGTAAAATAAAGAAACAACTCGAAAGCCTATATAAGTTTCTGATAGTTAAATAAATTCTATTGTTAATAATTCCAACATTAAAATATTTTTGTTTTCGATTGGGTGCAATATTACTATAAAATAAGCATTCTTTTCTTTCTTTTTCTTTCTTCAGCCCTCTCGTGTCCATTGTTGGACATAGGCCTCCCCCTGTGACTTCCACCGCCCTCTGTCCTTCCAGCCGCATCCACCCACTTCCGGCAATCCATCTAATGTCGTCAGACCACCTCGCCTGAGGCCTGCCAACACTTCTCCTCCCTGTTCTCGGACGCCACTCAAGAACTTTCTTGGTCCATCTGGTGTCGATTACACAATACTTATTGAGAGCTTGTATCGTGAAAGAGGAATTTAGTTGTCAACGGGGTTTCAACCTTTAACCTTCATTCAATGCGAAAGTCAAGCGCCAATATTGAAAATACACAATTAGTTTAACATCTTAAATAATTAGTTACTTAATCGGGGCGATCGGAAAACAATACGTAATAAATTAACGGTACCATTGTCACGAAAATACGCGACCAAATTTATAGAATAATGTTTCATTAATTAAAACATAATTTGTAGTATTTACTGTTACGTATTGTACTTGAAAAAAAAACCGAATAGTGTCTTAATGTGCAGTGGAGTTGTATTGTTTGTAGAGACCATAAAATCTCATTGTTTCGCGATGAATTTATTTCACCAAAGACGTATTTTAAGCAATACAGTTTGTGTATTTTTGTATAAGAAGACGAAACATTGTCTATACAATTACACAGTGTCACTTAAGTAGTCAATAAACCAAAGCATGGAGATAGAAGACCTCAATCAATACCCATAGATTAACCCTCATGTATGTTCAGCGATATTAGGTGTTACAAAAAGTTATTTGTGTTTTTGTGAAATTAGAATAAATCCGGATTTCATACTTTTAAAATACGCAACTTTGCCAAACTATTAATTTTACGATCATGATTTTTTTCCTACTAACAGTTCTATAGTGATCCTAATGTTATTTTAATGCCATTGTACCGATAGATTTTGTAAAAAAAAAACCTATTTTTTCCAAGCTAATATTTTCATTTTTATATTTTTGCAAGATGACCCGTCAAACTTCGTTCAACATCTTCGTACGATAATTCTTTCCAAAATATCTGCTTTCTGAAACATCATGGGAAATAAAAAATGACTAATCAAATAAACAAAAAAATTAAAAAATCCGATGACAAACGGCATCACCTGACAACAATTAATCAAACTTAACTCACCTCTTTTTTAATCAAACTAAAATCTTCTCTTTTTATTGACTTTCTGCGTTTTAATTTATAAAAAAAATATTCGCTTAAAATATGTTAGAATGTAAAAAAAAATATATATCTCAAAGCTTGAAATAAATTCTATCAAATACTTCGTACCGGTGCCGGTGTTTTGAAACTCAATGGTTGTCGTAAATTGTGTTGTTATAAAATTTACAAAGATTGCGTTGTTGTAAGGAAGTCCGTTCCATACTACATTTAATATTATATTTTATATTATTTGCTATCCATTTTTTCATTTTTTTTATTATTTTTGTTATCCGGAGCGGAGAAGAATCCAATAAACTAAGCATCATAAAAATCTGTTCATCCGATCTCGAGTTATAAGTGTTCGCACTAACCCGACTTTCCCTAATATATTAGAGATATTGTTATATCGATCTATTGCTTTTTTTGCTGTAATATTGAAATAATTATATTCTAAAAATTATTAAATTGTATTACATATTAATTTTTAAAAGGCCCAACAGGCCGTAAATAAATAAAATAAAAAAATAAAATAAAATACTTATAGGAGGAAATTTTCGCATCAACGACTTATCTTTAAAACTGTTTATGGAGAACTAACCCTGCAAATTTCATCCTGCTGGCGGTCGTGTTATTGAAAATTCAATTTACTTGAGCAACTATCATGTAAGAGACTTATTATAGGGTGGTTTAAGTTTTTTTTTTTAATGTTATTGTGGTACCGAATTGCAGTTTTTTTACGATCGAAAATTTTAAGTAATCATACCTATATTTCGTTACCTTATTTTTAAATGGTTCCAATCTTACTGGTGGTATAACATGAAGGAAAGTATAGTTAGTTACTTTAATACCACGATCCCAATAAATTAATTATACCTACTATCAAAATCAAATGGTCGTTATCCGGCTTCACTTTTTGGTTTATTTCATTCAAAGATTAAGAATAAAAAAAAAAAGAGAAGAAATTGTAAACACGCTCAACCTAGAAAAAATGGTCAACTTTTATACGTATACGTATCAACAAAAAATAACGATAAACAAACGTTGAAATTACCGTAAAAATTGAATATTTAGGTCAACAAAAAGTTTAAATATAAAAAACATGATGATTTTAAAGAAAATCAACACGATTTTTGATGTAAAAAAGTCGTTTCTTATGCAAAAAATCTAGCATGATTATCACAGTTATAACTCGCATGCAAGATGTGCTTTTGGAAGCGACAGTGAATAAAACCATTGTAATTCACTCACAGTAACCGGCCATTATTCTTGTATTATTTGAGAATAATACAAAGTTCATTAAAATGTAATTATGCATTCCTTAATGTAAGAGGGATATTCGCAGTGTAAGCATTTATGACACAAATAGCGGGTTCTTTGATGTTGACCTAACCCATAGATTTTTATATATAACTACCTAGATGGAGTACTCCTATATCTCTTCATAATAAAAAAGTGAAGCCGATTTGGACGGCAATTTTGACAGTACGGTAGGCAAAACGGAACGTAAAAAATGATGTTAACGTTTATAAAGAAACTTAAAAATGATCTAATATCACTTATTTCAACGTAAAAATTCGTTTTAGTGTAAAAAACACGAGAAAACAACTGAATAAATATACGCCGTACCACGATCTTTTTGGAACCGAACTGTCAAAAGCTGCAATATTTCGGCCTCACTTTTGAATGCGAGTCGGGATTCTAGGTTATTGTATAGAATTCTGTGACCTAACCCAGGAAAGCACCTTTATATTTTTATCTATACATTGATATTTGACAAATTATCTATGAAAAGAAATTATTAATTACTGTACATATTATTTTCAAATAATTATTCATAAACAAAATTATTGCGGAACAAAATAAAGTCTTATTTAATTTACTTAAAATGTTTCATGATGTTAAAATATTTTAAATGGTAGATTTTTTCTTCTATACAAAGAAATTACTGTAGTATTTGAAAAATTTGAAACAATAGGTGATAAAAGTTTGAAGGTATATGATATAATATATGCTCTATGGTTACCTGCGTGAGATCTAGTCAAGGTTTGCTTGATTTAATTTTGTATCAATAAGGTGAAATAAATTATTATTATTTATGCTTCTATTTTTGACATCGTGTCAATCTTCTGTCAATAAATTGACTTACTAATGGAGATGAAAAATATCTAGCAACAATCAAATATGCATTTATAAAAAAACTGAGCCGATGCAGTTAAAAGTTATAGGAGAGAAAAGGGGAATTTTCAAATGCACAAAAACAATGATATTTCACCATCAAAAATATCAGATCCGATCCCCGGTTCCGACCATTTTTCTATTTCACAACCCGAGCATTTCTCAAGTGTAAAATATGTCAAAAGTGTATAGTGTGAGAGGGTCCAGAATGCCAGAACAGATAAAAGATAAAAGCAATTGATAAAGAAAGTTTCTTGAAAACAGCTTAGACCTACCACGGGTTGTTAAACTGAAAAATATGACGGCTCATGAACTTGTCATTGTACCGACAGAACGACAATTATTATTGATGTCTTAACCAAAAATTCGTCAATAATTATTATTTTGATATTCAAATTGAGTTCGAATTATTTGTGAATATTTGTACAAATTTCTATAAATTTAGTATTCTGCCTTGAATGAAGACTAGAAAAGAAGGTATAAAAGTAGAAAAAGTGCAGGAAATATTTTTATTATTATTAGGCTGATATTTATAACAGTACAACAGAATAACAAATAAAAGCAGATTCCCCGCATTTTACAATATGTTCAATGAAAATAATTATAACAGAACACGAATTGAAATTATAGTTTCCGTCTTAGTACTTATTATCAAAATGACCGAATTTTTTTGTTGTAATTTTATATACATTTTTTAACATACCGTATATTTCTTTTAATAAGAGCCTATGATGTTATTTCTGCACGATTTTTCTTAATTAATTGCATGAGTAGAGCATTTTTATAACCCAATTTTTAAACTAACAAAAGAATTAAAGTAGATTCGAAATTTCAAATTATAATCACTATTGGCAATGACATTTTTTGAATTGTTCTTTGAGTAGGTTCCTCAGTAATAATAACGATTGGTCAACATCATGCAAATATAGTAGATTTGGCGATATCACAAGAGTTCTTATAACTGAACTTGAAAATACTTGCGAATTTTGTAGGTACTGAATTGTTTGATAATTAAACTGCTTTACACAAACATTACCGGTATTTTTAACTGTAACACTGTTAAGTGAAGTTGTGCGTTGGCAACAATACAGAATAATTATTTTAGAATTGCAGATAATTATTATTATTTGGAAAAAGATATTTTATTATGAGTTAATATAGGTACCTACCATGTAAGCAGTGGTTGTAAATATAATACAAAACACCCTCTATCTATATACATACATTTTCCGTTTGAGATCCCACGCAGGGGAATGTGGAGGCAACAATATCTTTCTAATTGCTCAAACTTGCATATTGTCAATTACATTCCGCTTTATTTATTGCTTATATTTTTTATTTATACCTGCTCTGGTTCAAGGAGCTTAGTACGAAAGGGTTTTTTTTTCAACGAATTTACGGAATATAAAAATTGATTCCTTTTAATCTAAAATATCTTGTAGACAATAAGAATGAAAATTAAGATCTGAACCACTATGGGCTTACGTCCGTCTTCTACTGATGTGTCTATTGCTGGCTTAGTGTAATCACTTTACGTTAAAATAACGTTCGCCAATTAGGTGGTCGCAAATTCGTTGAAATTCCAAATCATGGGAATCTTCGAAGAATCGAATCGAAAACGCATTCTCAGCCGTCTGATGTAGAGACGCTACTTGGCCAACCCCTCCGACGAAAATACCTTCGAAAATATACGACATATAATATAAAATTCATTATAATCTTAACTTCGTCATTTATAATATGAATAAAAACAAAAAAGACATTAGTGTAGTTCGATCTTTTACCACCGGAGTTCATAGAAAATTTCGCGGTGCCCTCTCTGTCCCAAATGATGAACATTTGTATATTATGGTGACACTGTGGACAAAAATGACTAAAATAGGGTAGAAAACATGGAGAATATTATCCCTCAAAACGGGAAGAATATTATTGTTTACAGATTTCGTTTACTAATTCATAAACCATAATACTAAATTAACAACAATAACGACACATTTTTTTAAAATGAATCTGTGCTCACTCGAAGTGAACACAAATACAATTTTGACATCTTTCACACTAACCAAAAGGTTGTGTCGTGAAAGAGGAAATGGTCGGTACGGCCGGGATTTGAACCTACGACCTCCAATACGCTGTGCGCACGAGAGCCGGCGATTGATACCACTGGACTACCAAACATTGATGCTCTATTGAGAAATGAAATTGACAGTTTAACAGAAATTCCGCGAAAATATTAGTAAACAACCTATGTTTTCCATAGATTTCCATGGTAACACTACCAACTGTTAACACATTCGAATATTTTTTCGACATATCAAACTTAAAGCTAAAGAAAGCGGGATTATTTTTTTATGAAACATGTCAACTTAAAGGAGACTTAATTTTAAAAGTTCCTTTACCTAAAGAGTTCTTTAGTAGCTTTTTTTTTTAAGCCGGCCGTAAACCAGAGATATATATTAATATAAAGGAAATTATTAATATAAGGTGGTAATAGTTAAGTCACGCATTAAACAAATAAAATATTTATCTTAAAATAAGAACCTATTTATTTTAAAAATATCATTTTGAAAATGGAGTGTCACATTCAAATAAAATAAAACAATCTAGGTCAGACAGTTAGATATCAATTATGAAGGACGAAATATACTCTGTAGGTAAAACATGGCTGGTTGGCATATTGTCGTGACCTTGTGTAGACCTTTCTTCTAATGTTTTCCATGGGGCAATTACCAAGTCAAGGTCCTGCACGATTTTCTCATCGCAGGTAGGTCCGGAGATATAATGAAGTCGTCATGTCACAATATTAAAACAATTGAGGTAAAGCTATCAACATCAACGCAAAAGGCATTAATCATAATACAGTCAAGGCTCTTTATTCGCTCGTATGAAGAATATTAAGTTCAGCGTTTTTTGAGTAAACAAACACTCGGTATAAAAGTCGTCACCTACCTACTGTGAAGTTATCAATATTTTATTGGTTTCGTTTTGTAATATTTTGGAGTTATTACGTAGAAAGATTTGGATTTTCGATGTTTAAAAAACAAACGCTGATCGTGTTTTCGAAGCAATCTAGAAGGATTTGAAAAATTCATTACGAGGGATGTCACCGATTTTGCACTAGATCGAGCGCAGTGGAGAGCGCTGTTTGCCTCCTTAAATATTAGATATGAATGATTTATTTTGCTTTTGTTCTGTGAGACGGCTGAGATGAAGTAATCATCCACAATATTATCAATCAAATCATAATTCTCTTTGAACCCCACATAGGGAAGAGCTATCCATTGCGCTCGATCTTGCGCAATGCTTATGACCTCCTCCCACACCATGTCCAACTCCCTCAGCTCTGCATTGAAGGAACGGAACACGGTATGAGAGGGTCTTCCACGTCTTCGAGACCCTGATGGGCAGCGCTCTCCTCGGCCAACTGTTATTCGGCATCCTTTACACATGTCCCAGCCATGTCCACCTACTGTCCACAATATTATGGTTTTGGGTAAAAAATGTATGACACCTATAACATCTTTGAATACCTACTAAAAGAATGGAAAAATGCTGATAAATGAATACATACATACGTACATTCTCCCTTTAAGCCTTCCCGCACACAGCAAGCCAGCCCAGAGGGGACCAATCCGCAGCGAAACCGGCCCCCAGGCTCGATCGAAGCAATCAAACCAAAAAGCCGGCCCCGGACAAATTCACCCCCAAACCAACCAGCAATGTGGGTGGCCTAAGCCCCACTCGGGAGCATTGGGAGGCATCAAGAGCTCTCCATTGCGCACGAAGGCATCCGAGGCTCATTGTGCCTCTGATAAATGAATATGAAGAAAAAAAAACATTAAAATATTATGGAGATTGTGACAGATTATAGAGGTGCCATTGTACCGAGATGTGATGTATGAGTACACTTTACCTTGTCTCGATACAGTCAAGTAGGTAACTTATATAAGTACTTACTGCAGTTAAGTAAGAGAGCATTTAATCAAAACAAAAAACAACATGTGCTAGTACATCAGCAATTGAATGGCATCATTAGATGTGTAACTGTGTAGTTACTTGCATACATGCCGAACAAAAAAAAAAATGAAAATAAATTCCATTCATTGTTAGACTAACAATGAATCAGTGTTGAGGAAGACATATTTTTATTCTGCTATTTCGCCGTCACACACAAAATGTGGGGTATGTGGAAATTTAACTACACGCAAAATGAGGCTGAAGCGAAGTGAAAAAAATTGGACTCGCTAATATTTTGTGTACAACGAAGATAGTTTTACCCTTGGTCAGATGAACAGAACTAATAGTCCGGGAGCAGTTAGACAATTTTCGTATTTGAGGCTGATCAGAACCGTTCACCCCCCCCCCCCCCTTCCCCCCGAAATTACTTGTACTTTCTTAGTACAAATAATAAAGAGTGTTACGATTTTTTTCGTAAATTTTTTATTTTTTTTGAAAGTGCAAGTGTTTTTCTGTAAATTCATTAGAAAAATAAATACAGGTGATTGTCTTGCTAGACCCACCCTTACTTGAACTTTTGTGATATTTTTAGCGGACACTCCTCCCCTCTTTTGAGCTCACGTGATTAACAGACGGCCCCTGGGAAGCACACAGTCAAATCACCTTGGCACACTTAAGAATATCCCGATAGTTTCCGTAACAACTTAAAATCCTAATACTGATATACCACACTTTCCTAATAAATTACCTACATTTTCTAATGTTAACATATTTCATAAGGTTTATTAAATAACTGGTTGCTCCATAACGTGGGAATACGTTATACAGTATGCGGTATAACACTTAAACGTCGGTACCTATATGTAATAATATGTACCTCAACTTAGAAGGTGGATGTTATCTAGTAAGTACTTTGTTATGTTGAGAACTGTTCAACTCAATAAAAAAAGATTTATTGACCATTTTCAAGGTACAATTGAGAACAATGAACACATAATAATATATACAACTAAATAAATATTGTGACTTTTCTTATATCACAACAAATTAAGTAGTAAGCTCTTTATCGATAACATACCTAATTTCAAATTTAAGCAAATTTGTTTTTTTATTTATATATTATTTTCTTGCCATTTCAATATCCCAAAAATAAGTTATTAATGAGTTTAAAACAGACTATCTTAAATGCCGTAATACCTACTTATAATAATATGGTTCGTTATATTAAGAAAGGTATAACATATTTGAATAGTTGATATTAGAGATGAAACGGATAGCAGTTTAGCCGGATACCGGATATTCGGCCAAAGAAGCAACCAGAAACAATGCGCGGGCAATAAAGAGTTCTTGTTGCCTCCCTAAAGGACGAATAGAATAGACTTACGAATACCTATAGGAAAATACTTGAACAAATCCTTATTTATATCATTTTTTTCGCAAAGCAATACCGGATTAAAAATAGACCAAATCGTTGAACTATTCAACCACCCAAAATCTAATAGTCATATATGATATTGTCATTGAGATTGCAAATGGATCGGATGTAAATGAAGAGTAATGCCCATCTTCACCCCTATTCCGAATTTAACTCACGTTACGTTAGTGAGAAACGTAAGGGAATTTTGTATGAGCATTCAGCAGCATGTAAACTGTTTGATGCGTGTGTGTTGCCCATTCTCCTGTATGGGTGTGAGTCCTGGCACCTGACCAAAGCCCAGGCACAAAAAGTCTCAGCTTTCGAAATTAAGTGCCTCAGGAGAATTTTGGGTGTAAGATGGTACCACCGCAACACGAACGACGCTATACGTCAGCGCACCCAGCGTGAGCTCATCACTTCTACCATTATGTGGAGGAGATGGACTTGGTTGGGACAAGTGTTGAGGATGCCGAATGACAGTTGGCCGAGGAGAGCGCTGTTCTTCCTCCCATCAGGGTCCCGAAGACGAGGAAGACCCTCTCATACCGTGTTCCGCTCCTTCGAAGCAGAGCTGAGGAATCTGGACATGGAGGAGGTCATAAACATTGCGCAAGATCGAGCGCAATGGAGATCTCTTGTTGCCTCTCTGTGCCCCTAGGTGGGGCCTTAAGGGTGTTTGGATTTGGATTCAGCAGTATTTTGTAGGAGCGATATACAGTATACACGTTTCCATACAAAATTATGTCACTTCACGCCAGCGTTAATGTCACGAAAACTTAAAATATGGGTATGGATGAAGTCGATTTCAGTGTAATAGAGATTGATGTATGCACGTATGGTATGCATGGTATAAAAAAACGACATGTCACAGAGCCGTGAGAGCAACCAGTATAATGTGCTTGATGAATTGTCTCAATAATAACTCACTCGCAGTGAGTCAATTGTCTTGAGTCAATTGAGTCTAACGTTTTTATTTGAGTTGCGAAATAAAGTAACATTATTATGTATGCATAACAAGGAGACTTGGATCATTGCGAAATTGTGGATGTACATAGACGTTGAATGCAACAGTTTACATAATATTTTTTATAGAGTCATTTTACTTATTTATTCTCAATTCACGTTGTTCTCTGTCTACGAGTATTGTTGGGATAACAACGAGTAGCGAAGACAAGTAGAGAGGGTCGGTATCAGCGGCGAAGTAAATGAAATTTTTCGATGATTAATGCTGCAAAGAAGACAGTTTATTTTTAAATCAATTGTATTTAGTATCCCGATTAATTAACGTTTTCATCTACATATTACCTAGTTGGGTTCATCATTTTCTTTTTTTAAGTAACATCAGGAATATCTTTCTTTTAATTTGCCTTGCTGGTCCATTGTACCTGTTGTTATATATTCTTTGAAAAATTATTGCAGATTGTTCTTGGGGGTCTGTTACTCTCTGTGATGTGTCTTTGGCAGTGTTTTGTCTTGTATTCGTGGGACATGGTTGTTGTAGAATCTTTTTTTGTCTTCCATTTCTTACAATATTCTCTATTTCTCTAATAAAAAACGTGCTTATTAAAATGATCGAAGTGTTGTAAGATAGGTTCTTTAAAAAATAAGGCATGAAAAAAAAGATGCCAATTTTCTTCCTTTCAGTACGGTTCCATAAAAAACTATCTTTTTATATTAACAGTAAAATTGATTTTTTTGATCGAAAATATAAGAATAGTAGATTAATAGCAACTAGAATAGCACTTTTATTGTACTTACAGAATTTCGGTGTCTACGAAATATTTCAAGCGGACATACCTGTAAAGAAAAAAAAACAAAGAAATGTTAAAATAGGTAGGTAGGTATAGGTAGGTAAAATGAAGTACAAATAGTATGTATATAATGTAAACATATTTTCGGTTATGATGGTAAAAGATGACATGAATAAAAAAAATTTTGATTTTTAATTCACACTTACATATAGGTACATAAGTATCTACTTATGTATTTTCCCTTTTACTCATACATAAAACATTTTTTATAAATAGTTTCACGTAAATTCTTTACATGTGAGCGACAAAAAAATGCGTTTCACAGATAAATTCTTAAATGGCGTGATATTATTTTTGTAAATTCCATATTAATTATTTTGATAAACGTTGATTTTTAGACATGTACAAAGAATGTAAGAAGACAATCTTTCATAATAAAAATTATTTATTGAAAAAGGAGAACAATAATGGTAGTAGAACATTCATGTCTCCCTCCATTAGGCGTAACATGTCTCAGTGTGATAGCGCAATAAAAAGACTTTTTTGAAGAAACTAAAAAAAAAAGTGAATCTGAGAAACTGATTATAAATAGTTGCAGAATCATTACTAACAGACAGGACATCTAGAAGATGGAGGAAAAATTTAAGGCTTAGACAAAAGACCCCATATCTCAAAGACCTTAGTACCTACCTCGTCAAGTCTAAATAAGACCCAGCTAACAGGAGTAGAAGAATAAGAAGATGTCTATACATAATAGGTAACTCCTTGGTCCTTTATATAGACCGGAGTACACAACTCCGATTTGTACTGACGTCAAATAAACAACCAGGGACAAGAACGTGAGAAAAGTTAAATTCTAATAAATTTGCATCGAGTCTGGTTGCGGTGCAAAATATATAGGAGGTAATCTTTCCAGGAAGTAGCGTTCTGTGCCGTCACATAGCGATGTATCAGCACTCCCAGCGCGTCCAGGGCTGGTGAGATGCACGACTGCACACAATATTCGATGCAATCTCATCGTGTGAACGCCGACAGCGTGGACCCCGAAGAGCGATCCCCGCTCCGAAGAATAGGCAATAAAACAAAATAACAATACAGAACCTTGTTGATAGAGGACAATAATAATTAATATAAAATCACAACTTCTCAGATGATTTGGCGGATAAAGCGAGTGGCGTGCATACCCTCGATATAGGAAGGTTAATGCCACGGGTCAAAAACTTGTGAACTTCCTACATTTCTATGACTGAATTCCAGTTCTTGATTCCCTCTGTTTTATTGTTGTTTGTCGCATGGAATTTTCTGTGTTTTTTTTTAATTAATCACTTAAAACCCTTCTCTTCCTTTTCAGTTTCATCATAGGCCTACATATTTTTTTCATTTTTTTTTTTATTTTTTTTTTATTTCCCATACCAATAACATGAGTACAATAATAAGTACAAGTACTTACAATCTATATATATTTATTTATTTTGGGATATATTATCTCACTAGGCAGACGCCTGTGCCGAATAATATTTTTTTTTTAGAAATACTGGAATATTACCTATTAGAATTTTATATAGAAATCTAATAAAATATAATATTGAAAATAACAAAAAAAAAAAACATAAATAAACTATATTTAAATTAAATTATATTTTAAACATCAACTTTTGTTATCAGGTTTATTTTGAGATCAATCTTTTGGAAGGTCCTGCGTGAAGTATTTTTTTGGTATATTTTGCTGATTGTGCCCTATAGTAGTTTTCTTCTTTACATGTGATCATTTCATAACCCCCTTATCAACTTCTATCATTTTTTATGACTTGAGATTTTCAGAGAATCATGTTTTTCTAATAGGGGCTACTCTATTTTCTAAGTATATCAACATTACATAAGTATGTGGTTAAATTTTTGAAAAAATAAAATAGGTACTTAGTATGTGATTAATAGACACTGAGATGAGTCTCATTCAAGCAAGAGAGCAAATTCGTCAGTGCCTCTGATTCAAAAAGCATAAAGCTGCTAAAAATATTAAAAAACATATTTTTCCTAGAACTAGAACAATGAGATGAAAATTCGAAGCAGAAAAGAATTGCTGCCATTGTGTAAGACACGGTAACCGATGTTAACAGTCATTAGTCAAATGATTTGTGTCATACTCGATGCTATCGGCTGTAAACACACACGCGGACCATCTCCACACAATGTCATTATACACTTGCAACAAAATACAACAGTCAATACATTTTCCCAAGCGCGACACTTGTATATTGGAGATGATGCGATTACAACAATAGCGTGCCATTGTTTGTTTATGTGATGTTACAGCAATGTATTGAAACAGACATCTCACGTACATATGTTAATTTTTGAAGATAGAACTCTCTAAAATTCCGTCAACCATACGTGATCTGCGCCCTTTTCGTCAATCTTATCTACGGCTTAAGTTTCCTATTTTCGAATTACAAGATAGCCATTGGAAAACCCTTTCGTTCATAACAACTAGCCCCTGATATTGACTGGTATTCTCAAATTCACGTTCCAACTCAACGCAAGAAGCTCTTGCTTAGAACTTAATCGGTTGCCAGTAGTTACGCAACTAATGTATCGGATAAAATATTTTCAGAATACAGAAATGTCAAAAGTCTCAATAAAATTTGGATAAGACGCAACTCAATCGTCTGTTTTTCATTTCAGAATAATAGTCATTATCTGGATTATGTCCTCTCCCTAAGTAAATTTGTTATCCTACATAGTTATATTAATTTCTAATTCATTCGATTAACAGTACTAAATTGTGTTTTTATTCAATAAAAGTTATAGGTACAGGCTGTTTACTAAAATGTTGGACAAACTGGTATATGTTATAACATAGAAAAGATCATTTGGAATATATTGTAGCTACTCAAAATTTATATAGGGTGCAACCTTTTGTAGAGTAATAAAAAAAATTGAGAAATCTCAAATTTTTACCTGTGAAATGGTGTTCCAATGCCAAAAATTCTTTTAGCTTTAGGTATTTGGTACATTTTGTCCAA
This sequence comes from Mystacides longicornis, assembly GCA_963576905.1. NCBI lineage: Eukaryota > Metazoa > Arthropoda > Insecta > Trichoptera > Leptoceridae > Mystacides > Mystacides longicornis. The sequence goes on along the minus strand of OY756421.1, from coordinate 26,267,899 downwards.
CATACCGTATTCTCCTGCTGTATGTGGTAATATTTTAAGGTGGAATATTGATAGATGGAAGATTTCACTTGAGGTCAGCTGATAATATGATAAGAAACCATAAACTAATTGAAATTATGTCGGGTCGATTAAGTTGAGTTTTAATTGCCCACCAAATCCAATAAATGATCAGCTCTAGCTAATAGTCATCAACATTCACCGCCATTATTCTAAGAACATTTATTGGCCATAGTAGAAGATTATAGAATGGAGTCGTGAGATGAAGTATCCAGATATAGTATAGGAAAATAACAATATAAGCTACGGATACATTTCACCACTCTCGGCCATTAAATAAATGGATAGTGTCGTTATGACCATCTTGATTGCCGTCGATTGGAGAGTAAATGGCCAAGAATGTTTAAAAGTTACAATCACAATTGGTTTTCGCCTAATTTACAATAATGATTGGCTAAATGCAATCACATGCACTACTTAAATAACGTTACTTTTGATTTTTGTTGAACTAATAAAAGTAAATAGTTTATATTAATCTGCTTTTTTTTAATATTCATTGTTGCAATTTAATCTTAAGGAAAGAGAACCTTTATTTATTTATTTATTATTATAAATTATATATGTTGTGAATGCTAGTGTTGCGAATGTGGTAAGTATTACTTGCTTAAAAAGCGGTATATCATTTCTCGGAATGTATCGGTCCCCATCACAGACAGACATGGATGAGTTTCTGAGAATTCTTGACCGTCTTCTGACTGAATTGCCTAAAGGTAAAATAAATATAATAGCTGGAGATTTTAACATAAATATATTAGAGAAAAATAAATATGTTGAGGAGTATAAATGTTTGTTGTCGGAGCATGGTTTTGTGTCGGCGATAAATAAACCTACCAGAGAAACACAGTTTACAAAGACCTGTATCGACCACATATTTGTTAGAAGTAAAATAAATTTTAATTCGGGTATTATCAGAACTTCTTTCTCGGATCATTATACCACTATAATAGAATTTAAAGAGAAAATGAAACCCAATAATAGGAAAACTGTCAATAAAATTAACTTCGATGCGCTTTTAAAAGAACTTGAAAGAGAAAGCTGGTCGGATGTCTTTACTGCCGACGACCCAAATTTGGTGTTGGAGTGCTTTATACGAACGTTGAGTGATCACATTAAACGCAATACATTAACTAAAACAATCCCTAATTCTAAGTTTAAAATAAAACCTTGGATAACTGATGGTCTACTTAAGTGTATCCGAAAGCGAGACAGGCTGCATAGGCAGACAATGAGGTTCCCGTTGAACGAGGAGCTTGCAAGGTATTACTCACGGTACAAAGGTACTTGCCATCGGACAATTAAAACTACAAAAATGAATTATTATAAGAGAAAAATCGAGGAAAGTAATCATCACGTCAAGACAATCTGGAACGTTGTTCGTGAATATACTTCCCAAAGACGAAAGGAGACTGCTGTGGAGCAGCTAAGGATAGATGGAGGATTGATTGATGATAAGATAATGATAGCGGAATGCATGAATGAATATTTTGTGAATGTGGGTTCAAATGTGAGTAATAATATATTAAATCGTATAAATAAGACAGAGGGGGAACTTGTGAATGACTTTGTTATGAATGGGGGGGGTGTCGATCGGGGATATAGTCTAATACCGATCACGGAATATGAAACAATGGCCATAATAAATTCGATTAGAACGGATAGTGCCGTGGGGCCAGATGGTGTCTCCGCAAAGATACTCAAAATCGCCAAACATCATATAGTATATCCCTTAACACATATGATAAACATTAGTATAGGTTGTGGAGTGTTCCCGAGGCATCTGAAGGAGGCGGTCATTATACCAATATACAAGGAAGGAGATTGTCGAGACCCTTGTAACTATCGCCCGATCGCATTATTGAACGTTATTTCTAAAATCTACGAAAAAGCTGTCAATTTGCAATTAATACGATATTTTGAAGACAACAGCAAGTTGTCAAAATCACAGTTTGGCTTTAGAACTGGCAAGGGTACTAATGATGCCATTGCCGAGGTGACAGAGTTCTTGACAAGGGCATTGGACAACCGTGAGAAGTGTATAGGAGTTTATTTGGATCTAGCTAAAGCATTTGACTCGGTGTCGCATCCTATATTAATTAAAAAGCTTGAGAATATTGGTCTGTCTGCCTCATCCTTGAGATGGTTTGAATCTTACTTGACGGAAAGAAGGCAAGCGGTTAGAATAAATAATATTACGAGTCAATATCTACCAGTCCGGTGGGGCATTCCGCAGGGTAGCGTGCTGGGGCCAACATTGTTCATTGCATATATAAACGATATAATAGAGTTTTCATGTGAGGGCCGTGTAGTTTCTTTCGCAGATGATACGGTTTTATTGTTTAGATCGGCAACATGGACAGGGGTATTTGAAACTGCTGAGGGAGCATTAAATAAAATAAAAATATTATTAGATAAAAGTTTGTTATCATTAAACGCAAGGAAAACAAAGTGTATGACATTCAGCATAGACGTCAGGCAGCAGCCTGGTGACGAGCAAACCATTAGGGTGCACGAATGTGGCCGGACCTCGGGTTTGTGCGCTTGTGTGGTACTAGATAGGGTCAACACATATAAATACTTAGGTATAAATATAGATAATAACCTAAGATGGGCCTACCATGTCGATGTTCTGGCGGGGAGGATCAGGCAACTCATTTATGTGTTTCGAAACTTGAGGGAAATCTTTGATGGCAAGAGGCTGAGGGCAATATATTACTCACTTGGACAGTCCCGTTTAATGTATGGTATCTTGGGATGGGGCGGAATGGCGAAAACCAACCTCCATCCACTCAATGTGGCCCAAAGGGCGCTGCTTAGAGTGATGTATCGGAGGCCGTATGGATATCCGTCGGACTCGTTATATTTTGAAAGCGCAGTTTTGGATGTGAGACAATTGTATATGAGAGAGTTGTTGAAACATACGCATAGAAATCTCGCAATGTACAGTGACTCGCAAAACTATGTTATAAATATTAACACGAGAAACAGACCGCTGCTCCGGCCGCAACGTGTGAACACGGCATTTGCCCAGCGCCATTTTGTCTTTTTGGGTCCAAGACTGTACAGTAAGGTGTTTCCGACTCTCAGTGAGTCGCTCAATCCTGCCCAGACTAATCTAAAGAGTCTGATGACAAGATGGCTACTGGAGAGGGGCAGGGATGCGTCAGAGAGAGAACTTACATTCATTGAGAGATGAGGACAGGGGGAGACAGGTAGGAGTGGTCAATTGTTGTGGAATTCGTTGTTTTTGATCTGGAGTGGATGTGTGTATGTATGTGATGGCGTGTATAGGATAGTGTGTGTACATGGGTATGTCCTGATCGTTTTCCTTTTTTCATTTTCTACTATTTTGTTTCTTCTGTGTTCTGATTGTTTTGTTTGTGTTTTTTTTTTCTATTTTTGTGTCTTCCATAGTACAGTGCCGCTATAATTAAAAATTAGTATCACCTCAACACAGGCTGTCGTCTAGTGAGGTGATAAATTCCAAATATGTACCTATATAAATTTAATATATGTACCTATGTAAAAGTTGGAAAAATAAAGAAATAAAAAAAAAATAAAAAATAATAAAAATATGCCTACTACTTTTGCGCATTGAAAGGCTTAATTTTAACTTGATTAACCAGTTGATTGAATGTCTTGTAAATTGACTGGAACATAAATGTGATTTTTTCTTCTTCTTTTACGTATCTGTGTTTAAATTTTAGAGTTGTATGAGCGCCTAAGGATCTTTTTGTAAAAATGTTATACTTTGTTACTGATATTTTAATGGATATCCCCACTTACGGGCATTTGCCTAGTGGGATTTCGATTTATGAACTAAAATGTGTATGAACATGATTATATGTACCTATCTGTGTTTTTTTTCATCGAAATAAATAATATTATTATTAATATTATTATTTTAAAAATTAAAAGTAGAAATGTTAAGCAAATAATGAAGAAACCTTCATGTTAATATATTCAGCTCAGCGAGTCATAATATTACTGGAAAGGTGGATAAGAATCTATTTACATTGTAAGGAATAATGCACAAATTATCATATTATGCATCCTGATCGATACGCCACAACAATAATTATTATTGATACTGTTCAGATGGCAATTAAGTCAGTTAACCAAATTTAATGGGCAGGACATGTTACAAGACAAGATCCCACAAGATGGACTCCAAAGATTTTGAGATGGAGACCCTGGGAGAATAAGAGAGGTGTCGGAAGACCTCAAAAAAGATGATCCAACGACATAGTCGCTGTGGGGGGGAAAAACTGGCTACAAATAAGAAGAATATGGAAGAGGCCTATGTCCAGCAGTGGATAAATGAAGGCTAAAGAAGAAGAAGAAGAACCAATTTCAATGCATTTAAATGGGCATGCCGGAAAGCGGGTTCCTGCTTTCTCTGTGCGTATCCCCATTCAAATGCATAGTAACATTAATTGCGCCGGTCGGAATCGGCTTTCTAAGTGTTCTTACCCAATGGCAGCACATTGGTTTAAGCAATCAGAACGGCGGGTTTTGGGTCCAATTTCGATTCCTGGTTAACTTCAAGTGAATCTTCTTCTTGTCGAGTCATACTGTGTGCTTTTGAACATTACATCACTATTACTACTATCACATCATAAAGTCATCTAACAACTAAGTTAATATAAAGTCAGATTACAAACTGTTAAAAGAGTAAAAACAAATGGTCAAAGTGAATAATGCATATTATGCAATCCTGCTTCAGATCGATTATCGAGGCAAAATCTGGTTGTAGTGATTAATACATCGAAAGTAATATCATGGCGAAGATTTATTTTTATTTTTGCAATTTTTGAGAGGTCATGACAATACATATAAATCAATAAATAAAGAAACAGATTATGGACCAGCGAAAACCCCAACATTAAGTACCTACAATACCAATATAGAACACCTCAAATAATAAATACATAATATCAAAATAGTAAAAAGTTAAAAAGTCAAATAAGATAAAATTCATCATAGATATATCAGTATTTCAGCTAAGAAAATAGGAAGGTAGGCGTAATTGCAAATCGCAAGAACCGCTATTTGGTGTTGGAGGTCATGGTCATTGGTCAGGCGATCGCAGTTCAGGTAGATGCCAACGTTTTCCTAAATGACGGTGACGCTATACAATCATTGATTGATTTGGTACACACCCATGATCTTCCAGTTGAAAGTCAAGTATATGTAAATGTGTGCTGAGTGAAGCATCTACTTTAATTACCGCTTTGACTACAGATAATAAAATAGCAATAAAAACTCTTTTCCAAAAGGAATCGTTATTTTTAATAAAATACCTATCTATGTAGAGAAATTGTTAATGGGAAACTTAAGACTTATAAATGTGTGTTTTTCATTAAATTGGCCAATAAACAATTTCAACAGGTTCTGGAGCATTCACCGCCTATTTCAACCCTTCTACAATTCCTATGCTGCTTGGGTAGTCACGATAAATATACTTAAGTGCCTGTTATAAACTTTGTAATAGACGTTTTAGCATTTTTTCTTTTTGACCAAGAGTAACAAGGATTTATTTTTATATATTCTTATAGTCACAATCCTACGATTGGTCTGCTCCAAGCATGCCGATTATGTTCCTCCATTCCTCCCTGTCACCGGCCAACTTCTTCATCTCCAGGTAGGTGCTTCAGCCCATGTCCCCGATCACTCCTTCGACGATGGTAAAAAGCATACCCGGGTTCGCCTATCCATTTATCACGTTGTTCTGGGCAACTCTTTTTACAAGCTGCCTTTTTTCCCCGGTTCTACTCAGTGCCTCTTCATTTGTGATATTTACGACAATTTCTGTTGAGATAGTTTTTGAACATCGAGTTGATAAAATATGTCAAGAGATAATAATATACTGGCGATTGTATACGAGTATTCTCCATACTGAATGTAGTAAAGGAAAATAAAGAGAAGTAGATGGGCGGGTATGCATCAAATAGTAAGATAATGCATATATCCATTCTCTCCTTTCTCTAGTTACGTTACATTATGTATTGTGTGTAAGAGGCGCGGATAACCATAACATTCTTGCATTTAATCGTTTCATCTTTCTCTATTTTGCTTCAGTAACCGCACAACGAAAGATTCCTTTATCATGGTTTCCCTTATAAGACTTTTAAGCTGACAAAAACTCAACAAACCCCGCAAAGTTGTAGAGACACGATATTATTACAAAGATAAATCAAGGAAGACGTTTTGTTTTTCCAAAGAATCTACGTTTTCTATTTGAATGTTTGAAATTCGAATTCCCTGACAGAAGATACAAAAAATGTAAAGTTGGTTGGCCATTATGATTCACCAGGATTGAAACTTTGAGTTCTAACAGTTCGACTTATACCCTTCCACTATGCGACTAATCGCTTTTGCTAGATAAATAAAAAATAACATTTTAAACAATCAATGAATATCAAACTCGGGTAAATAGCAACGCGAACTTTTAGATTCGCTTGAAACAAGAATACCTACACAGGAAGCGTTTATACAACAGAAAACTTAGAAAGAGACATTAATACAAAATTAACAATGAATTCAACAAGTGACCGCAAGGGATAAGATTAATTTTATGCAGACATCAAATGACCAAACATTAGCATTAAGTATATAGAAAAAAAAACAAAGTTCAAGATCTCGTACTTTTTAAAAAACCGAGGAGAAAGGCAGCCGGTGTTAACATTTATTTTCCTCTTACATTTCACAATAGTTGACGGCACTCGCTCTGAGTATCTTGCTGATTGTCACATCTGATTTTTCTTATTTCCTTTCTACTCAAGAGGCTCACGACTCTGTTGTTGTGATTTGACTTAAATTACAAGAGAAGGTTTTCTGTAAATAACATCTGAATTAAGCGTGCTGATATATAATCTACATTAGAATAGCCCAGAATGTAGACTAAATGATTGAATGACCAACTAATACAACCTACACACAGATTCCCCTCGGAACACACATAACACGCTGGCTGTTTTTCATTACATGCAATCAGCGAAAAAACATGTTATGCTGAGTGCGACTTTTTTTAACCGCCCTGGCAACGAGAGGATACTATATTAATAACAAAGTTTGCTATATACCTAAAACCACAGTATTCTGTACCCTATCTAGAACCCCGATTCAAAAGTGAAGAACGAATATTTCAAGGTTTCACATTTTGGTTCCCAAAATTACATAGTGCGACATATAATTTTTTTGTCGTTTTCTGTGTTTTTACAATACATCATCTTTTTGAAACAAAATACATTGTTTTTTTTTACAATTCATCATCATTACTTTGAAATTTATATTTTCTTGCAAAATATCTAAAGTGCCATTTCACTTTTTTTTTGCAATAGGACTACTCTGTATCTAAGGCACCGCTACCGAAAATTTGTTTTTTTTTTTAAATGTGTCTGTGCTCACTCGAAGTAAACACACTTTTGACATCTTTCACACTAACCAAAGGGTTGTGTCGTGAAAGCGGAAATGGTCGGCACGGCCGGGATTCGAACCTACGACGTCCAATACGCTGTGCGCATGAAAGCCGGCGATTGATACCACTGGACTACCAACCATCTCAATTAGGAGTATGTTCATAGCTATATTAATAAGTTAAGGAAAAACTTTGTGACCATTTTTACGAAAATAGCGTGGACGGAGGAGAATGAAATATTGAACACTTAATACAAGGAGTGGCAAATGTCGATATTTTTTTTTAAATTATGAATAAAAATCTATATGTTAGTACGTGAAGAAAAAACTTTGTGACCATTTTTTACGAAAATTGCTTTGCACACTTTAAGTTTATAATATAGGAGTGGCGAATGTGATTTTTTTTTAATTATGCATAAAAATAGATTATCAATCAATTCTCCTTTTAACACCCCACTCAGGAGCATAGGGAGGCAATAAGAGATCCCCATTGCGTTCGATCTTGAGCAATGTTTATGACCTCCTCCCACACCATGTCCAAATCCCTCAGCTCTGTTTCTAAGGAGCGGAACACATTGTGAGAGGGTCTTCCTCATCTTCGGGACCCTGATGGGAAGAACAGCGCAAATAACAGCAAAAATAGATTATGCAATAAAAAAACAGACACAATTATTGCGCCACGCGGTGACTGGTGACCGCTATTTAATTAAAATAAGATCATCGAGTTACTGTTAAGAAAAAGCTTCGGGTCATGGATTGAGAACTACGACACGGTCCATTGCACTCCGGAGGTGTATCTGATAGATAAGAATAAACAGTGACACTGGCTGTAGAATAATATACAATAGTGGGTAGCTAATTTAGCCGTTCAGCTAACTATGGGAATCTGAAACAATGAGTGCTATGCTATGACATTCTCCCTATCTAACTGTAACATCTGTGCACTTCCTTTCTTCTACTTCTGATTTCTTCCTACACCCGATGAAACAAGATAATAATAATTATCAGAAGCGATGCTTGTTATTTTTTGTTACAGACGTATGTTCTCAGATTCTTGCGGATGTACCTGATTTTTATATGTTTTAATGGCGAGCATATTTATTTTCTTTCTGCTAATTTGCCACAATCATAATTATTATTGCTCTATCTCTCTAGGAATACTGACGTTTGGGTATATAATATATATTTTTTATGAAATGACTAGGCGATCCTGTAAAATTCGCATCACCAACATCCTAAGTTTACCGACTTTACCATAAAACAAAATTTTGTTGTGACACATTTGACAGATATTTTATTTTATTTATTTAATCAATTAATTTAAACAAAACATTTGAAATAAAGTACAAAAATGTTGCCCAAATAGGCTCCTGTGGCTAGGGCAAACTTAATACTAAAAACTAATTTCTTGTTTTTTTTTTACTTTCATCGCAATTTTGCCATATTTTCGCCATTGCAAGCTTGGACGTAGGCTTGATCATATCCGGTATAGCTATCCAAACAATATCAATTTGTGTGTGTTAATTTGATATATTTATTACCAGCTTTCCCGACAGAAGTTGTCCAGTCTTTACAATGTATATTCAATTCGGATTTGTATAATGATAAATTAATTATATAATTCTGACCGATACATACGTTTTAAACGATGTTTACAGGGCTCATTTTGGTAATTTGCCGGTTTTTAATGGCCAATTAAAACTCAAAAATAGACAAGTTTATATTGTCAAAAGCGTTAGCACCTGCGTCAAATTTTCTACAATTTTCTAAATCTAAGCGCAACTTTCTTAATTTTGCTTTCATGAGAACACTTGACGCCTGACAATAGCAAACACAACAAAAAAATTTGCGATCTTGGTCCAGACGTTCACGTGTGATGCGATGACCAAGGGAAATGCCTCAATTTTAATATGTAGGGATTCTATAAACATCAGTGTCACAAGTAGCCGTTTCACAAAAAAACCATAATGAACAAATTTCAGCACGCAATCCTAAAAACAAAAATTTGTAAGTAAAGGACTTATTCTTGTAAACACTGATTTTTTTAATGAAGAAATTCTCACAAAACTACATGTTTCAACAATATAATTATGTTATTGTAATGTTTGTAAATGTATAGGTAAGATACAAACCATTACCTATTCCTAAAGACAACGGTACTCTTCCTTCGATGAGCATTGAGCATCGTATGATTATCATTTGCATTCTAACGTTTGAAGATTATTGTTGGTATAGGATCAGCTGCATATTGATCTAAGCGACTAATATCAATCATCTATTGGCGGCTCTTTATTGTGTTGTGTGGATCACATAGTCGAGGTGACCCCAATGATGGGTAGGCTCGCACATCGGATAACATATTCCGAGTGAAAGATTTCCGATGTCTTTTATCAAGAATTTTTTGTTCCGATTCCCAGCACGAGTTTTCTTCTGGCTATTTGATGCATCTACAAACTGTTATTTTTATTTCCGTATACGATCACCAATAATCATCATTAAACATATTTACATTTTTCTTTTGCATCATGAGACAGAGCTATTTTGTTTTCATTATAACTGTCTACCCCTTAGGGGACGTGCAAGCGCCTTGATATGATCTTTAACATGTAAATTACACACACGTTAACACCAATTTTATTATAACAGAAAATGATGTTTGACTACGATCAAGACAACTTTACAAAAAATATTCGTTCTCATAACCTAATATTAAAATTGCTTAATTATGTTTATCTCCTAAAAAAATATCTAAGTAGTTGAACAGTTCTTCGATTTTATATAATTGACAAATCAAATCATCGAAATACCTTCGGACTGAATCATATACCTATCACGTCAATTTTCATTTACGGCTTAGCAATTTGGTTCTAATATGGTTTTGTTGTTAGATTAAATTGAGTAAGTATCATGATTGAATTGAAAACTCGGAAAAATATGGTTTTATTGGTAGATTAAATTGAGTAAGTATCATGATTTGTTGTTTTAAATACCATTTATTTTATAAATTATCATGAAGTTGAGATGTTTTAACAAAATATTTTTTTATACCAATTTGAATAAATAAAACAAACTTTGCGGAATAACGATTTTTTTTTTGATCCGGAATAACATTTTCGGTCCACCAAGTTACCATTTTCATTCGTACAAACTCTCGCCAAAAATAAAACTATTGTAATACTGCAATGTTTATTTTTTTATTTTAATTGATGGTATATTGACTAAGTACCTACTACTAAGTTACAAATAATGTTAAATTATAAGAATTTTTCGTTTCTAAATAGAATCTGTTCTACTCATCTTGGCACATCCGATATCACTCATCGCAAAGGCGAAAGCTGTTATGATGATTAGTGTTTATTTTTACTGTAATAAATAAATAAATAAATTACGAAAAATGTAGAAGAGTTAAACAGTGTGACATAACTATTAATGACCGTCTGTTTTGCTATTATTATCATGTCAATAGGAAATGAATATAAAGAGAAATAGATAGACCTACGTCATTGAGATGTCTGGCTTTTCAATGAGTGAATAGAACCGTTTACTCTCAGTTGTAAATATTACGTCTCGAGAGAATTCATACTTCTTTGATTCAATTTTAAGTTCTAAAGATCATCAGGAAGGAAATCCATTAAAGGAACAGAAAAGAGCGTAGAAATGTAAATTTTGGAGTAGAATAAACATAAGTAATGGATCGTTTTGAAAGTGTTGATATTGATCACCATGGCACGACAAATGGAAGAAACCTACCAGAGAAATGTAAGAAAGAAAGAAGACTTAATGAGAAAATGGAAGAAACGTTAATAAACACAATTTAAGAAATCGTAAATATGAGAAAGCCAAGAGAGAAATTCGACTTTATCAGAGACTAAAAAGTAAAAATATGGCATTGAGATTAGCCGTTAAATAAGTGTAACAACACAATAGTTTCACCTTAAAACTATATACCGATTCAACGGCATATAACCCAATTCTGAACCTAGCTTCATTATTTGTGTCAATTATCTAGAGTAGAGTATTAAGTATGTTGAGCGCCCTTTCACTGCGGTAGACTTTCTTTACTGATAGAACCTTTTACTTCAAATCTAGACTAATATTAATTACTACAAATTCCTCCTAACTCAATGATTATTATTAAATTATTCTTTAATTTAAAGTGATTCCCACAAGAGGTTTTGACAAAATGAAGTCAAACAAACCTAAGAATTAAACTCTTTAACGCATAAACTGCAAATACCTACACAAACAATTGAACATCACAACATTGTATAATATGTACGTTATTTTTAATTAGTAGAAAATATTATTACGTCAACACGAGAAATACAGAATTAAATATTAAATAATGCAAGATCAAATAATACAATAAGTGAGAACGAAGAAATGTATTGATTTGTTAATAAGGGAGACGTGGTGCGACGTTTGATCACTAATTAATTAGCAAACATCGTGTTGCAGGCGAGCAGTGGCGTGCAACTCTTAGGTACAAAACAAAAATAAAGAATAATGCTTTTAATGTCAGTATTGAATTTGATGTGGAAATTAATTGATTATAGGTAAATTAGTAGGACATTCCAATCTGTCTGAAGAGAAAAACGTACGAAGCATGTATTCTGCCAGTGACTACATACGCACTGGATACCATGTCCCTCACAAGAAGAAATGCCGAAAAACTAAAATGCATGCAGCGATCCATGGAAAGATCCATGCTTGGTATAAGCCTAAGAGATAGAATAAGAAGTTAAGAAATTAGGAATAGAACCAGAGTGGTAGACATCATGGATCGCATAGCAAGACTGAAGTGGCAGTAGGCAGGACATGTTGCAAGACAAGATCCCACAAGAAGGACTCCAAAGATTTTGAGATGGAGACCCTGGGAGAATAAGAGAGGCGTCGGAAGATCTCAAAAAAGATGGTCCGACGACATAGCCGTTGTGGGGGGGGGGGGGGGGAACTGGATGCAAATAGCAGCAAATAGGAAGGAATGGAAGAACATGGAGGATGCATATGTCCAGCAGTGGATAACTGAAGGCTAAAGAAGAAGAAGGTAAACTAGTTGAAAAGCATTGTTGTGTTTTGATTACGAACCATGCGAATATGATTCATGAACAAAATATGGGAAGCTGAGCAAAGCCCAGGCACAAAATATCTCCGCATTTGAAATGAAATACCTCATGAGAAGTTTGGGTATAAAATGGTACCACATTATCACGAACGACGCTATACGCCGGTGCACCCAGCGTAGGGCCATCACTTGGGAGAGGAGATGAACTTGGCTGGGACATGTGCTAAGGATACCGAATAACAGTTGGACAACAAGAGCGATGTTCGCCCTCCCATCAGGGTTTCGAAGACGAGGAAGACCCTTTCATATCGTTTTCTGTATATTATTATTATGCCCAAGACAGAGAGCAGTGAGGAGCTCTTGTTGCCTGATTATGCCCCTAAATGGGGCCAAAAAGGGAGAAATAAATTGAATTGAACTATATTTAATATTCACAAAACAACCGCACGCCATTGGTTCAAACCCATTATGATTCAAGAGTAAGCTAACCTCAAGATATGATGTTTTCTCAGAGTGCTTGCTACAAATGATTATCATAATGTCAATAGAGGATCATGGCACAGACGCCCGTTGTGTTATGACAGAGTCGCCACCCAACTCGCATTCAATAACAATCAACTAACAAATCGACGTTGCATAAAATACGAGTCATGTGTTAGTTAAAGATGACGAATAATTTGATTCATATTTTTTTTTACTTGACGTAAAACACTGTAAAATGTCGGTAACACACTAATCCCTGCTTATTTAACATATTATGCATAGATTATAGGCGCTCGTAAGTGTAATTACAATCTTCTGATATTTCTTCGCATAGAATTGTACGTTTTGTAAGCGGCATTTCGAAAAACAAAATCCATGTTATACTCGTATTTTGGTTTGTGAGTTATGGAGTGAATGGACGTCGAGAGGACGAAATGTAGTGACTATGTTTATTCGAAAAGTTTATGTCTATTGCCATCTTGGTATGTATGTATAATTACTATAACAAGCGGAATATACAAAAAAATCATTTTGGAAAAAGGTATCTAAGTATGTACATAAATAAAAATATCTCAGAAAAGAGTACATGACTTTTTAGCGAACACAGACAGTTGCATACAAAACAGGTGACTATGGGTCTTACTAGTCACAGCCACATTTAAAGAGAATATGCCTCTTCTAGTACCTACGTAGTATTAATAATTCAATGACTAATCACTGCAGTACACTATTATAATTTGACAAAGCAAACGGATATTTTAATGAACAAATTGATGTATCTTATTCAATTTAGTATAATATAGCCCATAAGTCAAATTTTAGATGATGTAGGTACTAAAATTGCACATGACTCTTATTTTGTGTGCAACGTTGATATATGGGACTGCGTACAAAAGGTTAAACTTTAACTTGCCTACAGTTAAGTATTCTGTTTCGATGGCAGAATATACGAGTTAACTGTTAATATTATGATATGTGTAGTATGCACATCACAATGACGGATCTCAGCCTCTGCAATGCACTATTTGTCATTCAGTACCTTAAATGCACATCAGTTCACATTATTACTTTACATAGTATATGGAATATACATGAGTCTTGTGATCGGATTTCAAAAAAAAAATAGATTTCGCTGAAATTAATTTTCTCGACGTTTTCGAGGGTGTAGATTCCAAAAATGCGAAAAATATTTTTTTTTAATTTCCGCGTACCCGTACGTTGGTTGGTAGCCCGGCGGTTCACTCACCGACTTTTAATATGAAGATTGTGGGTTCGGATCCTCGGTAACGACCATTTCCACTTTTAAGAATCAAACTTTGCTTTTTTACTTTCGTGAAAGATATTTAGTAATTTATTTGAGGCAAAATAATTCATTTAAAAAAAAAACTTATTTGTAATTTATGTGAAATTATTACACAGTAAAATAGAATATTCAAACAATAGGGAGATTTTCTTACAGAGATAACCCAATGAGACTTTTGCCCTAGTATAAAGCTGCTTAGCCACATTCCTAGTGTATCAGTGTATTTTGCATCTGGAGCATGCGGATCCCATGCACATTCACGCCGCATCGCATTTCAACTGGATATGCGAGGGCAGCCGCATTATAATATTATGGACAATTGACCAACAACAGCATTTCAATTCAACGAAATAGACACTATTTCAAAATTCAAAAACTGGGGCAGTTCTATACGACATAATGTTATACCTATATCTACTAAAGTTCATTGTGCTGTGCTCTAAGTGTAAAAATAACACGATAGGTATACTAGAAAATGTTAACAAGGGGTTCTATATAGCCTTTTACAACCTATTTCCAATCTTCATAGAACCTTTTGTGCTGGTATTAACGTTCATCCATTCATCTGTTCCTATGAATGTGTGTCCTGGCATCTGACCAAAGCCAAGAGACATCTTTTTTACCTTCAACCGAAGTAGGTATCTACGAAAAAAGATTCATTCGTATAAGGTGGTACCACCGCATCATGAACGATGATGTTTAAAGCCGACGCAGGCCCATCACTTTTACAAATATTTTTTTTATTTAACTAAGCCATCGACGCGACGCGTGCCTTTATGAATGCCTTTTAAAAATGAAAACAATAACAAAAAAGCAAATCAAACAAATTTCAACAAGGAAAGTATCAAAGATCTTCACAAAAATAAAGATAATATAATATATTATATAAAAATTCACACACACCATAGTATTTAAAAATACAGCTTAACTACATATACCTACTATATTATAGTAATGCAACAACAGTGAATTCACACGTACCTACATAAACACCATGCGATGGAAGGGATAGTGGCCCTGAATTTGGGTATGATGTGGGAGTAGGGCATTGAGAATGCGAGTGCGGTGGGGAGTTTAGTTGCCTCCCTGTCCCTATGCGCCTAGTTCTCACTACATTATTATTTTAGTTGATTGGCGAGTACAAGTATGAACACCCAAAATTAAGTCGAGTAGATTTTGATAATTTTAATTCCCACCTCTTGTCATTCTGATCCACTTGCTAAACGTGTATCCTATAGTTTTTTTGTCAAGTTCATCATAAATGACAAAAAATGTGGTTTCACTGGAGCAAATGTACCTATATTATGTTGAATGCACTTTAAAAACTCTTTCTTACTAATGTACACTGTGCCTACTCAAATACAGGTTAAACTATTTTTGGTCAGTACCAATAATTTATTTAGCTACTAATTTACTCATTAATCGACCTAGAGTGAACTAAGCTTTAGAGGAGTCGCAAGGCGGGTAAAGACACTTAGATAGAATGGTACGGGTACCTGATAATACTAGGTACGTAGCGGTTGTTTCAAATCCACGTTTATTGCAGAACATAACAGTGACCGTGTTTTGGTCGAGTTCGACTGGCAATTTTAGTCGTAAAGGAAGGAAGTTAAACAAGAATTGCACCAATGCAGTTAATGTTCTCAATATCGAGTCTTTGACTGCAAAACCACTCAACATTCACCGGGCTAAACAAAGAGGTCACTAATTCGACTATTCCAAATATGAATTTTTAACTTATTCCACCTTAGGACAGTGCAGGCGGTTAGATAAGGAGAAGCAGACAGCTGAGCTTGAACTAAATTGGGATGCCTTCGGAAATATGGGATGCATTCGTAAAAACCGAAACTTCCATCATCCATCACCCTATAGAGAAGAGGGTTTAAAACACGTGTGCTTCAGTAGCTACATATACGTGCGGCCTTGAAACAATCAACTTAGCAAAACAAAATGTGGAAAAATTATACAGATAGCACAAAGATCTATGGAAAGAGCTGCGCTGGGGTCTGCCCTTAGAAATGGAGTGAGAAAAGAAACGGTAGAAGAAATATCGAAAGCTGTAGACATCATACACTGATTTCCAATTCTGAAGTCACAGTGAGTAGAACATGTGGCAAGATAAGAAGGTCAAATGAATATTGTCATGGAGACCTTGAACAACAAAAAAGATTTGGGGCGACGAATCGAAAGACATTGGAAACAGGTGGAGGAGTGGACAGGAATTGGTTAAAGATGAATTAGAAGAATAATTTCACCTCATAGAGCGCACGATTGTAAATATAATCGTAACTTTCTACAGCACCAAAGTGTATAGTTGCAAAAAATTAATGATTTGAAGAGAGGTGATTGTATAAATTAATTAACATAACAAGGTGCTTTAGAAACAAAGAATGAACAAATATACTTTCCATTGATCTCCAAACATCTAGAGACGATCATAGTCATAATGATGTGAAAATAATTTTATGACTGGACGTTTATAATAGTTATGTTAATAAAACGAGTTGAATAAAAGTTAATGTGCACGATTGGTCACGTGTTGGATTATTGATTTAGTCCGTCTGGTCAGTCGTCTGCTAAAAAGTAAAATACATAATTTCTTAGGCTTTCACGGCCGGCGTCATAAATTTACGGGCTCGTTGTCCGTGGTATTTTAGGAAGATGCTCTGCCAAAATTTTTGTCTCCGAGTGGGCCTGAGGGAGACATCATCTTCATATTAAGTTCACTTTCACATTCATTAAATAAATTTTGAAGTTGTCTGAAACAGAGGTCCATTCGAATACGATATTCTGGGTAAATTATCGACTACTTTTGTATTTTTTGGGATTAGTATAAAACACTTTCCCAACATTTTACAATTAGAAAGAACATTTTTTAAATTTTTGCCATGTTCCAATTTAAAGCATTGTCTGATGATGGCTGGTAGGCGAAACCATCAGTTCCCAACAATTAGATTTTGAAAGAAGTGGTTGGTAAACCTAGCGGTTACGACGCCGGCTTTCGAACAGTTTCGTACTGGAGGTAGTAGGATCGATCCCAGGTGCCGATCATCTTCCTTGTTCAGGACACAAGCTTTAAGTAGCATAATGTGAAATACTGCATATATGTGTTCACTTTGAGTGAGCATTAAAAAAAGATAATTCCTACCTACTAAACTTTTGTTTCATAAAGTAAAAATTGAAATTCTACTGAGCATTTACCAAACTGTAAAGAGATGAAAAAATGTTGCTCTTATCACCGCATATTTAAATAATAATAAATCGCAGTTTCTTTTTATACATAATCTAAATATATTTCGCAAGTCATTCGTTCGCATTTCACCCATCCGGATTATTTATGAATGGCAGACGGCGGACGATATTGGCTGGCGAAATGACGACGTCTCGCAGAGCTCTCCACGCCGCTACGAGATGACCCTCGCCATGACCTGTGTCAATATCAACGCTGGTACGGTCGCGGCTGCCCTCCTAACACCTTTACCTTCATAGCGAAACACTACATACAGGTTGTCGCAATTAACGCAACACTTTTAATAGCGCTATATGGCATCATATATAACCTTTATTTATTAGATCTGCAAATAAATAGGCTGTTTTCTCTTCCTAAGTAAGTATACGTGATATTTACGCTTGTGTAAAATGGTATGGAAACGTGTATAGCGTCCCAACAGAATGATTCGGAACGCTCCGTAGCCCAATCAAAGTTCCCGTGAGTTTTTCACTTACATTAGTGAGTAAAACTCGGAATAGGGGGTATAGATAAAAATAACGGTCATCCAAAATTGTTTCTCTTTTTACTGCAATTAACTTTTGTGCATCGTAACTTTTAAAATGCAGTAACAAATATTGTCTTGTACTTTGCTTATATATTATTTGCATATTTGTAGCTGATGGAATTACGTTAGCTGTACCCGTATTCTAAGTTTTATCGGTAGGTAGTCACGGAAGTACAGCGAGTAATACGCTACATTTTGTATGGAAAACAAACTAGAAATATCTTTGTGCGGCACTATACACGTTTTCCATACAAAATGTTTCGTGTAATACTCACTTTACTTCCGTGACTACTTTCCGATAAAACTTAGAATACGGTTACTGTTCACAAGTCTTAAAGCTATATGATATGTAATTACTTGAGATTTTTTAAAAGCTCGCGTTTTTTAACTCTAAGAACCATGAGAATCCATGTCACGGGAAATTATTGTACTTTTATACTTAAATTATTTACTACTAGCTTATACCCGTCTTGCTTTACGTTTTTGATTCCGATTGTCAGGCTTGATCGGTAAGTAATTAAACAGGTTCTAGTCTAGCTTCCCATTGCTTTGTAGACCTCTATAACTGACATAAGCACAGAAAAAGAAGAATGACACTTTTAATGTTTATTAAAATTTTGTATGAAGATCCTAAAAAAATAGGGTTTTTTAATTAGCTCTAAATATATTAAAGTTAATGCAGCAAATTGTATTAAAGAACCTTCTCCGGCATTTTGCACGGCTCTGTGCAGATTCATATCTGACGTAGCATTTGTATTTTGAGCGTGATGCTATGACATACGGTAAAAAGCAAAATAAAAAAACATTTCTAAATTATTATTTAGATAGAGAAGGAGGGGCTAATGCGAGTTTTATTTAATTTCCCAATTTACCACGCAACTTTCTTAATTTTTTATTTCATAAGAACCTTCTACTGATAAAAGCCAACACGACAAAAAAAGAATTAGTGAAATCGGTTCAGCCGTTTAGGCGTGATGCGATGACATTAAGTAAAAAGCTAATAAAAAAACATTTCTAAATTATTATGTAGATTTACCACGCAACTTTCTTAATTTTTTCTTTCATAAGAACCTTCTACTAATAAAAGCCAACACGACAAAAAAAGAATTAGTGAAATCGGTTCAGCCGTTTAGGCGTGATGTTCACATATACGATAGAAAGCAGACAAACATTTCTGAATTATTATATAGAAGATTATTATGTAGATAAAATGCAATTAACGATGTAAAAACTTAATTAATTTTAGCTTATAAGTTATTGAATTATGTTAAGCTATCGTTGATTCGGGTGAAGGATGACGTACGATGGGACATAAGCTTGAAATCAAAACATTTCCTCTTTAATTGCTTTACTTTTTAAAAAATCCAATAGATGGCGGTGTAGTAGGAAGTACATAACATGTGATGTATGTTTGCGTATTGTATAGATAAGTCGAAAGAATTGACCCATTTAAACCAATTTTTCAGAATTATTATGTTAAGATTATTATGTTAAGATAAACATTTTGTGACGAAGTGAAAGATCACTATGGTGAATTTATTTATTGCATAGAACTGGACCACAAATTCATCTTGGATATTGCTAAAGTCTCACATTCAATAAGTCAGAAAACACAGATTTAGCTTAGAAACTTTAAAAATTAATTGAAACTAACTGCAAAAATATAGTGAATATTTGTATCCTTCCAGCTTCTTCATTATTTCAAATTCTATACAATTGTTACTATATTATGTCATATTCTTTTTCTTAAAATTTTTCAGAAGTAGGTACATCACGTTTGTGTTTTCTTTAAGCCTATTAGAAGGATCAGCAGCCCGATTCACGGAAAAGTTTAAGTCTAAGTTTAGTTCGAAGTTCGAACGAAGTTCGATTCAAACCCTCCGTGAATAGGTACATAGACTGTAGATAGTCGCCGCCTACAATTATTATTACCAGCAGCCCTATTCACGGAAAAGTTTGAATCGAACTTCGTTCGAACTTCGAACTAAACTTAGACTTAAACTTTTCCGTGAATCGGGCTGCTGTTTCAGTTTCTACGAGATATACCGGCTCACCGGCTTAAGTTGATCACATTATAGGTGCTGTTATAGCGAATCTTACGTTATCTATAACCCGTTTAAAACGCGGTGCATTTCTATCGCCCTTATAAGTAAGTCAAACCTAGTGAAGCGTTACGATCGAAGAGTCTTTAAAGAACGATTTTTACAATTTTTTTATCCGTATTTGGGTTAATAGAATATGTACTAAGCCCAAAAATATATTTTCCTACTATAATAATTATTGTGGAATTAAACATAAAAACCATTGGATGGCGCTCACAAAAAAGCTATCGGATGTTCCAATAGACACGACACTTGTTTTGACACAAAATAAACGCATAGAAAAACACGAGCAATGTTTTTTACGTTTGTATTTTTGTATAATAAGCTAAGATAAACGTGCAATTAAGAAAAAAAATATACAGAGAGTAACTGTTAACAACGCCTCTCGATATTTTTTTTTTTTAATAAATAAACAAATTCTGTTTTGATGATGTAGTGACATCAATGTTATCGTTCGTAGCATAATAATAATTTACATTGTGACACATCTCGATGGGGGACAACAAACTTAGTCTAAAGATTATTGTTTCTATTGTAAACTAGCTATCCCGACAGACGTTGTCCTGTAGTCCTTACTGTGAGTTCGAATTTTTAGGTACTTTATACAATAATACGTTATTAATAAAAATACATTATTTTGAATGTTGAAAAATTATTTAGATAGAGTTAAAAGCCAGAGAATATTGGATAAAATGCCGTTGGTAGACATTTTCATAATATTCAATCTAAATAAGTTTTTATTTTTATATATGAAGACATTTCTCTATAGTGCATCCATCGTAGTTCAATTATTGGAATGAGTCAGGAAAGTAACGATGTTACATTTTTGTCAACATTAACATCATAAGCCAGCTCCTTTACTCACTCCGGTTCTCGACCAACTGCAGTGTTCCATAAAAATCTCCCCTATATCGTAGTCGTTACATTTCAGACCCGTCATGAGAATTTTCCAAATGGAAATAATGTTTATTTCAATTCTACGTCTCCATATACCACAAACAGAACTCGCGTTGCTGTACTCTGTATAACAAGCGGATAGACTCACTGTTCAAATAAAAAAAAAAAAAAAAGTGAAACACAGAGAGCAGATTCACGAGTTCGGCGCTAAAGACGAACGATTCGAGTGAGTGAAAATAAAAAATGGATGTTGGTCGCCGTCCGGACAATTATTCTCCCATCATTATTTCTGAATTGTGACGTTTAAGCACTGTCCCACTTCCGCACGGCAGATGCCTCCATCTCGCTCTCGTGATTTGCAATTCGTTGGCATCTTTTCTAAAATGATCTATCAATCTTTCGGTATTGTGATCGATCATTTTATATTATTGAGATCGTATTCAAATGACGGACTAAAAATTTCTCCGAAACAAATGTAATGTATTTTTATTTACATATTAAGTACACCATCCATGTGCATTGTCACGGATATTCCGATGATGTATACGAATACGACTAACGTTTGACCAATAGGTAATTGTTTTCTGCACACTGTGTTAATATTTTTTAATGACGGTTTGTATATGCATCAAGAACAAATACGAAATTAAAGCAGCAGCCACGGAAAAAGAACTTTTTTGGTTAACAGAATGAGGGACTATAATAATAACCCCAACCATCATGTTTGTATTGGATGTGTTCTAAAATTTACCGTCGTTCTTTGTTTTTTTATGTGTTGAAATGTTCATGATTAGTTAATTTGAATTTATTTACTTATGGTCTTTGTAGATGTGCCTCACTTTGATTGATTTTAAATAAATTAAGTAGGTACTTGGCTATTTTTTTTCTTCTTCTTCCTCTTTCTATAGATCCTGGGGGTGCCGCCGCCTGTTCCTCCTGTGATGTCGACTGTCAGCTGTCTCTCCATCTCTTTGGGGGTCTGCCTGGGAGTCTGCGTCCTTCCGGGTTTCCTTGGAGGGCGATACGTGGAAGTCTGTCTTCTGACATTCTGTTTACATGTTCATTCCAGTATCGCCTTCGTTGTCGTCCCCACCTCACTATGTCTTCCATCTTACACGTGCTCCGGATATCAACATTTCTAACACGGTCACGCAGCGTGTTTCCAGTTATAGATCGGAGGGTTTTCATCTCCGAAGTTCGCAGCCGAGATTTTGTTCTGGAAGTATCAGGCCTGGCCTCAATTCCATAAGTGGCTATTGGTCGAACACATGTTTTGTATATTTTCATCTTGCTTTCAATCCTCATGTGTTTGTTCCTCCACACTGGATTCCTAAGGCATCCGGATATAGCTGCAGCCTTATTGATCTGTTTGAGGGTTTCGATGTAAAGATCTCCTTTGCTGCTAATTTCAACTCCAAGATACTTAAATTCCATCACTTGTTCAATAGGCTTATTTTCCACGACAAGTTTTCATCTTACTGGATTTTTTGATATTGTGATACTTTTCGTTTTGTCGGTGGATATTTCCATGTTGTAATTTTTTTCACTTATAATTATTATTTCTGAGCTAGCGCCCTCTTGGTCCAGGGCTCTCTCAGGTCTGGGGGCCATGGCATCTTGCTACCCATTGCCAACCCCACCCTATAGTTTCGCTTCTGGATCTACTCAACTGCATGATTGGAATCCCAAGATGTAGACAAAATTTAATCTTTAAAATTCAGGATGCTTAGGTACCTACCTACCATTTGGAGCTTCTTTAAGCAGTAGGAAGATAATTATTAATTATTATTATTTTATTTATTATTAGGTATTACTATAATCTTTGTTTTTTTTACTCAATGTTTTTATTTTTTTACACTATGTACAAACATAATATTATGTAAGTATCATAGTCTTTTTACCTTATTTTTCTCTATGTCGACTAATAATATAGTATGTATGCTTATGTGACATCTCCTCTCTAAGACAGGCTATGCCTGGTGGAGGGAGATATGAAAATGTATCTAATGTGATTTTTTTTTCCAATGAATAAAGAACTTATTATTATTAAATATAAATAAATAAAGCTTTATTGCGAAATTAAAATACATTTTGATACAACTATTCAAAAGAGTCTAAGGGCGGACTTATCCCGAAGGATCTCTTCCTGCCAAAGAAGATAGAGTTCTTTCAGATCTTGTGATTTCAAATTTTAAACTATGCTTAGCTGTACTAAGTATTGTTAAAGTATCCTATATGTAAAGTTATATGTAGGTATACAATTAGGGTCATCTCAGAGTAGTACTTCTTGATTTTATCCGAAAAATTGGGGCTTGCGTTGTTGTACGAATTTATGCAAATTTGCTATGGATAAGTGTCACAAAAAGGAAGTTACAATGCTGAGAACGTAATACGCTTTGTTTTATGAATAAGATTCATTTATAATTTATTTATTTATTTATTTATTCTTTCCACGTAGAAGTCATATTATGTCTAGAAATGTTTAATCTATACCAAAGCCATATGAGTAGGTACCTACACACCGTCATACACTATTAGATATGTATTATCGTTCGAATTAACAATGTTTTGTGATTATATTATTATCTTGTGATTAACTATCTACCAAAAATGGCTAATAGAATACGTTAAAAATATATAATTTTAAGTTATACCTAAGTAGGTACCTATGTATAAGTTCTTGATGTATTTGTGACACTGCATAAAATGTTAGTTAAAATGTAATATTATATAGGTACTTAGTTCAGAAATTTCTACAACACTGCACCATCAGATACATCCCATTTCTTTGTACATAAGATATTGCTTGAATCGGCTAAGAAAAAAAGAGGAGAAATAAATAGCAAAGGACAAAAAGAAAAACAGTCGCATGAAGGAAAATGGTTTCTAATATTTCATTCTTAATATCATGTAATAAAGCATCAAAAAGTTGGTGTGTTATCTATCATTTTTTAAGATTTCGTCGTGTTCACAAAAGCAATCTATACAATTAAATTAACGAACTAAACGTGCTTTCTTGGTGGATATATTTAAATAATTATTTAAATGAAACAATTTATTTGTTTATCTACAATTTTAATACCCTGACTAGTTTCTCAGGCAAGAGTTGAGTTTTCTTATTGTGGATAAACAAATAAATTGTTTCATTTAAATAACAATCTATACAAACTTAGAATGCTGTGTTTCAACAAGCCAAAAATGCAATAAATAGGGACCACAAAATTGGATATTGTGTTATCTTATGATCAAAAATTTGTTTAGGTAAATTTACAAAGTTCTCATAATGTTCAAACACATGTGCTATCATTTCCTGAATTGAAGAATTATAATATTAAACCATTTAGTAGTAATCTGCAGCTAAGAACATCGCCATAATAGTATAAGTTGTATTTTCGAATCCTGCCTCAGGCATGTGATTTTTCAACACGTCAAAGATGGGTGGGAGGAGATACTCTCGTTATATCGAGGGTGATTGCCATACATACACATACATACATTCTCCCTTGAGGCACCCCGGACGCCGCAAGCCAGCCTGGAGGAGACCAATCCGCAGCAAATCCGAACCGCACGAAACCAACCCCCTAGTCTGGTCGAAGCAACCAAACCAAAAAGTCGGCCCCACACAAATCAAGCCCGCCGCGGGCCCCCACTCCAAACCAACCCACAATACGGGGGACCTAAGCCCCACTAAGGAGCATAGGGAGGCACAAGAGCTCTCCATTGCGCTGGATCATGCACCTTTACAGGGGATACCATTTGACTGAACTCCCCCTGATGCGAACGAAGCTTATATCTTGTGCCTTTGCTGACCTGTTGGGGTTTAAGGACGTGAGATGGTCAGTTTCACGGTCCCGATCTGATTTTTCGATTTCCTGGTACTTACAGGATGCACGAAAAACCAGCAAAAAGAGCAGAGGTGCTATTCTTAGCCGGCAACCCCACGGCAAATAATTGAATTGGTGATTGCCATAATAAAGAAAAAAAAAAAAAGATGGGTGGGGTATTAAATTACGACCACCTAATAGCGAACGTTGTTGAGAAATAGTTATCACACTCACCAAGTTTTTTATTTATTTATTTAATCATTTGTACCTACCATAGATCAATTAAGGGTACTTCATATTCATAATAGTAAAAAACAACAAACAGTAGATGACACTAGTACAAATGAAACATTAAAATAGTACACAATTGTTATAGGTAATATTAGTCTCCAGAAGTTGATAGCATTTGTCAAAGTAATCTACCTACACAAATGTGGTCAGAAAATAATAGTATGCAGCATTCAACAACAAAATAACCCCGCAATTGAGTTAATCCCTCCACTTACATTAGACATACATAGGATACTCATCCGCCAACCATTAGCAATACATAACGTAAACATTATTATTTTACTATGAATGATGGGCTGTAATAATTATTATTGTCGCTATTTTCTATTCATACAATCAGTTTCTTTTGTTGTCTTCAAAACTCATCAACCTTCGTTTGTTTAAAATGAAGAGCTGATGATGTATGATTGTCTGTCTGTTAAGGTTTCCAATACGTTCCGTGATGGCCCTACGTTTCTTTTCTATTTATCACCGTAGTATGATCAATACGTTATGGAAACAGTTCCATAAAAAAACGCATTACATACAAAGACAATTCTGACCTAGAACCATGACACATATTATTATTACTATGTATAATATATTTCTTAAATACTTTGTGCGTGAAATTCGGCTTTCAAAACGACATCTTTGAATATCTCATTTGCATTTCAATAGCTCATAGGTATTTGACCAATAATTTAGGACAAAATTAAAATAAAATAGTAATGTTATTTTTAATTCCATTGTAAAAGAAGTGGTAATCTTTTGAACCTCTCTTTTTTGTAGATATAAGATTGTTCAATTGTTAAACGAAATCATTACACGCGTTGTGATGTTTTATTGTAGCTCAGTATTAATCTGACAAGGAAGTCAACTCTAACAATGTGATTTTATGTGTACAAGCATAGTAGCCCGCTGAGGAGAAAAACAGAAAGTGAAAATTCACTGTTATTTGTGCTAATTATGTACGTTACATATTAATTTGTTTTATTTTTACTTAGAGCGTTGACCGCAACATATGCAAATATTGTATAGCTAAAAAACAAGACTAGGAAAATAAATTGTCTTTTTATATTGTTACGAGTAAATTGGACTTTCATCAATCGAACGATTTTGTGTTAATTTCCCGTAGGATTTTTCTAGGAGTTTTAGTTTTCATAATTTCCCGACTTTTTTGAAAACAGACAATAAGTTAATAATGATATTATATTTGTTCAAGGATAATTTAGGTGATATTCGTTCAATTATAGAACAACATCATTAACAAAAAATAAGCAGTTTTAATTTTTGTTAACAATTTAAAAAGCTTCGTAAAGCTCGGTACTCACTTGCGCCGCGAACGTGTATCGTTATATCAATTTTATCAAAAGGATGCATGTGTTCCGCTCGCGTTCGGTTTTTCCAATCACGTATACACTTAACCTTTCGATTAAATTGATGCAATGTCACACGTTCGCGGCGCAAGTGAGTACGATGCTTAACACAGCTGTTAAATTTTATATAGTAGCTTCGATACACATCACCAAGTTTAGTCATTTTCAAGTCGCAAAACTTACTTAACTCAATTTGAATAAGTATTCTTGTCTGGATGAAATGAGAACTTAGGTCCCTGAAACATCCAGGGGTATGGGAGGGCGCAACCCTTAATGATTAAGTATTCTTATAGAAGCCATAAGCGTTGTTAGTTGAATAAAGTTAGGTATAGGTAGGTACAGTATAACTATAAATAAAGAATTCGTTTTGGAATTATTCATGGAAACTTCTTGAACCTTCCGTCGTTAAATTTCCAATTTT
Organism: Mystacides longicornis; assembly: GCA_963576905.1. Classification (NCBI taxonomy): domain Eukaryota; kingdom Metazoa; phylum Arthropoda; class Insecta; order Trichoptera; family Leptoceridae; genus Mystacides; species Mystacides longicornis. The sequence goes on along the minus strand of OY756421.1, from coordinate 26,240,909 downwards.
AGTAGATGCATATTCAGCGTTTTCAAGCGTAAGACACTTTTTCGTGTAGAGACATTTTCTGATTGAAAGCAATGCACATTCGTTGTTAGATTAAGTACCATACAATAGGTGTTTCGTATCTATTAGACTTTGAGGCTAGAACATAGGAAAGTTCACCACATTTACACGTCGAGTATACTGACTTGGTCCATGTTCCGTGACAAGGTCAGTAAGCAGAGTACCTACAATATTTTGTTTCGAGATCTTGTACGATAACCGGAGTTGGTGAAATATATCGTCGCTTAAATGGAAAAGTGACATACCTACCTCAAAAATTCCCTAAAATGGGATTATTAGTAAAAACGAGTCTACAATCAATGTTATTTTATATGGAAAAAGAACATTTTAAATAAATATTGATATTGACGAAATACGAACGGCACTCCATGTGCCGTTTCTCTTCTTTGTGGTCATCCGCTATTTTTTTCGTACAAAGACGGCACTTTACGTTCAGTATTTTTATAAGCCAAGCGTATTATTTAGACAAATGCCTTTTTTCTTCCAGATGTAGCTTTGTTTGCGCCTGTACTTTTTACGCATAAAGTGTCATTTTTCAAAAAGCAATTTCGTAAAGATTCCTATTTATAATGAAAAAGACGCTTCATGCAAGAAACAATTAAAATTTCAATTAATAATTAATTAAAATAAGTAGAAAAACCATTTTGTCTCACATTCTAATACCAATTTAATAATGTAATCACATTTGAATTATTATGCTTATATGAAATGATTGAATTGGATATTTGATTAAAATGAAAAACTTTTTAAAACACACATACATACTGAAAAATTTTTTTTTTTTTTTAAGATATGTCCCTTTTCCATTTAACTGACGATATATTAATCTAGTTGTTAGTTACGTTAGATGTGTTCGTCACAAGGTAAACTGCACCAGTGAAAGTGCTAAGCCATCTCTTTGTTATACACGCACCTACATTATTATGAATTCGTTCAAATATTTTCTACACAATGAATCATTCAAAACCAAATTACTGCACCGAACAGACTGTCTACCTTCATAATAGAGTAAAAGTCAATGGCCAAAACAAACGATTTTATACAACTTTCGTTCAAATGTGTTAAGACAAAAAAAAACAATTCTCACGGATAGATACTTCATTGATATCTATGGCAAATAAAAATAGACCATAGACAAGGGTGAAAGTTCAATTCGTCAAAAGTCAAAACGTCACGGATCCAATAAAATATTCATTCAAATCAAAACTACGAATTAGTACATAATGTCAAATTGTTTATCTTCCAAGCAGATAACATAAACTCAAGTTTACATTATCTACATTCAATTTTGTTAAAAAAAAAATTATTAATTGATAACGCAAAATTCATTATTTAAAAATCTTTATTCCATAGAAGAGTTTGAGAAAAATTGATGCGAATTACGTTAAATTGTATGAACTTAGGTACTCTGTACTACAGATGTCATCTCCTAAAATGTGTCTATAAAAAGGAAGCCGTTTTAGACCCCTTCGTACACGTTTTTGGTCATTGTCTCCAGGAATAGAATATAGTATGCCACGGTCTATGTTTGATAAAAAGTCGTTGAATTTTTTGAAATACTTGTACTTTTTTCTGGGATATATTATATCTTTTTCAAAAGTCTCTCGAATATACGTAATATAGTAAAAGTTTGTTATTTTTGGTGTTCCGCATACAATTCCAAACGACAAGAGTAAATGTAGCCTCATATTGTCAGTTTTGTTTAAAACGCCGCTTCTAGAACGAAGTGAGTACATATTAATTCATCGGCTATTTATTTTATTCTTAATTGAAACAAACAAAATAAGTTCGAAGTATCTTCCACCAAGTAGTTAGGGTCGAAAGGATAAAAATGGCTATTTATTCCTTTTTTCGTGCTCGAGTACTAAAATACTTAAGGTCTGCAACATTGGGTCAAGTCAAATAGATTAACTCACAAGAATAATCATAAATCCCTCATCATTCGCGATTTACAACCTTCATCGATCAAGATGGAACTTCAAATACATAACAAAAAAAAACAATAGGTAATTATGTAGGTACACTTTATATTTATAAGATCCTCTTCGTCATTAACGACACGCTGTCTTTTCGTATACTAATAATTTAATATTATAACAATCATAAACATTATTAGGCAGCAGTGAGAGTTTTAACGGATTTGAATTTTCGTTAGTTTCATACAAACCGGTTAACGACGACCGGCTGAGGTTGACTCATCTGTCAGTCGACGTCTGTCGGTTCAAGTCGTTCTCGAGACGTAACGACTATCACTTGGACCATTAACGACACAACTTTAAGTAGTTTTATGACGGCGTTATATTCGTGTATTTGCATAAAATCCAAATATAAATGAGTATAATGGGTAAATCAACAAGAACCTTTCACCTGTGCAGACGACCGGTAAAAATACTATCTCTTATGAGAACTACTTATTGAAGCTCTCATAAATCTCCTAAATTAGTAATTATATTTTTACATATATTATCCAGTTAATTTTATGTTATTTTTTATGTAACATTTTAGTTTATTAACTAACGGCCGGTTTCATAAAAAATAAAGGAGACTTTAAACTCCCTTTAAAAAATAACGGGTTTCATAACAACAAAACGACATTTAAAACCGACTTTTAGCTAAAGTACCGTTATTGATTATTATTTTTAGTTAAAAAAAAAAAAACTTTAGTGAGTTCAAATTTTTACCACCAGAGTTCAGAGAAAATTTCGTGGCGCTTTCTCTGTCACAAAGATATGTATGCGGTGACACTGTGGATAAAAATGACTAAAATAGGGCGGAAAAAAGCAAAACGGGAAGAATATTATTGTTTACAGATTTCGTTCACTAATTCATAAAGCATAATAATAAATGAACACAAAAAACGGCACTTTAATGCTCTATTGAGAAATAAAATTGACACATCAACAGAACTTCCGCGAAAATATAAGTAAACAACCTATGTTTTCCATAGATTTCCATGGTAACAATACCAACTGCTACCAACTTTAAAATATTTTTTTGACATTTCAAATTTTAGCTGGTATATTTTCTATGAAACGCGTCAGCTTAAAGGAGTCTTTAAATTTTAAAAGGAACTTTAACTAAAGTGTTCTTTTGAAGCTTTTTATGAAACCGGCTATAAGTGTTTGGAAGTCAAGTTGGTAGGACCCATGTCTTCCGTATCAGATGTCATGGCTTTGAAACAAGACGCCATCCATACAAAGACATTGGGCTGGGTTCCAAAGAGTCATTATGTATCTATAAGTGCTAAATTTTAAAATGAAAGTAAGTTCCTTGGACTGTTGTCAATAATAATTATCGTTGAAGACAACTTCAATCGGTTCTTTATTTATCATCTCAACTCATTTGCATTTAATGATCTTGTGTAAAGGCATCAACAAACCTCTCTTCACACCATATCCAAATCTCTCAGATTTGCTATGAACGAAAGGCAAAGTGTGTGAGAGAGAGTTCAAATATTATCTAACGTGTTGAGAGAAACAACAATGTTCTTCTTGGCTAACTGTCATTCGGCATTCCTAGTGATGTCTATCTCTTTTCATGATAAAATAGTACGATAATGATTATAATATTAAGTACCTACTCTGTCAGAGTAACAAAGAAATGACAAAAAATATATGGATTTAGAACAGTACCTGCCTATGATTTTCTCGTCAGAAGTGTTGTCAATAAACCAATTCACGTATTTAAACGCATGTTCAGATTCGTTCTAGATTCAAAAGAAGTACATGCATCACTATCGTTTAATTTCTATTAATCAAAATAAATATTTCGTCGAGTTTTATGTAATATTGACATAACTTCATGTCATTATTTTACGGCAATAGCATCATCAACGGCTATTCAAATGTAGATGTGGTTTACATGTTAGAATAATACAATTTGTTGAATTACAGTCTGTGTCCCAAATGGATAAGTAATGAAAATGAAGGATCAGTAATATTAGTTTCGGGTTAGTTGTTAGAGACCGCAACTTCGCTGTGGTAATCTCGCCCTCTGTATGTTTATTCTGTGATGTCTTTGTTATGTGAAATTTTATGTCTTACTCAGACTACCAATGTACATTAAAGTATTAATAAATAAATAAATAAGTACCTATCCTCAAACCGCCCCTCGCAGAATTAAAGAGGGTCTACCTTATAAAAGGAAAATAACACTGCTACATTCGTAAAGAATGGTTTTGGGAATCGAGTAAAAAGACAATATTATGTATGTTTAATGTTGGCTCAAACATTTTTATGACTATTCATTCAGTGAGAAGAGTGACAGATTGGCATACATTCACATGTCACATGTCTTTTGTGTACATTTCAAATGAAAAACGTTTTTAAGATTTGCTGAGGAGGTCTGTCAACAGATGTTTTGTTTGTCTACTTGTCCATAGGAGTTGTACCTACACACATACATATTCGGGTCTTAGCTGATGACTTAATGCTTTTCCATCCTGATCTGTGACTAGAAGCCGCTTTTCCATCCTGATCTGTGACTAGCTGCCACTTTTCAGTTATACTGAGCCCGATCCCGACAGTCCCGCCATCCAACCATCGTAGCTTTGTTTTCTTCCGACTCTTTTTAGGAGCTCATCATATTTGAATAAAACTTTTTCGGTGAAAGGGCTTAAATGCACCTGTTAACCCCTAAACATGGGTTGCTTCGGAAACTATCTCGCTAATGCCGCCACTTTTTCACCATTTCTTTTTATTTTAAAAGTATTAAATTAATCAATAATAAACAAAACTAATGTATTTTAATCAATTTATCGTAAAATTCGTTACAAAAACAAGTAAAAACGGATACGTCCGGTTTTTTAGTGTCTCTAATTGGAGAAATATTAAAATCAACGTCATCAAACTTCCTAACGGCGGACGGTGGCAAGGTCGTCAGTTAACGGATTGTTTAATGTCCAACGCAGCCTTATTTGTTGTCACGCGGCGCGTCGTTTCTCAATGGTATTACTTCCTCACGCACCTACACGGCATATTCCCACGATATGGGGTCATCGAATCTGCATATTTTAGAGCCTTAATGTGGCGTTTCGCGAAGCGACGGAGACCGACACAGGCGGTTACTCGTCAATAAGGTTTGTATGAGCACCAGTTCGCAAGTGAGACCGAGACTTCTTCTTCAATGGCGCTACAGCGCAAACCGAGCCCTGGCCTCCTGTGACCTTCTCCAAATATTGTCCTCCAAGATTAGCACAGCATATCTCTTCACGTATACCTCCGATTTGCTTATCATTCTTCGTCCTCTTGCCATGATCCTTTTTAGAACCCGTGAATCGGTCATTATGTGCATGTCTCCAGCCAAACTCAATCTTAGAAGCTTTATATGTCTTGAGATTTAAGAGGCTTGAAATATAATGAGCACGTCATCGTTGCGTCGGATACGCCAACTTTCTAAATTTCAGAGCACCATCCTTTCTAACATGTCCTCCATTTCAGCCGTCCTCACTCTCATTGTTAGTGTCTGACATCCATATGCCAATGCAGTCTTGTAATAATTGGTTTGTAGGACAATCTTGGTCTTCCTGTGGACGTTGCGAAACTTGAACACGAACAGTAAGGAAAAGTATGTTTGTATGCTGCAATGATTGATGACTTCTCCTTACTACGGTTTGGTCTTAATTGGTGTCTGTCAAAGAAAGGGCCATAGAAAACCGCCACTATTATCTCCTATGACGTGTATTAAAAATGAAGATAGACGATACCTATATCTATTAATAAATTTCAAATTCAAATATTTTTATTGACAGAAAAAAATCACTCAAAATACATAATAATATACACAATAATAAAATTTAATTTTTTTTTTATATACATTTTAGCCCCAAAATTGAGCAGAGCTCGTGCTTTGGGGGATTATAGGGTTGTATTTATTTATTCAATAAGTTACTTTAAACAAGAGCAAATACTAACATAGCAACATACAATAAAACAAGCATTACAGAAGACACGTGCAAACAAAAAGAACAATTCCAATGATAATAATAATTGCAAAATCATCAGAGACGGCAAAAAGTAAAAAACAGTCATAATTAAGAAATTCAAGCCAGAATAATAAAAATAAAATAATAAAATTAAACCACAATAACAAAGGAAAACGAAGCCATTGTTATACAGCAAAAAAATCAATACACCCAAAAATAGCGGATTAAAATATAAAAACAATAGAATCAACAATCAATGAACAACTCCTACCGAATAGTTTTCTTTATATTAAGTTTGAATTTACCCAATTCGTCCGAATACCTACTTAAATTTATTTTCTTTTTTTTTTTAATTCAACAATGTCTGTAATTCTAGTTATGTAACGTTCTAACGAATTTCTAAGGTACCTACTCGTTCTAAGACTCAATGTAAAATATTAACTTTGTTAACGCGTTAATAAGAACAAAAGAATATAAATTCCCTACGCAAGATTGCGTGGAATAATGTCTTTTTCTACCAACCATTCATATTTTTAGAATTTTATGGATTTTTACAACGTACCTAAGTCTAATTTGTAGATAATAAAATCGGTAAGTAACAGTTATATTTAGAATTAAACTCCTAATTTGAGTACAATACAAAAATGATATATGGACAATTTAAAAGCAAACAAAGGAAATTATTCAATTTCACAGCGATAATTGTACTGTATATGCCCGTGCTGTGTTTATATTATTATTACACAATTTGTTTTCTTTTAAGAGAAAGATTAAATAGTGGCTATTTTACTTAGGTACATAAAGTGAGTGAACCGAAACTATAAACAATATAGATAACATACTTTTGCATTGTTACAATCGTCCGTAAATGTTTGAGGAGAATCTCTTTAACATTCGAACAATTTGAATACAAAAGAAGTTAACATCCAGCACCTACCCACGAATATAATTTTCATTTTAATATTCGATTTAAATAATTTTCTAAGAGAAAAGTTTTGGTTATAATTATTCTCTCCCAGTGATGAGCGAGGTATTGTATTATTTGTGGCTTGTTACTTCGCATTCTTGCATAAGATTTTTTTGCACGCCTCATACTTCAACACTTTGACGCATGACTTGATATAGCGGTTCTCCTATAGTAAATTGTATGGTAATCGATGCGTTATTGACTACAATGACAAAGATTAAGAATTCCACGAGAAAGGGATTGAAAGAACTCAAATGGTTTATTTGTAAAATGTTGGCAAAATATATATATGAACACGAATTTAAAAATGATAAGAAAAGTGTGCCTATAAAGAAACTAACTTCCAAAGATATAAATCTATCTTCCAGAAAGACATCTTGAAATGACTTCCGTTTTTTACGTCTTCCTCAAAAACGGTATTAAAAAACTACTGTTTTCGATTCAGATTCCTTGAAACGTTGGGCAAGAGCATAAATCGTGTAGAAACACACGATCGCAAAGACTTATAAGTGTGTGTTTTCGCTAAACGAACATAGAGCCAGAGCAAAAATTGGTGCATTCTTTCTTTATTGATATAAAACAAACAACAAGGAGCAAGAATTAGAAGTCTGGTGGGTGCAATCTGGCAAGGCTCATTGAAGAAGGAGAAGAAGAAAAATAAATACAGTTTATCACAACTAAAGCATACATAGTCTTAGCAGCATGAAAAGGAAGACTTATGTAGATTCCTAGTTAAAGATAGAATTAAAAATATTAACCTCATTTACCTAAGATAGTTTTGATATTAAAATCTACACAAACTTTTTATTAAAGAAACATGAACAACTCAAGTAAAAGTCTTCAATCTATTCGATAATACATTGTTGGTTACTGTCTAATCAAGTGTATTAATCAGATTTGATTTCAGCATCCATCTAGAGAGCAAATAGCCAAACAGGTCCAGCTTCAATACTAATAACCTTTTACTATCAGGTGGTATATCGCCACTGGTAAGACTTTCACATCCACAGCTCGCAGGTTAATCGATGTTTTAGTGTCGTCTCTCAATGTGGAGTGACGGCTGAAGTCACTCGTGACTTGGCGCAAAGTGATATTACGACTACGTACATGTCCATCACCGCAACCCATACCGGAGCTGTTGCCCTTATACTGCCGACGCCACAAGAAGACGCAATTGAAATGTCCACATCAATCTTTCACAGTATTTATTTTAAGTCTTATCTAGATAATATACGTTCATCCATGGTTTGAATTAATCTCACTTTCCCTTGGTTTGTTTTAATTTACTTTAAACCACTCGTACAGGTATGTAATAAAACCTTTAATAATAACTAAATAAATAATTTAGACAGCAAATTTATCACGTTAATGCTGCGATGTATTTGGCTACGTTCAGGAAACAACAGATGGTGTATTGTGTTAAAACAAGATAACCACCAAATGGGTGAAACCTTACATGCGTGAGTGATGGTAGTATGATACATAAGATGGAGAAATTTCCATCCGTAATAGAAAAGAATTTCCCGTGATATGAGAAAACCGCATAAGCGATGTCTTGTAGGAAAACATCATAAACGAGCTCATTGAACATCAAAAGACATTTTAGATACATAAAGACAAGATTAGCCGTTAATAAAAACAGTGAAAGGGTTTCAAATTTTTCGAATTGAGACTCTGAATTTTGGGAAAGCAGTTTACTTCTAAACTTGCAAATATTTGATATGAAAGTTGTTCAACAACTTGCTCAGAATATCGAAATCAAATATTTTCGAGCCATCACTGAATGAACTAGAAAATGAGTGCAGTGCTAAAAAAATCACTGAATGCAAGTCCTGAAACGGAAAACAAAATTTTAACGCTATTTGTAAGTCCTTTGTAGCTGAAGCTTTCATGAACCATGAAAGAGTAGGCGCAGTCGAAGAATTCGAAGAAACACGAAAAAGAAAACTGCAATAAATTATTTAATTTTACTACCAAGTCATAGTATATATATAGTAACGTTTCAGAGAAATATAATAATTTAAGTCCGAAGTAAAGACACGAACATAAGAGAATTTGAACAAAGAACTTGCATAAAAGACTTTGATTTTATATATTCGATTGTTTGGGCCGAAGGTGCTTGGTGGTATTTATTCATTGTATTAGAATTGAACAAACAACGAGTCTAAATTTTGTAATACCACGTTTTATTTTAATAACCATTAACCGGTTTTCGAGAGCAACTGCTTTCTTCCTCAGATAGAGTAAGACTAAATATATGTGTATAATTGTGTTAAAATCAAATTTTGTATTTAGTCTTACTCCATCTGAGGAAAAAAGCAGTCGTTTTCGAAAAAAATTCGAAGATTGGAAATATTAGGAAGAAAGCTATATTCCAGAGATTTAATACAGAATATGATAATGTAGTCCAAGCATCAATTAGGTTTTAACACGGATAGCGTCCAATAGAGGCGGAACACGGAGAAGGCGTGTTGGGAGCGATGACTGAGGAGCACAGTTAGGTACATCGTCTCACAGCACTTTATAATTTCATGGTTGGGATATTTACGGGAGAATGATTTCGGATTAGCAGTGTATGTATGAATTACTAAACTAACAAACTATGATGTTACGTTTGCCTACCAATTTAGTGTAACAAAAAATAACCCATTACATTGGGATATTGTAAGAGTCCAATTAAACTCATATAATTGTTCAGAGTATCGCAGGAGTGAGCTTCCGTTTATATTTTTAAAGTCATTTGAATATTCTTTTGTTCGTAGATATCTCAAATATTCACCCTATTATTATAATTCCTACCTACCTACTATTGAAATTCTTTTTACACATGGCTAGAAAATCCAATAATTGTATAGTGATTAATATACAATGATAAATCCCTGATCATATGCAAGAGAATAATAAATAGCAGAATAATTATCCAAGTAAGAAGCCCATGCGTTGACCAAAATTATGACATGCAAAGACAGACATTTTTAAGTAAAAAGTACGCTTGAACACAGACATAACTGCAAAGATTGCGTGATCGTGTATAACATATCACAATACGGGGATAGGGAGATGATCAGCTGAAAGCGACCACGTCATCGATATTAGCACCAATAGATTATAATGTCAAAAAATTAATAATATTACATTCACGACAATGGAGAGAGAGAGCTGGTTTAACCTTGTAACAGAGCAATTATTATTCTTCTTCTGCAAGAAGAGACTCATAAATCTACCAGACCAGCAGCAGGTGATTGGAGGAAAGGCGACATCACACTACGTGATGTGTGGTCTTTACGATTCTGCGGCCAAGAAACATTTTCACCTTGGTATTATATAATTTACGCAAATTTCCAAATAACTTAAAAGTACAAATTATACGAGCACACTAATTAAGATAATTTGATAGGCAAACATGATGTTACTCAATTAGTTGTCGTGCGTGACGTAATGGAGGCACATGCCAAAAATATTGCCAACATACAGTGCCTTCCATTCTGCTTTCTAACACATTCTGATAAAATCGCTGAAAAACTCACTATATTTAAAAAGAAATCTTGGTAAAGAGCAGATGAGAGGTGATTACAAAAATTGAAATTTTAATTTGTCTTACTTAGTCAGTAAAATTTATTTACCGCCCATTGGGATATTTTCAAAAAAAAAACGTACCTATTATACCTACGAAACATATGATATCAGAGAAAAAAAAACCTGTGAACACCATTCAAAATTTATCAAAATATATGCAAATTTTATGTTTACTTACTAACAAAACTATTGACATTTTTAAAGCTTTACAACAATAATTAGGACGAATCACTCAAAAACGAGTGCAGTGCTAGAAAAAAACAACAATTGTTTTTCAGAACTACGAAGCATGAAAATGAAAAAAATCGGCCAACCTTTTGATAGATCGATCTGTATTTCCGTAATAGCTGGCCTACTTTATTTATTTAATAACATCTACAATGGAATAATTAATTTGTCCAATAATCAGGCTGTTACAGAATCTCACGTCAAGTATGAACAAAACAATTTGATCAAACCGCAAATCCAATGTTCCGAAGAATTCTCGGAAGTCTTGAAAAAACCATCATCGTTTTATTATGAGCCAACCATTGGTTTAAATAATAATACTTCTTAGTTATATACTTTAAAGAATTTCCTTACAAAATAAATCGCTTTGAAAACCGCAGATGTGCCTGATTCTGAAAAACGTAGCTTGAGTTTTACCACCTCGCAGTTGTTTTTAACAATTGTTTTATTCCCTTTTAATGTACCTTAATTGTTTTGGAAAAAAACTCAATAGATAAAGACAGCTGAACTGAGGGCAGATAACATATTTACACTAAGAAATAGTGTTTCCTGCTTCGCTGCTGTCAAATGATTGAAGGCATAATTAATAATAGCTGCATAAAGAAAGACAAATATGTACTTTTCTCACATACTTTTTATCATTATTGTATTTTGTAGAGACTTTTGTATTTAATTTTAAAAAATACAGAACAATCTTCCTGTACTTGAAAATATGTAGGTACCTACCTTTTATCGAAGACAGCTCGTTGCGTAAGTATTAAACGCATCGGTGTCTAAAGTGTTTCCTACACACATAGACGCGTTTATAAGAGGTGATTCCATTTCTAGTACATAGTAACTACATTATTCAGTTTTATTTCCCATTCATCGAAAGACGTGTTACATCTTAAATTTTCTGAGCATAGATACTGAGTTTACAAGGATTAATGTATTTGGAGGTTAGCTCTAGCTAAAGTTTCGTGAAGATCGATTTGGAAGTATTTCCAAGTGCATGTGGTACTAAGCTATGTAGCGTTCATCCGAAACAGATAAAAATTACCGAATTATTTCATTCACTTGGAAAATAAACATCTCAACTTGTGAAATGAAATAAACATTGCAGCGAAAGATGACTGATCTAAAATAACAGTTCAATAGTCACAACAATGTGTCAAAAGAATAATTGGATATTGACAACAAATTATCTATAAAAGAGATGAACGACATTTTACGCCCTGATTGGAACTAATTTTGTTGTGGTCGAGTTGCGGAATGATGCTTTTCAAATGTGGGTTATAAGCCAAATACACGACTAATCTTACTAGAAAATACCTCATTACAAAATCTAAACCAAAATATATTTGTGAGAATGGTGTTTTGTGTGTCTAAGGTAAAAATATAACTACGACTCAATATTTTTAAGCATTAGGGGAAAACCGCTTTCCTTCGCATGCGCAGGTTTTGTTAAGTTGTTCATGTTCGGTTCACTTAAGTTTATCACACTTTACAAGTACGCGTGTGCAAGCAGCCTCCACTTTAAAAATAGTTGTTATACAATATGTAATACGTGAAAAACTGAGTGGTGTGAATGTGTTGGGAACATTTTCCTGTATTTCATCACAGAAACATCGCCTTAAATGAAATTATAACAGGCCAGTGCATAAGCGCCAATTTCGTCCTTAAAGAGTCTCCCGAGTGCGACTGCGGAAGTGATAGGCAGACCATCATCGATATAGGCAAATACATGGCACAACTTCTTAGCGATGATCTACATCAGAATGATGGAATTGATCATTTGACATCTATAGACATCAAAGATTCACAGCTAAAATAGAAAAAAGATAACTTACCAGTTAATTGATTAGCCGAAAGAGGAAGTCTCCCACGCATTTGCTGTAACTGTGTGCTAAGGTCTCTGGTGTGGAGGAAGAGGAACAAGGTTGAGGAGATTGCCAGCAGAGCTATCAGCTCGCTTGTTCTGAAACAGAAAATAACATTTATTGGCAAAACATGAAGATTCTATTTAATTCAATTTATTTACATTATACCTATTGATCATAACGATACTGTATGCGCATATTATTTTTTTACTATTTACCTATAGCACCTGTAGGCATTATTAGCACTAGTTGAAATTAGGTTAAACGTCAATAACGTCATGAACGAATGGTATACGAATGCTTCGTATACCATGGACTGTCAGTGCAAGGAACAACCAATTATAACAGTGAGTCGGTGACAGAAGAGAGCTATCGAGATGATGAAGTCTTATTCAAGAGGAGAAAGTCATCGCCTTCTCCAACTTATAATGGAAGATCAGGTGAAAGGAAGACGAGAAGCTGAGAAATATTTTAGAATGGCAATCCATGTCATCCCTCGGGGTATGACATGTTCAAGGCAGCACAGAACTTTGAGGTTTTGTAGAGGTGATCGCCATTATCGAGGTGACCTGGTAGGGCATACATAACAGCATACATAAGCATTTGTTGGAAACACTCCATAATAATTTATACCTTAAGACAATCAAAACTTCACTTCCTCGAACCATTTTGAAACATATTGAATTTTCTTTTTTTTGTGCAATTAAACCCCATGACGAAACATTTTTAAAACATATCAACGGACAGGATTTGAAACCGGGTTTCTAAATAGCTTTCATTTTCGAGACCTTTTTTGACAAGTTTTGTTATTAATTAATTATTTTTAATTAAATAACTTTTCACTAAAAAAAACTTCATAACATTATCACTATTAATTGAAACAATTTTAAGACAATTAATTTTTTTCAACAATAAGACGAGTGCGATAAAATAATTGATGTCAACGCATAAAACAGAATAATTCATAGGCTGAAGTTGCATAATATTATTAATTTTTTATGACACGAACATTGTAACATGCAACACAGTCCACTAGGGCATATCCTATAAATAACGAACAACAACACCATCATAAAAATGTCAAAATTTACCGAGCATAAAATGTAATAATTTGTTATAATATTTGCCAACACAGAGTATGACTATAGAAATGTTACATAACACCTTGCTCTAGTACTGAATTCAACGCTTACTGTAAGTTTAACTATATTCAAATAATTGTATTCAGAAGCGAATTTACATAGTTTTCAAATTTTCTTCTTCTTATTCTACTTAAGTAAGTAGGTAGGCCTGAAGACCTTAAGAGAAGTTATTAATGGGTGGAATTAGCCTCTAGCGAGGTCGACTCCTAGTTGTCTATACATCTCTTTAGTGGTCTACCTGGGAGTCGTCTTCCATGGGGTTGGCCGAGCAATGCAATGTGGAGGAGTCTGAATGAGGCATTCTCCTAACATGTTCATACCAGTATCTTCTTCTTTGCCTCGCCCATCTTACTATATCTTCAAATCCATGTACACAAATCAATGAATAAAATCTCCATTTACATTTAGGAGCATCGGGAGCCAACGAGAGCTCTATAACATAGTCATATATATCTATAATTGGTTGGCTTGTACGTTACTAGTTTTTTTAAATTGAATCATCTATAATATAAATTAAAGTCGGGTTAGTGCGAACACTTATAACTCGAAATCGGCTGAACAGATTCTTCCGATGTTTGATTTATTGAATTCTTCTCCGCTCCGGATAACAGAATAACTAATGAAATGTTGCATGTGCATGTGAAACATGCATAAAACATTAAATAAAATATGACATTAAAGTTAGTATGGAATGGATGCCCTAGGACGCCATCTATGAAAAAATCTAACAACAAAATTATTAATTGTCTACTGCACCTGCACCGTTTCGGGCGTTTTAGATAATTTTAATACAAAGTCAACAAAATTGTGCGCATATTATTATATTCTCGCGTTCTTCCTGCCTGAGCTTTTATTACGAATGAAATATGGACGTTTTAAAAAAATGTATTTTAATGTTATTAGTTTATTTTTGTTTCTGGAGGCGCAGTGCAGATTATGCGCCTTTGATTAGGACCACAGGGTCCACAGGACAACGTCTGTCGGGAAGGCTAGTTATGAATAATTTTCATACATGTGACAAAAACAATGCTTGCATTATTCGCCTGTATATCGACTGCTAAAAAATAAATAATAAAAGGCGCCGCGGGAATTGTAGAAATAATATGTCATACTAGATCAGAATTTCCTACTCATAACTATTTATACGAGAAGAAATAATATGTCATACTAGATCAGAATTTCCTACTCATAACTATTTATACGAGAAGAAATAATATGTCATACTAGATCAGAATTTCCTACTCATAACTATTTATACGAGAAGAAATAATATGTCATACTAGATCAGAATTTCCTACTCATAACTATTTATACGAGAAGAAATAATATGTCATACTAGATCAGAATTTCCTACTCATAACTATTTATACGAGAAGAAATAATATGTCATACTAGATCAGAATTTCCTACTCATAACTATTTATACGAGAAGAAATAATATGTCATACTAGATCAGAATTTCCTACTCATAACTATTTATACGAGAAGAAAATAATATGTCATACTAGATCAGAATTTCCTACTCATAACTATTTCTACGAGAAGAAATAATATGTCATACTAGATCAGAATTTCCTACTCATAACTATTTATACGAGAAGAAATAATATGTCATACTAGATCAGAATTTCCTACTCATAACTATTTATACGAGAAGAAATAATATGTCATACTAGATCAGAATTTCCTACTCATAACTATTTATACGAGAAGAAAATAATATGTCATACTAGATCAGAATTTCCTACTCATAACTATTTATACGAGAAGAAAATAATATGTCATACTAGATCAGAATTTCCTACTCATAACTATTTATACGAGAAGAAATAATATGTCATACTAGATCAGAATTTCCTACTCATAACTATTTATACGAGAAGAAATAATATGTCATACTAGATCAGAATTTCCTACTCATAACTATTTATACGAGAAGAAATAATATGTCATACTAGATCAGAATTTCCTACTCATAACTATTTATACGAGAAGAAAATAATATGTCATACTAGATCAGAATTTCCTACTCATAACTATTTATACGAGAAGAAAATAATATGTCATACTAGATCAGAATTTCCTACTCATAACTATTTATACGAGAAGAAATAATATGTCATACTAGATCAGAATTTCCTACTCATAACTATTTATACGAGAAGAAATAATATGTCATACTAGATCAGAATTTCCTACTCATAACTATTTATACGAGAAGAAATAATATGTCATACTAGATCAGAATTTCCTACTCATAACTATTTATACGAGAAGAAAATAATATGTCATACTAGATCAGAATTTCCTACTCATAACTATTTATACGAGAAGAAAATAATATGTCATACTAGATCAGAATTTCCTACTCATAACTATTTATACGAGAAGAAAATAATATGTCATACTAGATCAGAATTTCCTACTCATAACAATTTATACGAGAAGAAAAGTCACATTGTCTGCAATTCTAAACGTGTTGAAGTAAAATTGGAACTTTTTAAGGACGATGTAATTGATTTATATGAAAATCAAGTAATAAATGCCCATTTTATATGCCTGCACTCTGACAAGTTTTGCTGCAATTACCACTACAGTATTACGATACAATATAGGAGCGAGTTTACGTCATAATTTGTCATAAATATCATCTGATATCACAATAATATGGTAAAATTAGAATGGATTCGCAAGTCAGGATTTCCTTCACTCTGCATCATAAAGATGAAACGAATGTGCGAATAATATACCTAATCAACTTTCACAAAAATCAATTAACTGCAAGATGGGCAGTTAGAAAACCAGCGTGGCTTTCAACGAAGATGCGTCCATAATAATATAATGAGTTAGATTATTAATCTTCATTTCTAATGGTTATAAGAGATTTAGATGAAAACTCTTGTTTTTCTTCCTTGTTCAAAATACTATATGTATTTCAAAACCAGTATAATAGAGTATTTATTTTAGCTTGCAATATTGGTAATAGGTTTAAGTAGGTACCATTTTAAGTAAGAGGTTTCTAAATTTTAAATTCTTATAGATATTTTGCTTTTAATAAACCAAGGTAATAATTATATTTTTTTTTTCAGGAAATCCTCAGCAGAAGCAAACGGATTTGTGGTTACAATTCCCCTATTCTAAGTTTCCATGACATTTACGCTGGCGTGAAGTAACGAAATTTTATATGGAAACTAGCTTTCCCGACAGACGTTGTCCTGTAGTCCTAACCACAATGAAGAAACAAAAATACATAATTAATCCGATTAAGTTACTAATAAAATAATACTGTTAAAATATTTCTAAAACATCCATCGTTCATTCGTATTCAAAGTTCAGGCGGGAACAACGTGAGAATATAATATGCGCGCGCGCACACATTCTACCTCACCTATGAAGTAGGTACCGACACGAATGTGCCCGGTAATTTTGTTGACTTTGCGGTGGAGTAAGTGGGATGGGCTACTGTAAGAGCAGCAATCACGTATGCGAGAATGAGAGGGAACTACCCGCGATGGCGTTGGCGCGTCGCAGGTGATCCGTACCATACTAACTTAAATATTGTATTTTCATTTAAATATATCATTTCTTACCCATTTTTTTTCAACTTTTTATTAATTATTCTGTTATCCGGAGCAGAGAAGAATCCAATAAATCAAACATTAAAAGATCTTTCTTTCATTTATTTAAGAGATTTGTATAGCGCCCTACAGAATATTTCGTAAGTTTCTCACTTAGGTTTGTGAGTAAAATTCAGAATATGAGTGTAAGTACCATTAATCACCAGTGACATCAGATAAAGAAGATTGACATGATTCGGGCATGTTTCCAAATCCGGTGTAGGTAGGTATATAGGTCTTCAAAGAGTCTTGTAATTTTTTGGAATCTACACCCTCGAAAACGTCGAGAAAATTAATTTCAGCGAAAACTATTTTTTTTTTGAAATCCGATCACAAGACTCATGTATATTCCATATACTATGAGTAAAAAAAGAATCATGTCATTGTGAAGATTATAATATGGAATACTTGACTAATTTGAAAATTTCTTTCAAAACACTCGATTAATAATGACATTTACTATAACGAAATGATTTTGTACCTATAATACCAATATTTATGTATTGTTAATGACTGTCTGTTTACCTAAATAAAAAAAATAATAAAAAACGCAAATTAGCTCTTAGGCGCTTTCATTAGCGCAATATTTTTTTTCGACAATTAACATAGCATTGATAAGAGATTATTGAATTCAAGTCCTTTAATTTTAACATTAAATGATTTATTTACTCACGGCTATGTGCCATTAACAATATAAAACATCTACAAAAGAAAAGTGATAAAAAAACTAACAAAACCTCATAAAAACAATATTCAAAAGAAACATACAATTTCATACAACAGAAAATAAAAGATTGGGTTACCCAGTAACGCTATATGGAGTAAAGCGATAGGTATAGTTACACTCATTCAAAGCAGGAGAGGAAATTGTACAAATAATCCACAAATAATCCTTGAAATTAAAAAAATTATAATGAACCATCTTCTTTTGCTAATTATAAGGATTATTTACGTTATGTACACTAACCCAACTTCCTACAACATAGCGAAATGCTTTATCTAATTAAACCGTTATTAAAAACAGTATTTTTGGATTATTTATAATACATTAGGTGAATTTACAGTTGCTATTAAAATATATTTTAACAATTAATCCGATTTGCCCATTTATCATCATAAAAAACCAGTCTCAGTCAGAGCTGTGCGGTACTCGAGTACAAGTACTCGTGGATTGTACTCTGAGTACTTTTGGTGTACTCGGTACTCAGTCCACGAGTACATTTCTCAAACCTGTACTTGTACTTGTATTTGGTGCGTTTTTTGAGCCTAAAATGTACTCGAGTAATTTGAATGTACTCGAGTACATTTGAATGTACTCAAGTACATTTAAAGTACTCGAGTACATTAAAAGTACTCGAGTACATTTTAAGTACTCGAGTACATCTTTGGATTTATTGGAATACGTTAAACCTACTATGATGCGTAATTTGTATTTCTTTTTGCAAGTTGAGACTTGTTAGGTGTCGTAATTATTGGTAGTGGTAAAGTGTGGATGTATGATTCTTGTTTTTAATTCGAGAGTGACGAAATTGTTGTTTTTAAAACCCGTGTATTATGATTGAATTGGTCATTTCAAAAACATAATAAAAGGCTTTACTTTTAAAAAGATGTGTTATTGAGGGATTCATCATTTTATGGAGTATGGTCGGAAATCCTACTCTGCTATTGCTCCTTCACGTAAAAACTGAAGTAGGTAAGTAGGTATATTATGAAAAAATTATGATCTAATTTGTTGAATAGAATAGTATAATAAAAATATATAGGTACTATAAAACACAACGAGCTATAGAGATGAGGATGCTAGGTATCTCATTGCATGATAGGAAGACTAACAAATGGGTAAGACAGAAAACAGGAGTTAACGATGTGGTTCAGAAGGTCGCAAAGTGGAAAAGTGGAGTTGGGCTGGTCATGTGGCCAGAGTAACCGACACCAGATGGACCAAGAAAGTTCTTGAGTGGCGTCCGAGAACCGGGAGGAGAAGTGTTGGCAGGCCTCAGGCGAGGTGGTCTGATGACATTACACGGATTGCCGGGAATGGGTGGATGCGGCTGGCGCAAGACAGAGGGCGGTGGAAGTCACAGGGGGAGGCCTATGTCCAACAATGGACGCGAGAGGACTGAAAAAAAAATACTATAAAGAGAAAACAAAAATTCAGGACTTAGATACTGAATATCCCATAAGTGAATAAATATAGCATTTGTAGGATTTAGACAAAACAAAAAGAAGACGTTGACAATGATATGTTCAAGCAACTTGTAGCAGACACTAAAAGGGATATGGGGCGGTACAGTTTATTTCATTTTAGAATGCCGACTCCACGTTGTCTGGAGAACCCTGCGTATAGGGTGTACAGGTAATATTAGATACAATGTAACATTATTTTTCGATTTGAAGACGATGTCATCAAACATCAATAAAATGTATATGATTTATGTGCCCACAAGCGTGGCTATAATAACACTTGTGATTGTTATCCTTTATTAATACTAACTGTTTATTTTTTCATTCACATGATTTTATGTAATGAATTTCATTAACGTTAAAATTCGTATGGTTATGAACACTATAAAAAGATGATATAGCCGCCGCGAGTTTTTGTCCTAGGTGTTTTTCTATAGTCAACTGACACTCTCTAATCTGAGACAGGTAAAAGACAAGGTAGAAATTCCCAATGAAAACCATAAAAGCGAACCCGGTTGAGAATCGAACTGGGGTTCTGTATGATACGATGAAAAACACAGTACATTCAAATAAATCATAAATCAAAGATATATATATCTAAATAAAATAATAGGGAGTCCATGTATTTACCTCAGTAGATCTATCGTAGCTCTTTTTAAAATGTTCATAAACATTAATTAAAATTACTTCTTTCGTTTGCCCACAAAGCGCTCTTCCTTTACCCAATTTGCTTGAACACGATGACATGTTTGTAAAACACAAGAAATTTCGTTATCACCCGGTATTTTAAAGGAAGAAACAAAAGGCTTTCTACCACAAACGCTAGACAATAACTATGCACCTTTGTTTTTTTCGTAATACGAAAGGATTAACCAATACAGTCAAGATCGCAGCGACAACGTGGCGTCGGCAAGGTTAAATGAAATTACCTGTAACTGTTTGGTCTATCAGGGATTTTTCAGGCTTTTACAAGACCAGCACTTTAGATCTCTTAAATTCTTGGGGGCGTCCATTAATCACGTGAGCTCTAAAGGA
This sequence comes from Mystacides longicornis, assembly GCA_963576905.1. Classification (NCBI taxonomy): domain Eukaryota; kingdom Metazoa; phylum Arthropoda; class Insecta; order Trichoptera; family Leptoceridae; genus Mystacides; species Mystacides longicornis. Next base: position 26,220,321 of record OY756421.1, on the reverse strand, counting down.
GAGAGGGGGAGGGGTCAGAAAAAAATCACGAAAATCACCAGGGGGGAGGGGGGGTCTATTTAAAAAATCACGAGCATTTGTTTTTTTTATCAATGTGCTATCAATACAATAACATAGATAAACTTTAAAGCAAACCAAATAATAGCCGTTTGTAGATTACCTTTTGGGAAAAAGTCGAACCTATTAATTATTAATAAAAATAAAAATTAATGATGTCATAAGTAGGTATGTAGGTACCTACCGACCTAAGTTTTTGCATTGGCCCAGCCACGGACATGAGGCGTGCTCGTGGACTTGTGTGGAATAATATAGAGAGGGTAAAGAAAAAATACATCGATACAAGGTACTTAAGCCTAGTTCACAGTAGCGTGGTTTACATTGAGTGTTTTTTGTCGAGTGACGAGTAATTAAGTTCTAAGGATTGTCTTTTAAATAAAAAAAATATAATAGGAAGTTTATTTTTCGAAAATAATCTATACTAATATATAAAGAGGAAAGATTTGATTTTTTGTTTGTTTGCATCGAATAGGCTCCAAAAATACTGAACCGATTTGAAAAATTCTTTCACTTTTAGGAAGCTACACTATCTCCGGCTATATTGAATTTCCAAAAAAAATGGGTAAACAACGAAAACTCCAATAATGTAACCCAAGGTGTAAAAAAATTACCTAAAATATTATTTTTGTCGCGAACGCTGTGAAAACTAATGATGATAGAATAAAATAATGTACTACAATTTTGTAGAAGACATAATTATTTACAAAAAGTATCGCGACAACATATGTCTAACTATTATAGTTATGCCACAATAAGTGTTTTTTTATTTAAAAAAAATCAATAAAATGTCACCTCTAGAAAAGGCTCTTTATTGGTATCTTGGTATTACTCCTTATTAAATTAAATTAGTTCATATTCAAGTCTGCTTCAACATGTTTGTATAACTTTTTGAATTATTCAATTCGGACATTCCATTCGAAAGTTATCACGTGTTTAAAAATGTGAGTATTGGAAAAAAAAAGCATAGTCTCTATCATCTCAACTTATCCGATGTAGAGTGCGTACGGGAGCGGGGAGGGGACTGAAGAGAGTCATGTCAAGTTTAGTAGAAATACCGCGCGACTCAGTTCATTAGCTCGCTCAGTACCCCTATTCTCTGTTTTATCGTAAAGTAGTCACGGTGGTAAAGTGACGTGACACGATACATTGCAATGCAATTATTCCAGATTAACATAATATGCTATAAAATCGGACGGAAAGCCGGTAATCAAGAAAAAAAAAATAATATGCTATAAAATATTTTGAAAAAGTTAGGGATCTGTATGAAAACTAAATTATTTTTAAGTATCTATCTACCCGTGCGAAGCTGGGGCGGACCTCTAGTATAAAATATATACAATACATTAACAATTAAATAAATCGAAAAAAGGCAAAGCCTGTGTGTGGGTGTAACAATGAATCAACAATTTTTGTAAAACTAAAAATTAGTTGAGCTGAATAGCCGGCAGCAGTGTTGCCAACTATTAGGAAATTGCGACTTGCGTCCGGGAGTCCGGGCGAATCGTAAATTTTCGGGTCGTTACTTTTCCCGAAGACCTTTTTTTAGTTTAATTATACCTACCTTTCCGGATACAAAATTTTCGAACGAACTTTTTTAGCAAACTTTCAACTTTCAGGATACCAAATGTTTGAATTGATCATTTTTAGTTTGTGTCCGGGTCCAAACATTTTATAAAGATGGCAGCTCTGGCCGGCAGCTTAGTCGAGTCAATTAATTTTTATTGTGTTCGTTTGAGCGAATAGCGCCTCCGACCAGTGGGCACTGCCTGCTGAGTTTCGCACTAATGAACTGTACTTGAATATAGTGTGAATGATTTTTGGTCGAGCAGCGTGTAATTTAGATATTAAAGTTCACGATACTCGACCTAGTGTGAACTTGGCTTTAGTAAATAATCATAAGTGAGACTATTCTGCTCACGCCCATGAGGGCTGCTCATGATCGCTGTATCCTTGTTGATAAAAAAACACGTTGACATTTTAATTTAAAAATGCTCATGGTTGACCTTATTTTGGATACCCTAGTAGACTTTCATGCACACGAGGAATGGTCATGTCATGATAGAGAGTGTTCTAATGGTATGATTTCGGAATTAAGTACCTATAGCTGTATTGGCGCGCGTAAAGTTCTATAATTACTTGACATATAAGTACGTACACTTTGGTTGTCGAGAAAATATGGCATTAGTAACTTGCCAAAAGAATATTGTAGGTAGGTAGGTACCTACTAAAAAAAATACACCTGATTTGGGGGGGGGGGGTATTTTAAAAACCTCACCAAAAATCACCACGAGGGAGGGGGGGGGGGTTCAAAAAGATCCAAAAAAAACATCACGTGATCAATGGACGCCACCCTTTCGGCAGGTGGCCCGCGGCAAGGATATTCGCAGTGTATTCTTATTATTAGTCATTATTGTGTTAATTGACTTGGTAGCCTAGTTGTACTGGCGTGGACTTCAGATCCGAGGTCCCTAGTTCGATTCCCGGTCGGCTTAGAGTTTTCGTAAGTGTTTTTTCACTTGAAAATTCTACCTGGGGTTGGCATGTCTCAGATTGGACGGGACCGGTTGACTGAAAAAAATTGCCTCAAGCAATAAGTTCCGCCGGCTATACTGACACCTTTGTATAGAAAAGTGTTATGTTTATGCTAATTGTGTTTTTTTTTAATATTTTTTATGTATCCTTGTACTGCTGTGCACTACAACTCTATATTAAAATATAAATTTTATTGTAAAAGGCCGGTTGGTTGTAGAACCAAATAAAAAAATAATTGTTACATTATGTTTTGGCCCCATGATAGAATCATGTGCATAGAGGGTGCCCGTGATATTTTCATGTAGCGCAAAGCAGATCAAACAATCAATCAATCAATTCTCCCTTTTACACCCCACTCAGGGGCATAGGGAGGCAACAAGAGCTCTCTATTGCGCTCGATCTTGCGCAATGTTTATGACCAGGTTAAGCAAAGCAAACCAAGCAAAGCAGATAGAGGTTTATAAAAGATTTGCGTTTAATAAATCACTCATGTACTCGGTACTTGTACTCGGAATTTTGTACTCGAGTACTTCGAACTGAGTACTTGTACTTGTACTCGAGTACATTTTGTGTGTAGTACTTGTACTCAGTACTCGAGTATTTTTTGCCTGTACTCGGAACAGCTCTGGTCTCAGTAATGTTCGTATGAAAAATATATAAAGCATAACCTGCCATCAGCGTCGTAAGTTAAACGAAGAATATATAACATGTATATATATAATATATAACATGAATATATAAGAATATATAATGAAGTAGGGACAGTTGGAAGCCCTCAACTGGTTTAAAGATGGTTATGTAACAATGTACCTTATAACAATTATTATAAACTAAAGTATCAACCCAATAAACGATTGAAAAGTTCCCATACAACTTTTTCTTTGTGAAGGTAAAGGAAAGGAAGATAAGTTATTACCTCCATAAATAAATACTAACTCTTCTTAAACCAGCACAATATTGTGAATTCAACATTTATTTATACCATAACTCGTCAGTTGGTAGTTGTTTTGGTGGCAAGCAACCGCTCTGACAACGAGAGCATGTTATTTAAGAAAGAATAACATAAAACTAACGCCCTGGTGGTAGAAAAAAGAACTAATACACGAAATTTGAATTAAGAGTTCTTTCGACCACGGTGACGAGAAACAAAAAGATGGATGGACATCCGGCAATCCACGTATAGGTACCATCAAAAAGATAGACATATCATGTTCCATAAATAGGCCATCAGGTCGTTTGAAAGAAGAACAATGGCAAAATGTGGTTTATAAAAAGAACCTTAACTGTGTAAGATGACACTTTTTAAAAGTAAAGGCATGTAGTTAAAGAAACGCGATCACGCATGATTATTAATGACTTAAAACGACAAGGGCGCTTAAGAGTTGTAAGCAGGTTGAATGGTTATTTCAATGAAATCCATCCTTGGCATATCCACACTTTATTTATTTATTTTTATTTACGATTGTTGTTTTCTGATAATGTGTAATTAACTGACAGATAACAAAGGGAAACGTTTATTTAATTACAGACAGACAATAATCAATTTTTGTTGTTTCAAATGTATTCAGTTTTATTGTCATGTGTAAGAGAGATTACATCTCGTATCGGGGGCCGTACGAACAATGTTTTTTTTTATTTTACTTAATTCTTAATATACAGTAAGTGCTCGGTAAACGAACAAGTCAAACAACGCATATGAAGATGAATAACATACAAAAATTAATTCTATCAAATAATATCTCGCATGGGCGTAGGCTCGGATAAAAACAAAGTCGCGTTGAAAATTTTATCACCTTTAAATGATTGTTGCTCTCCCTAAAATGTCATATAATCACATCATTATGACATAAAGAGTATCACTACATTAATGATACTTCTTTTGCTCTGAATAGCGATATGTCAGGTATTATCTCCAGAATGTCCGACCCTTATTGTTGGATCGTTATGTACCTAGATTCTTTGTACGCTAGCACTCCGATTGACGACCAAACATCACACCGAACTCTTCCAGATCTTGAGCCACCTTGTTCATGATGGCTCATGCGGTATTCCAAACTACTGTCGAAGATTTTTGAGCAAAAAAACTCTCATCTGCTCCATACTCCTTTCTCAATCATCTGTTATAGGAGGGAATATTTTTGCCACAGAATATGTATGCATTGAGCCTTACGTCAGAGTGATCAGGAGCTCTATTTCCTTTTCTCTATGCCCAGAAATCTCAATTTGACATAATATTGATTGAGTAACGAGATGCACATCTTTCATCTATACTACTTTCTTCTGTACCTACTAATGTCAAATAATACTTGCCACAAGGAGATATTGAACTATTTAAGAAGTGAGAGGATGTCAGGGCAATGTTCTGACAAAATGATTTTACCGATGTTCCATAAAAACGGATTATATTCGTATATCCATCATCTAGTGTATTTTTTTTTATGAAATATTGACAGAATTTGAGGTGGTCTTTGTGTGTGTCCTATTGGCTGCTTACTATATACAACAATAACCAATAACGTCGAGTACTTAGCCAACTCACACATCGGATAATTCTCACACAACTAATTGAAGGTGATAGAGAGCTGTGCATATGGCCCACGCCTTAAATCAGCGACTATTCGATTATGTTGCTTTATTACAGTGTGTGTGTGAATCTTGTGTGTATGAATGTAGACATTGAGAAGCTTTTCAGGGACTTTTTTTCAAACAATACATCTATGCGGACAAAAAATCAATGTATTTGGACATAGGTACCTATACGCAACAAAAACTCATTTACGATGCTCTGCGAGAAAACTGTCCGATCGAGTTAAAAATTACGTGGTTTCTTTTTTTTTTGTTCGTCATGCGTGTTATCCTTGCCTTAAATTTAAATTTGTTAAACGTATTTTTTAAAAATGCATAGGTATAAAAAAGAAAATATGGCTTATATAATATATCTATGGCTTATAGTTTATTTAAGAAACTAAAGAAAAAGCTTGGGTTTTTGAAATCATTATAATTATTCACAAACAAAGGCAGTCAAAACATTAACTTAAGTATATTTGTACATAAAAAAAAACATTATTATATCTGAATACAATTATTTTGTATTGAAAACATTAGAAAGTAAAAAATATTATGAATGCATATGATTGTATAAAAATATCTGTTGAAAATGATTAGTTTTCTGTCGTCTTATAATTATTTAAACAAAGATTCATCATTATTTTTCAAACGTTCAACTCCAACGCACCGGTGTAACTTTTTAATATAACTCACATATTTCTGCACAATGACTGCAAACTGCAATGATTAATAATAGCAAATACTTGAAACGTCATTCTTATAAAGACAGGATGTTTACTTTTGAAAGACAAAAAATAATATAATAATGTATCAAGTGAGTCCAATTTGTTTGAAATCTTATTATTTTTGATAATAGGTACATTCTTACTGTTTATAGATTCTTCTGTCGTTTTCAGGACTACATTATATTGATATTTTACCAACTTTTTGATGCTTATAGAATGCAGATAGATAGTTTTTGATACTAACGTTACACTAATACATAGTGTTAGAATTTTTAAGGTAAATTTTGAATTCAGATCAAGTTAAAGCCTCTGTACTGCACAATTAGGGTCGTGGGTTCGAATCCTACTGGAGCATGAGACTTTTCAAGATGTAGTTAGGTGTAAATAACAATTAATTTACGTTCAATTCCTGGTGATCGACTTGTAGGTGACGACTGATATGTTTGTATACTACGACTTGAATAATAGCGGGTAATGAATCTTATTCCGTTTCATACATCGTGTTATCTCATTGAGTCAAATAAAAAGACTCTTTGTGTATTTGTTTACTAAAAGAAACACATCGCGGCTGTTAGGAAATTCACTTTCGTAGATACTCACTCCATTCTTCCTCGCACAATAAATAAATCAAATTGTAAAGAAACATGTATAATAAATCACGGAATGTTGAAAACTCGTCTCCAAATCTAGAATATTGAGGCCATATTTAGCCGGGTGAAGAAACTATAAGCGTCCGAATAAAATTTCGTTTTCAACACTAATTAATAGCAATAGCCTTAAAGCTGATTTATTTATTTTTATAATATTGAATTAGGTAGATTAGATACTATGTCGAAGTATTCACAACAGACCCCGTTCGCTCGTACAGGATGGCGCAGAATGCACTTTATGGTTTGAATACTTTGTAAATTTTTTTATTTATGCGATAATTATAACGATTTTTTGATACAGTGTTTTCATCGAAAATATTTATGGGTCGGTTATAAAAAAAAACGATATCTCGTGGGTGGCCATTTTCTGCTTCGCATATTCGAGCTCTTTTAAAAACGTATAATAACCTTCGCAAAATTTCAGGTATTTTGGCGGCGACTTCATAACGAATATTGCTTTTTATTTGCAGCATAGTTCATTGCTTTTTAATTTTTACTTTAAGTATCACCAAAAGAGTGATAAAATCCGTTGAATGCGGAGGTCAATTTAAATCGATTGATCGCGAATGTTGCGAGTCAAAATAATGAATCGTTGATTTCAAAAATAAAGTTCGACATTTTGGGATCATTGTTCGATTGATCAATAAAAAAAAGATCCTATAGTTGTGGGAGATTGAATGTGTTTTGACGGTCTAAAATATCAGATAGGATTCACTCTGATCTGGGTGAGACCCTTAGGGCGATATCGGAGTCCCGCCTTGGCTTTATTTATTTTAATTGGAGTAAAAATTATTCTCTAAATTCCTGTAATACTCGGGTGGTAAAGGGTCTTATTCAATGTTTGATCAATATTGAGCAAATCTATACTGAAAAAAAAAGTTGTAGGGAAATGAAATCATAACGTCCATTCTGAACCACCCGGTATAATGCGGTACTACAAGGAAGGTTCATAATTTTGCTATAAATATTATTAAATTTCATAATCAAACTTTAAGGGATAGTTAAATATCGTTCATTTAAATAGCCCTACTAACGTCGATAAGACATTCAATTTTGTGATAACCAGACTTCTGAATGAGAATTCCCTGTCGGATCAGGGAATGGATAACAATCCATACGAAACCCAATAACCCGTTAGATAAGCGTGTTCTGTTGACGGCTATAATCTTAAAAGAATATTCTATTTTAATATGTAAACAATTAATCAATTAATTCACGTTAATAAAATATTTTATTAAATATTTTCCTGTATGCCTACCTGTATAAATATAACAAACATGAATAATTTTTATTCTTTTTAGGTACATAAGTCGGCACCATTTAAATAAACTCGATTTTAAAATTGGAGATCGAAGTTAACTCTTAAATGTAGGTATTTCTATACCTTAATTATTAAGGCAATATACTTACTTCCCTCTATTTTCAGGGTTAGCTATGAGAAAATTGAAATCCTTAGCCCTATATATTGGTACACCATTATTTGTAAAACTTGCTAAAGGATTTCATTCTAACTTTTTGTATTTTTTTTTCACTTTAGTTATTTAATATATTTTATACCTACCTACTGCCAAAGCACGTACTTTAAGTTCATGCATAAAGATAAGTTTTACCATTCCGTTTGTTAGCGACGGTGTTATTCGAGAAATGCTTTGATTTTATAAAAATCTAATTTAACAAAATATGTAAGATGAATAATTGTAAAGTATATTGGTATTACAGAGATCGCACAAAGTATATTAACATTACAGTGAATGAAAGCAACGCGTGGTTGGATATAAAACCCGTTTCACTCGCTTGATTTAGGTCAATATGCCATAGCATCAAAAGCACATCTTACACTTACAAAATGATATACAATATGCAGGTTATAGGTATGTTTAATATTATAGAACCGTATTTAACTAGGATATACTTAATGCAAGCATTATCAATTAACAGTGTTGATAATTAAATGTGGTTGATAGCACAGTTAATAGCTTTACATTTATTTTATTGATATTTATCTCGACAATTCTTGCAAATTCATTCGATATTATCTTCAATGTACCTATTTGAAATAAAAATATTCAATTTCTTTGAATGTCATACGGATCATTTTTCAATATTTCATATTCGAATCTGCCCCCTATTTCACGAAAAAAATTTGTTCCAACTAAATTTAATTATTTACTGTTTAATATGTCATTATTTTCACATTTTTTCGCAACTAAACTATTACATTTAAACGTAAATTTCGCAATGGAGAGCACTTGTTACCTCCCTAGGCCCCTGAGTGGGTCCAGACAGGGAGTATTTATTTATTTATTTATTTATTTAATTAGTACACGGCACACATGTGCCTTTTAACAAATAATAATTATAATAGATTTACAGCAACACATAATTATACAAAATTATACAAAAAAAGTGAAGAAGTAAGCGATAATAAAACCAATACACATAAGATATTTCAAAGTAACATTATATAAGAGAGATGATTGTATAAGAAAAATCAAAACAGAAAAATATAACTTTAAAAGAATCATAGTAGATCAAAGTAAGGTAAAATACATAGCATATAAAGTAAATAAATACATTCAGTATGGCTATATAAAAATGCCATACTAAACTATGTAAAATTACTTAATATCTGCAAATATTATATAGAGAAAAAAAGAACATTAAACAAGTACAAAATGTAATGAATTTAAAAAAAAAACAAAATTTAAAAAGTCCAGATAGACTAATAAAAAAAAGATATAAAACAGGAAAATCAGAAGAGAAAATATATATGTACATATTATGAATCCAAATCAATAAAAAAATAAGGTTAAAATTAAATAAACGAATAGAGAACAACAAAAAACACAAAGCCATGTCAAAGAAATATGGCAATTAATTACAATATTCGGAATAGAATAAGATAACTTCATAAAATTGTTAAAGGTAAATAACAGAGTATCATAGTACATACATAAACAACAAAAAAAAACAGAACAAATAAAAAGCACTAATGAAAAATTTGAAGTTAGAAAATCAAAGAGAAATTTTTAATATTAACATTATATAGAAACAGAAATTAATAGAATAGATCACGGGTTTTAATATACCAATTCAAACCAAACAAACGTTAGAAAATCAAATAAAATTTAAAATAAAATGTAAAGTATTTAATAAAATAAAAACCAATTATGCACCTATTCATATCAAGTTTTAGAGCATACACAAATATACACCTACTTATTTCTTTGTAAATAATGATTACCAGGATGAAGGTTAATATAAAAACACTATAAATAAACAATAGTTTCAAGGCAATCAAACAAAAACAAAGCAGGTGCAGAACATAACATTGGATAAAAATGAAATCAAGTTAAATCACACATAAAAAGCAGTCACAAAAATAACACATTCGAAATAATGATGATGGGGCTTGAGAGAATGAAAAAAAAATACATGAAATAAAATTAAATCCATACAAAAAAATTGCATTGATAATATTACTAGAAAAGACAGTCGAAACAAACAAATAAAACGAAAAGAAATCACATTATCGCCTTTAAAAAAGAAAAAGAGGATGAGAGATTGTGGATGAATCGGGTACAATCAAGCGGAACGAAGTAAAATGACCTCAAGAAGAATAAAAAAAAACACACACACACAATATGTATAGAAAATCAAATAAAACACAACATATATGATCAAATAATAAACAATCAATCACCAACTATTTGATTAAATAATATTCGAAAACACGCAACTCGGTAGATCCGGCCAATAGATTCGCTGAATTCATTACCCAGACGGAGTATCCGATGAATAATTATATCTGGTAGCGTGCATTCTGCCTCCTGAAGCCTCTATCCTCGCGATAATAGGCTTACCCCGAGAATACTTAATATAGACGTCAGTTTCACCTTTCGCCTTTCTCTCCAACAGTTGGTTGCGCAGATCTGCCATATGCTGCCTCTGCATGACTGTGCGATCTGGATATACACGGAGATTGCCATCCAGCCTTCTTCGACCCTTGACAATTGATATTGCTCGCTCAGAGGAATTTAACGACACTTTGAGAGGTCGTGGTTTGGTACCACCGCTTTTTCCCAGGCGAATGCAACCAATATTTTCTGTAGTAATTGCAGGGTCAATCCCACTGAGCAGTGCGGCCACTTTTCTTCCGTCGTCAATGACATTAGCACTCTCTTCCAAGTTACAGAGTATTATGTTTTTCGCCCTGCTGACTCTGTCTTCTATCTCGTCAGCTAGTAAGAGTGGGTCACACTTAGTTTCCAAGATCGAGACTCTGCTACGCAGTTCGTCGTTTTCCTTTTTAATTGTCTCGATCACTTTCAATTTTTCACTAATAATTGCGGACTGATTTTCTATAATCTTCATAAGTTTCTCATTGTTAAGTGCCATCTCTTGTCTGAAGATGCCAAGTTCAGAGAGTAAGGCATTCCTGATCTGCTCTCTGATCTCTTTCCCTATCTCAGTTAGGAGGCCACCACTATCGTGCTTAGTTTCTGATGGCGTGTTCGACACCAGACCACGCACTGGTGTGTTGTCTCCGTTGGCAGGTCGAGAGAGGCATTCATGACACCTCCATTTTCTCTTGGACGATCTTGATTCGTTGTTGTATTGAACACAGAGGTGATGATATAGATCGCCGCATGCGCTACATTTTATGGTATCCACACCATCAACACCACCCTTACACGCCTTGCAGATGTTTCCGGACATTATTAGTTATCAGTGTGTAAGGTCAGTTAGAGAATGCTCAAATATCAATTTTCACGAATATAAAATAGCAAAAAAAATTGCTTAAAGGATATGTAAATATTCAAATTCAAACCCCAATCTCAACCCAACTCTCGCCCCCTTGTATGCGTGTGAAAAATAAAGGTAGGTACAAGAAAAAATAAAACATACTTTGCATACACAATATAAAAAGGACTTGCATGTATAGGTTAAAAACTAATGGAAAAAAATAATCCAAGAAATAAATATTTCAATAATTAGTAAATGTCCAAGATGCAATCAATAAAATTTCAAGCAAAGAAAGATAAAATTATTGTAATTAAATTATTAAAATAGAAAATATAATAAATATAAGGCAACAAAATATAAACAAATATATAGCAAAATAATATACCTATCTAATAAAAAACAATCAGAAAAAAGAACTGATTATTGGAGTGAATAAAAACATTTTTCAGTAGGTACATAAGTTATCTATGGTTTCAGTCAGGTTATAGTTTCCAGGTTGGCAGAACTATTTTAGTGCGGCCGTGTTGGCACTCCGGGCTATTCGTCGTTGTTGATGTTTCAGCTGTCAAGTGAATTTTAACGGTTGGTGTTATCGATGTATGTAGTCCTTCCAAGTCAGCTCTAAATATACGATAAACTTTGGTAGTCCTGAAGAACAGGTGTTTCTCGGGAGATTTCCAATATTATGTACCGCAGGGTTCCTGGTTTGTGTTGTTTGTCGTTCCGCCGACTCTGTGCGCAAGTGTTGAGGTTATATTATGTATTAATTATCGGCATCCGAAAAATTAGCTGACGTTACCCAGTGATCAAGATGATGTAAGATTGATACACTTGTGCACTAAAATAGGTTGTAATTATGGATTTAAGAACTCAAAAAAAAACTCAAGATGCGTTTTTTCTATTCCCGCCACTATTGTCCATCTCTCTCTGCCGCTTACTGGAGATTTCGTAGGTGTAAAAGAGACAAGAGAACTGTCACCTTGTCTGAGCAAAATGTTTTGTTTCTGGATTTATTCCGAGTTATATTTGAAAAATAACTTGACAGAAATGCTCACCAGTAGATTATTAGGTTTTTATGATGCTTGAACTGCTTTAGAAAGACTTAAATCTCGCTATTGTGCATTTTTCTTTCACGAACTGTTTTTCAGTATTGTCACTTTGTAGAGTTGCCAGTAAAAAAAAAAAGTATTGATTGATTGATAAAATAAATAAACGAATGAAAATAATTTTCATTCTGATATCACTTGTCTGTAAGTTGATAGTTGCTATGACAATTAATAATAATACGTATCTCCGGGAAATACTATATCAAAGGAATAAGTAGGAACGTTCAAAGTCACCTCGTATGTTAAAAGTCGCCTCACATCACGGTACGTACTACGTAATGGCTTGGGATAAACCCGTCCTTTAAAAATAGCAGCAAAGTTTATCTTAATATTTAGAAATATTATTTTAAATATTTACCGCTACATATTTAAGTCGCCGTGTCCCATCAGTGGGTAAAATAAATAAAACAATTGTTAGGCCATAGTGGTTGAATATTTATAATGAAATTTTGAACATAGTAAATTATTTTTTCACCTTGAGAGTATTATATTTCAACAATCCTTTTGTGCATGTTGTAATTTCGACTGAAATACTCTATAAGGAGGACTATGTCTTCAGTTCTGCTAACAAATACACTGCAATTACGTTCAATGGGTTGGGTAGACGCAAAATAATGCAGTCGACTGGATAGATGTACCTACTTGCAGACGTGTGGAGCTAGATTATTCTAACCCACCTTTCACTAGAGATGGTTTAGTTACGACTACAATCGTTCATCACGAATACGAAGCTTGCTCCACACTAACCTAGCACAAGTTTATTACTTTATCTGAAATTACTAATTGGACTACGAGTATGTATGGTTGGCAAAACTTTCTAAACAAATGTCAATTTTTATTTCAACTTGCCATAGGGTTAAGAACACATAGAAATCCGATTCCGACCCGCGCCGAACGGCGCAAATTATGTTACTATGCATTTGAATGGGGATACCCACAGAAAAAGCAGGAACACACTTTCCGGCATGCCCATTTAAATGCATTGAAACCATAGACAACAATCTTTGAGCCGGTCGGCGCGGGTCGTAATCGGCTTTCTACTTGTTCTTACCCATGTGACGTAGGAAGCAAAGCTGTTTTTAAAATGCTTAGCGATAAACGAGTTTTTAACGTGTAAAACTTTATCATCATACAAGATTTTATTATTTAAAATAATCATATAAGGTGTTTGGATTAGAAAGAATATTATGTTTTTTAACTATCAGTTGGATAATGTGGGAAATTTATGAAAACAGCAAAATAGTTGATCATACCCAAACAGGAATGTAATATACGGGTATAAACATAATGAATAAAAATAGGAAAGAATAATTAAAATTCTACAAAGATTTTGAAATTCCTAGCTTCTTACGCAATAAGAGTGAGTTGGATTGTATCAAGCTGACGATCTTTTGAAAAAAAATTTGACGATGCTTTCATGGTCCCTATAGATAGTAAGAAAAAAAATCATGGTTTAAAGATTGTCATGCAGGAGTTTAGTTTTTAAGTGATATAAAATAATATTGCGTACTTTCATATTTATATTATTTTCGTGAGATATTTTGCCAAGTTTAAAGTATGAATAAAGATGCAATTGAAGTTATTAACATAATAATAATATGTAGGTATCAAAAAAACGGTAAAAAAAATATTCTAAATTATGTGCATGACCCTGCAACCTACGAACAGATATAAGCATTCAAAACTGTTACACTTCGTATTTCAACTAAATACCTAAATCATAATATCTAATATCTAGCAATGTATAACACTTCTACGAGTATAAACATTTTTTTTGTTTTCGTTTTATTACTTTCTCGTGATGCGATAATCCGCTACTACTAAATAATTGAGATTTCACCTTTTCTATAGTTAACCAGCATATTAATACACGACATCTAGATAGGCTTTCTGATAAAGTGTAGGAACAAAAATACAGCACTTAAAAAGAGGTCTGTCTTTATTCTGGCAGTACAAAAACCGCTATGGCCGCTTACAAACAACCTAATTGATGGATATTATACCAAATTATTTGTATCGCTTCTCCCAATATTAAAACAAAGGTGGCTGGAGACGAAGAGAGGACAAATCAGGAGAGAGAGAGAGAGAGAGAGACTCAATACATGTTCTTTTAGCCAAGAGCTACCAATAGAATGACTCAACTCACGTAAAAGTTTCCTCCATACTACATACATCCTCCCAACAAATATCAGCAGAGAGGGCGCGACAGGTTTACTGGAATATTCAGTACAGCGGCACATGGAAGACACTCAAATGTCTACATGGGGGTGTTACGAGATGCAAGAATGTTATGTCTATGAAGACACATTTTGTGTGAATTTGGAAGATATTACAGCACGTGATTGTGGAGAGGTCCAAAGCATCTATTGAGATCAAAGGTGCGATTTTTACTAAATATTTGAGGCAGATGACAAGGCAATTATCTCCCTGTTCCTCTTTGTCTTGTTTTGAACTCTCATTCCTATTGTACTTGTATTATACTCGAAAGTTGGACTATGCACTTTCATTTTATAGCTCCTTCTGTCACGATTCGGCACCTCTTGTTCGTCATTTTATTATTTTAGGTATATGGCAATATGAAGTCCAATACTGCAATTTGTAAATCAAGTAGTAAAATCCATTCCTGATCTGAGGGATTTGGGCATGGTGTGTTGGACAGCTGAGGATTTGGACACGATGTGGGAGGAGGTCATCACATTTGCGTAGCATCAAGCGCAATGGAAAGCTCTTGGTGTCTCCATTTGTCCCTAGGTGAAGCCATTAAGGAATTATTGATGATGAAAACGTAAGGCAGAGAATATGTAAACTCATTACATATTCTCTTCCTTACCAGAGCATTGCGATCATATTATGTAGGTACCTGCCTACATAGCTCTCAAGAAACAGAAACATTATTATTTTGTTGTTTGAACCGATCGCGATGGTATCTATTATGTTTATTAGATGTATGCGGACCGTTTAAATGTGTGTATTGGTAGCCTACTTTTTGTCTACGTACGTGATTCTAATGACATGCGTCGCCGTGCTTACGTTAATACTCATTTAATAATAGAATTAAAACTTACTTAAAATTATCTATGTGATTGCCGAGTAATGCCATCTGCGGTGAAAAATCGACCTAAATAGTATAGACATTATTTTTTATAATGTTTGTGTTTTGTGTAAATGTGTGAGTTTGGAATGTCAAATAATATACAATTAGAATTGATACATTTCGAGCTCAGTAAAAGAACCTATGGTACATACTAGTTTTCAAGCAAGAGAGAATGTCTGATTTTTTCACGAAAAAGAGGTTACCTAGGAATAGCACAAATAACACTTAAAACAGTAACACCTATCATAAATTTAAATTTAAGTAATGAGTAGCACAGCGGTAGGACGTCCTGGATATTACACTCAAATGAGATCTGTATAGAGTGCCTTTTTATGTTGTTTTAGAACCCAAAGAAAAGGGTTGAAAAGATAGACTAAAAGGTAGATATAGGTATGCATAGATATATGTGGAAGACCAAAGAGCAATTAATTGATTAAAGTTCTTAAAAAGGTGACATTATGTAATGAAGTTGATGGAAGTAAAGAGAGAGGAAGAATCGCTCTCAAAGCTTATTGTTGAATAAGACCCTCTGTAGTCTGTACTTCCCAAGAATTCCAGGATTTGGGTTTTCTTTATTAGCAATTTATGAGACAAGACGTGATTTTAGATGGCTAACAATAGGAAGGATAGCGTGTAGGAAAAATAGGAAGACGATTGCACATTTCATAATCTTAAAGAGAAGAATATTTCGTCCCTCGACTATGAGGATGTTGATGACGGTGATAAAGTGTGATAATTAAGACATGAAGTCAATTATATGAGGAAATTGAAGTGTGCGTGATAAATCTGATATTCTTCGGAATAGTCCGTAAGTAACAATTATGAAAGCTTGTTGATTGTGCTAGTATACCGTTCAGAAGCCGATTGTAGATACCTAATGTGATATTGTCGAATAATATTTACATGAAACTCCACAAGAAGGCGTCAATCGAAGATATTACCAACCATTTGATTCTAATATTTCAAACATTTTCAACTTTTTAACATTCTGCTACAGGCATACGACCGTCTTCTATCCACTGTTGTTTTGATGGCTTGCTTAGTGTGATTTCTTTGCGTTTACCACGTACGTCAATATATGGTAAAATTGAAATCAGCTAAATTAATAATCATGGAAGTCATCGATATTTTTTTTTTTTTTTTTTTTTAAATGAATCTGTGCTCACTCAAAGTGAACACAAATACACTCCTTGACTCTTTCACAGTAAGCTACTGAAAGCTTGTGTCGTGAAAGAGGAAGATGGTCGGCACCTGGGATCGAACCACGACGTCCGCAGTACGAAAGCCGACGTTGTAACCGCTGGGTCACCAACCACTTCAAAAAATGTCATGAATTGACAGTACCTACCTACCTACCTGAATCCAGAAATGAGGAAAGGCGATAAATTACAGGTAGGTACTAATTATTATTAAAGAATCAAATATTTTAATTAATAGGGTGAAAGAAACCCAACGAACTTAAATAACGAAATAATGCTATATAAGTAAGCTATTTTGGAGTTAAAACGAATAATCAATATTCATGGCCAATATTTAATAATGAACTTATTAATAAATTGGAGACAATTCTCAAGCCGGAAAATAAATAATATAATCGAACATTGAAAAGAATTATATTATTTAAAGTGTTCCGTGCAAAAAGATAAAGCAAGTACAGTTATCTGTAGTAAGTAGGTACCTACATGGTGCGGAGTGAAATATACAGAAGCTAAAACCGTTCTAGATGCGTCGTTATTTTTTAAGATCCAAGACAAATGACCGTGTGTTCCGCCTCACAATGCTAATGATATGTGACGAATACGAGATGTTGCCCCAAGGCAAGCACACGTTACTTTGATGGGCACTTCATGGCAACATAAAAATCATCAGAACTGTCACAATGCTAACGCGACTGACGGTACTAATAGATACACACCGTATTCACTAATAACTGAATTCGCGATAGTTTAACCTGATCTATGTATACAATTTTCACAGGCAAAGACTTCAACATTTCGCGAAAGAACTATATCAAGACTAAAGCTAATTCAAAGTTAGACTGTAAGCTCCTGAATGGTTTACCCTTTGCAAGGATATTGAAGTGCTGATAGAACATAATGCAACAGTGTGGAACGAATGATGGTACTTCAGATAGTTTTGCATTGAGGGTCTAGGGAGCGATTAGACGACTGAGAAGAAGTGGTAGTATCATATTTATAGGAAAAAAAACCATAAGGGACATCAAATGTTAGGCATTCCTAAGTTAAGTTTCTATGACAATAATAAAAGATGCTCGCGGGAAATATTATATCGACGAAATATGTGATACTTGCTAAGTTTTCGCAAATATCGAACCAACAGATCGCAAAATTTTTAGCGTCGCATTTTACATTCAGCCAAAATACAACTGAAGACTACAACAAAGCATTAAAAATCTTTAATATAAAAATTAATGTGCGCTCCCTTAAAATGAACAAAAAAATGACATCTTTCACGCTAAGCAGAACTTATGTCGTGAAAAAGAAAATGTTCGGCTTCGGGATTCGAACCCATAACTCAGTTCAGCAATGTCAAAGTTAATGACGAAACCACTAGCCTACCAATCATTTTAATTTTTCTTATATTTTAATATTTAACACCTGTTGCTCGAATAACAAGACCGACTACGAGATGTTGTTTCGACTTTCAGGGACATGGCGAAAAAAATTTGTTCCATACATGATATGTTATTAATATTTCTGTATGGGTATGAAAACTTACACCTGACTAAAATTGGCTTTTATGTCAAAATTGCTCAAAAATTTTATTTAAATATACCTGATGGTACAGTTGAATCACAAATCATGTGTGGTAGAGTGCTTGAGTAGACGACTATCGTAACGAATGTCATAGGTTCGATCCCGAGGGCCAACCATCTCCTCTTTCACGACACAACCTTTGCTTTCTGTGAAAATGTATGTGTTCTTTTTGGATGAACTCAGATTCATTTAATGCAGGCAAGTACCATATTTTAGGTCGATATCATTGTAGAAAAAGAAAGGTATAAAATATAAACTTTACGCTACATTTATGTAATCTTTTATGTATGTCACAGAGAACGTATACGATGTCGAAAGGCATCTCCCATAAAATGACTTGATTGCAGCAATGTGCAGATGCAGAGTGGGACATTTAGCACTTCCAGCAAAGCTTTCTATTTTCGCACTTCCATATTATTACGTTTCAATAACCTTGGTGCACGAGAGTTGGGCCACGATGGTTATCAGATCATATCGACGGATCACACAGCGAACCTAATTACAATAGTGCAACATCTTCTTCCACGCGGCAACAGCAATATTATTAAAAGTAATCAATCTATTGACACAATAGTCGTGTGTGTAAAATAATCATAATGTGTTATTAGACCGTGTCGGCTACATAATTATATCGTGTCATATAGTTAAGTCCCGACTCTGGCATCTAATATGCCCCACACTTCATCACTCCATAATCTCCAGCTAACAGTATTGCTGCTTTAAGCGTCGAGATGAAATGCAAATTAATTATTATTTGAAACGTGTGTGTTACCTATAGGAACCTCTTGCCCAGGCGAAGTAAAATTTCAGTTATTTGTATTTGAAACTTACATATTATTGAATGTCATTTCAGTTAGTTGCTAAACTTGATAATTATTTTTAATAATCAATAAAAATAAAGCCCGTTTGATCTTTACGTAGTAATTAAATATGTAGGTACTCGATGACTGAGCAATAATTGATTTCGTATAGTTGTAAGAAAAACCTTACGGTTGTCAATAGGGGTGCCGCTTTACAGTGGCGAAGGGTCCACAAAAACGAATTCCTCATAAGTTTACAAAAATAATCAGAAAGGTGATATTTCTTTACTAAACATGCGTTTTGTATTAAAAATACTTAATCCCAGGAAACTTCTTTGTGAAAAGAACAGATCCTCGGATCTATATCAAGAGTAAGAAGAAGAAGAATCTTTTTTCACCACAGTTTTACGATTGAAAATTTCAGACACCATCCCTCCAACCTTAAGATGTCCTCTATTGCAAGACAGCGTTCAATTAATGTAAAACGGTCTGGAGATAAAATAAGCATGGTGTTACCAAATGAACACTGGTAAAATGTTAATGTAGAAAAATGCATTCCAGTTATAGTTTATATTCATCATCATATAGTAGACAACGGCGGATCCAGGGGGGGGGGTTAGGGGGGTCATGACCCCCCCCCTAGGCTATGTAATCTCTAGTAGGGCAGTGATATTTATTAATAAAATCTTTATTTTGCTAGCATAATTATAATTTCATGTGGGCCATGACCCCCCCCTGGAGCAAAAGTACCATATAACAAATTTAGGAAATTACCTTTTTTTTTTTAGGAAAAGTGTAGTTTCCAGATACCAAATTTTGAAAATGACCTTTTTTTTAGGAAAAGTGTAATTTCCAGATACCAAGTTTTTAAGATGACCTTTTTTTTACTTTGTGACCCCCCCCTGGTGCCAAGGCTGGATCCGCCCTTGATAGTAGACATGTAATACAATTAGAGGACCAGACGTTAAATTGTATGAAGTGTACGAGAAATATTACCCAGGCATATGTTTGGAAAGAAAATGGCCAGAACCCTGCATCCACAAACTAAGAATCAACAGATATTTAAAGAATAATATGGGTAGCAGAGCTTCTGAAATTACAACCTAAAACCAGCAGGGTAAGGGCAGTTTCTAAATACCAAGTTTGCTAGAGGCCAATACTCGATTTCAGCTATAATTATTATTGAGCTATATTGATTGACAGCGCAAACTTTAAATTACATAACTTTGAAATAACTGTCTCAGTTTGAAATCAAACACAATACCTCCAAGATGACGAGAGCTTAATAAGGCGGGTTAGGCAAATCAGCTTACTTTTAGAGGTTTTCCATACATAACGGATGGTTTCATTTCGATGGGAAAAAAAACAAAGAAACGAATTATAGATGAAGAAAAAAACTAATGTCCAATGCGTGATATGCATACATAATTAAATCTAATGTATTATGCCTACATAATAAGAACGTTTCTAGCCTACGCTAATAGTTCTAGTTCCAAAATGTATGGTTTAAATTAAATATCACGTTTAAATCAGCAGCTACCGGCAAGTAGGTAACAGTTGACAACTTACGCGATATGCTTGATAATTGCTACTATTATCTTCACTGATTTGATTATCTTGTAACTTGAGAAAAATATTACGTATAATATAATGTTTTTATATGGCAATGGTATATAAAACATTTTTGTATTTTTGCATTCGAAGAAGAAAGGATGAAATTTTGAGAATGGTGAATGAAATATACCAACATAACATTGAATTAAATAATATAGGTACATAATCTAAAAAAATATTTATACCTATTATGTTTCACGGACCACGGACGAAGCATACCTATCTAATCTTATTTTTAATCAATAGCAACGCAGTATTATAATATCTATTTCTATAAAATGTAGTCTATTGATAATTGGCACGATTGATAGAATGCGGGTGGAATACTCGTATATGGTTTGTTTAAAACACGTGCATGGTTCCGAATTACATTGGATAATTGTATTAACCCATATTCGAATTTAATATTTTATAGTTAGGACCACAGGGCAACGTCTGTCATACGATATGGATACGCATTAAAAAAGTTATTCTGAAGAATGTATGTTGTGTAAGGAAGTAATAAAAAGATTATTTTTGAGTTATGACAAGAAACAAATCTCCGTGAATGATTAAATGTAATTAAACTGCAGGAAAATTCCTAAAGATCGTAATATCCTGGAAGAAAGGTTGGAGTTGGAAAAAACTTGTTCCTTGTTTATAACGTTTTTGTTTAGCGGTGGAATACCATAGAGGTTACCATTACACCCGTTGAAAATCTACCTTTACCACATTCATGTATGCAAACGTTGTTGCCACCATCACATGCATTATCATATAACAAAATTAAAAGTAATAGTGTGAACACGCTCTAAGTATTGTATATGCTTTTGAAAAAAAATATTGTACCGCTACAAAAAATGCCCTGATAGTTTAAAAAATGAAGACTCTAAGAAGCATTGCTGGGAAGACCCTCAGAGAAAAATAACTACGAGGGTACGGGAAATATGCGAGGTTGAAGATATAGTAAGATTGGGGAGACGAAGGAGAAGATTCTGGTATACACATGTGAGGAGAATTGACTCATCCAGACTCCCCCTCATTGCATTTAAGGTCGGAATAATCTCATGGAAGACGTCATCCAGGCAGACCAAAAAAGAGATGTATAGACAGATGAAAGTCGACCTCACAAGAGATTAACCCCACCTCTTAAATAATAGTATTTACGACTAAAATTTAAAAAATGACTGGAACATCATATTGAATGTTATATTATTACAACTTCTACAGATCGAAAAAAGCGATATTTCATGAAGTTCAATTTAAAACTCTACCATAATTCAATCCATGCATTGATTAAACATAGACGGAAGTTTTTATACGGTGTAAATGACTTTAATAATTATTAGTAATAACAGAAAAGAATTCATAAGCACATTTTCTCAGCTGACATATTTGTAAAAACTGACATACGTAAGTTGTTCCCACAGCTTACACGATCTCCGCAAATTCTCCACAACTCAAGTTTTTTTTTATCTCAGAACGTTGACCACTACTTCCTATAGGCGCACGATTCATAAGTCTAATTGATATCAATAAAAACACATTCTTCATTCATCTCAAATGTTCACGTCCATTTTTTGCACGAAGAACTCACGGCGAACAATACAGATCTTTGACTAACGGTGTTTTATTTACTTAAGTCATTCTTAACTAACATTTTATATTTAAATGTTTTGACAGTTTCAGAAATGTTTTACCTGCAGCCCGATTCACGGAAAAGTTTAAGTCTAAGTTCGAACGAAGTTCGATTCAAACTTTTGTGAATAGGGCTGCTGGTAATAATAATTATTGTAGGCGGCGACTATCTACAGTCTATGTACCTATTCACGGAGGGTTTGAATCGAACTTCGTTCGAACTTCGAACTAAACTTACACTTAAACTTTTCCGTGAATCGGGCTGCTGGTCTTTGGTGCATATTATTAGGTAAATGTTTGTACATTTTACTTGTAGGATCGTGGGTTTGAGATCCATGCAGTGCCGACTAAATACTTCTTTCACTTCACAAATTTTACTGTTTGTGTTAAAGATGTCGAGTATGTTCGCTGGAAATAAAAAATAATGAAATTTTATTGCCATCCAACGTCCATCTTTGTACCTAGAACCTGACAGACATCAACCCCTAATCCGTAAGAATTGAGCAAAAACATAACTCCTTACGAATGACACGCTATTCTATCAATTCAACTGACACCCGAGAAAGGCCTGTCAAAATATATGAAGATTCTTAATTGAGTATGTAAAATTTCTCTTGTCAAATTTTTTACTCAGCTAAGTATCTATCATAAAAACAAAAATAAAAACAAAATAATAAATTATCTCCATTAAGAACATTATCGTTATCGTATTTTACTATAGGTATATTGGTATTGGTATATTTTTGAACACGATAAATTTTGTAAGTTCAAACCAAATTTGTCGGCCATTACAATTATAATTTTGATATATTTTTATTAAAATCACAGCTATATTCACATTTTCCACCACTTGATATTTCCCGCGAAATTCAAAATTGAACTTGGTGGTAACGTTCAAAAACACATAATTTCGAAGGTAGTGAATTTGCCATGGAAGTTAGAACGCAGCGATTAGAGTGCGGGCCATAGAAGAACAGTTGGTTATTGCCATCACCGGGGCGTGACAACTGGATCAGTGCGTCAAAAAACAACAGAACGGTTAGCAGCGTTATCATCGTGACGTGTCTGGTTCTGTAGTGCAGAAACACCGCATCATCTACTTAGTTTGCAATAATAATTTATATACATTGTACCACAAACCTGCAACAGAAGGGTTCAAAAAAATTACACTTCATCGTATGGTAAAACTATAGACAAGTTTCTCCGTAACTCGGTATTTTATATTCTCTAACCGCAAAGCAAAGCTATCTATGAACCTGCATTATACAAAAATGGTATAGAGTCAAAGGTATCAAATCAAATGCAACAAGGACGCAGAGCCTCCTACGCACAACAGAGATGACTCTCCGCCCCATTGCAAGAACAACCCTCCGGGACAGAGTTAAGAACTCCAATAGTAGGAGAACCTCCGATGTCCAGGAAGTTGTGCAACGGGGTGATCAAGAAGGCGTTTCTGGAGAGATGCGTAGAGAGAGTGGATCGTGAAAGGATCATAAAAATAGCTGCTGACTCTGCTAGGTATACCACCATGCAGACCACACAAGAGATGAAGGAATGGCTGGACATCCGCTTCCCGAGAAAATGCAGATCCGAGAGAAGACAGGACGCAGTTCTAACTGAAGTAGAAGAAGAGACTCTAACCGAATATAACCCCAATATTTTTCAAAAATAGGTAATTTGACAAAAACCAAATCAACTACCGGAAAGTTTTCATACTTACCTACAAGTATATTTTTCGTCTTTTAGTCGATAATCGTTTCTCAATAATGTTCGGAGGAAATATATCGACGAAATATGTTATACTTGATCAAAGGTTCCTCCATACAATTTTTCTTACGGGAAGAAATGTCAAAATGTAAACATTTGCATCTTTTTTATTTCTGCCGTCCGATAAGCTATGCTGCTAGTGATATAATAATTCGCTTAGTTCGTCTGTAACTCGATATTCTTTAGTTTCATATCCTCCCCTTATTGTCAAAAGTTAACGTATTTTTTTTTCAAAACTGACGTTTGACTTAGGCACCAAGAGATGCAAATAATTTTATATAAAAGTTCTTCACATTCGAACTCAAAACTTGGAACATTGATAAAAAAAAAAATTTAATGACCTTCACCTTGTTGGTGTTCTTGGCCAGTCTCAAGTAACTAACATTGAAAATTATAAGATTTATAAAAGTGAAAAGAAATATAGCTAGGTACTCGCATTGGATGAATTCATTCATTTTCCCTTTTGTGATCCCAGGGGTATAGAAAATCTCAACTGCGCTCGATCTTGGACAGTTTCAATATCCTTATCCCACATCTTTTCCAAGTCCCTCAGCTCTGATGCAAAGGATCGGAGCACAATATTAAAGGGTCATCCTCGTCTTCGGGAGTCTGATCGGAGGAAGAATAGCTCTGTGCTCGGCCGATTGTCATCCGGTATTTTTGTCGGATAGAAGTGATAGTACTTTCTGACATATAGCATCGAACATGATGTGGTGGTACCATCTTAAACCCATAGTATAAATTTTCTTCTGTTCTTTTTCGAAAACGGAGAATGGTTGTATGTATAGCCCAGGAAATAACACGACCACCTAGCTTGTTGAATAACATAATAAAAGAAAAAGCAGATTTTATATTATGTTGCAAAATGTGTCCGCTACATTTTAACATCTTCCTGGCCTTAACATTGATGGAAGAGAGAAACGCCCATCCGGAAATTGACTGCATTATGCTGAACTATTTAAATACAACTTGCAAATCTCTGCATAACTGGTATTAGTATTGACATGTAAGAAAGTAGGCGGCGTTACATTAAAACAGTTTCAATTAGCATTTTTACACTGAACCGTTTAATTAACGGATTAAGTGACAAAGTCCTGGAGGGTTACTCTTTAAATTCAATCCAGATTTCAATGACAACCGTCGGTACTTATATACCTAAATCCTTATTAATGCATTTTTTTCGTAAAGCATTTCCGCATTTAAATTTACCGAACTATTTTCGTGTTCAAGCAACTAAAGTCTAAATGCTGTAATGACATCGTTATTGGATTGAAATTGGATCGGTATGGGATGTTTTCTGGGGAGCTTCCGACAAGACACACTAGGTGGCAGCACTTCTAATCAGGTCTAAATATTATGACAGCTGGTTATCAGTGTTGCCAACGTGGGCGATTTATCGCCATTTGGGCTACTCGGAGCGAGAATCGGCGACCAAAAAATGTAAAAGGCGGGAGTAAAAAAAGAGTTATTTAGTATCCGGAAAGGTGAAAATTCGCTGAAAAGAAAGTAGCCCAATTGGCGACCTACCGCATTTTAGATTGTTTCCTTGCAACACTGAATTTGACAATAGACCGGAATAGCAAGGGCGCCTCTAGTGGCACAAAAAGGGAAAAAAACATCCCATTGCGATGGAAATGCAGAGTACCTACTTAGGGGGCGTTCAAGTATTACGTAACGCAATTTTTGAAGATTTTTGACCCCCCCTCCCCCCCATGTAACGCGCCGTAACGTTTTTCTGTACCCCCCCCTCCCCCCCCCCCCTAAATGTTACGTAACACCCAAAGACTATTTTTTTACTGAACTCTCGTAAAAAAATAAAAGGGTTTCAAAGGGTTCCTTTGCTAACTTCGGAGAAAAAAAAATACTATTTATATGTTCCATAAATTTATCTTTATTTTTTCTTTTGCTGTTTTCCAAATTTTGGCATAGCTGCGTTGGCAAGTCCAGTTGATGATGTAAATCCCCCCTTTTGACCACTAACGAATGCTGACAACGAAAATAAAATAAAAATGACGTAAGTATAATACAGTCGAGGGATTCCCCGTAAAAAATAAAAGATTTGCTAACTTGGGAGGGCGAAATAAAAATTACATACAATGCAGTCGAGGGACTCCCCGTAAGACTTAAACGAAAAAGGTTCCTTTTTTCGCAGAGCGAAAAATTCTTACGCTTAGGGTGAAAACACGTAGAAAGTCGATTCCGACCGGCGCAAAGAATGTTGTCTATGGTTTCAATGCATTTAAATGGGCATGCCGGAAAGCAGGTTTCTGCTTTTGCTGTGCGTATCCCCATTCAACTGCATAGAAACATTCTTTGCGCCGGTCGGCGCGGGTCGGATTCGGCATTCTACGTGTTTCCACCAAAAGCTTTAACATCGGAGAACAAAATAAAAATGACGTACGGTACAATCGAGGGACTTCCCGTAAAACATTGTCGAAAAGGGTTCCTTTGCTAACTTCGGAGAAAAAAAATGATGTACAGTACAATCGAGGGACTTCCCGTAAAACATAAACGAAAAGGGTGCCCAACTTCGGAGAAAAAAAAAACAAAAATGACGTACAGTACAATCGAGGGATTCCCCGTAAAACATAAACGAAAAGGATTGCCCAACTTGGAAGATTTATTTCCCAATATTTTTTTATTTAAGAAAAAAAAATACCGTTACGTAACGAGTTGTTCAAACCCCCCCCTCCCGCCCTCGTAACGCACAGTAACGTTTTGCAAGACCCCCCCTCCCCCCCAAATTGCGTTACGTAATACTTGAACGCCCCCTTAACTCCTGAAGAGTGTACACATTTAGTGACTAATAAAATAAGGAAGGTAATGATTATACTTAACAGTAATAGAGGAGTTATTAAAGTACTAGCTGACCTGCCCGTCGAACTTCGACATAATCCAGAATTTTACCAATAAAGTATTTGTTATTATTATTATTTTTTTAACTTATTGCATGAATTAAATACAGTTTATGACATAACAACTGAATTAAACTTATCTAATAATTTATTTCATTATGTATATAATGATTATTGTTGATTCGGACGCGGGATAAAGCTCGACGGGTCATGAGTTTGTAATAAAAACAATAAATTCCTCAATAGACGTGAAACTTTAAAAAAAATTCAATAGATGGCGGTGTAGTAGTTTATAAATCACATGTGCGATATTCTACATATATGGTCTTGAAGGAATAGACGTTCGTCAAAACCAAATTTTTCCGAATTATTATGGTAAGATTAGCTACTTAACACCGAATGGCTATTTATTTTGTTATCGAAAGGAAGAAAATATATGTAGGTACTGACAGGCCATTATATCGGATGAGATATGATGATTCAATGCACTTTACGTCTTTATTACTTGGGATTAATGAAAAATAATAGACGTATCATATTTTTTTTTCTGAGATATAAGATAAGTGTTTTATCGCCCAATATGTATGCTGAAAGATAGTGGTGTAGGTAATATGGCCTTCGTTGTTATGATGTCGTCAAAGGTTCGGCAAAAGCTTAAAGTATTCAACATTAAAAAATAACGTAATGACAAACAAAGTTGTCTTCCTATGTTTATATGCCGAGGATTATGACAGTAATATCAATATACTCGTATATTAACTCAAAATCTTGCATCTTGAAAATTCACTGCGTTGTTATCTATCGATAGTTTTTTAGGTCCGTCCCACGTATCACTATGTTACATATAAGTATTAATTATTTAATAGTTATTGTAACAATTAAGGAACTGTTTCAGTACAGCGTAAGTACCACACCGTATCCCATACTGCTTTATAAAAAACTGTGATCAGTGGAAAATAAAAGTTCAGCGGTAGAAAATTTGCGATCAAGCCGTCGTCGAGGTAGTTTAACCCATATCGATTGATTGCGAGCTGATCTCTGTAGATTTTAGCTCGCCATGTTGGATTTCATGTCAACTGACAATGGTTTCAAATGCTTTCTGTAATAAATATACTGTTTTTAAGTTTTTTTCCCGTCCAATTAGGTGCTCCCTTCATATTTTAGTCCATTTTGTTTTGGTTTATCATTTTGGTAATAGAAATTTTTAACAAATAAAGTAAATATTGCATTCCCGTAGTCATCGAGGTCTTACAACCATGATGCACCAACTAAATTTATAAGAAATATAATGACGTTTTGAAGAAAATACTCAAAGAATACTTTTTAAATAGGTACAGATATTAAAATTGAAGTGATCAAACATTAATTGGTTTATTTTGGCTGAAACATAAAGGTTTCGTATGATTTAATAAGGACTTAACTATATTTTGATATAAAATAAATAATTAAAAAATAAGGTAGGTAGCTATTCTGCATCAATAACTCGTTCAAATCTGACATAGCGAATATTGGTAGTTACCACTCGCGTTGCCCAGCTACTATTTGTTTGTTTACAAAATTTTGTATGAAACGTCATCTTCATACAATGACATAACAAACGCGAATCAAATATTTTTTTTATAATTTGAGTAAAAACTGATCAGTGATTTATATGTAATCTTACGATTAACGATTTTTTTATAAGTAAGACGGTTAAAGTTCGATCCACGTCATTTACAGTTGACCACGCCTACTCACACTTATAATAATAATAATATGTGAATAATATCGAGATATTATTATTTTATTATTTTTATAACAACTTAAAGGAGAACTTAGGTTATTGGAAATCTAAAAACCCTGTGACTCTGTATAACCCTGTGCTTACGGAATCTTCCAGTTTTAGAAGTATTGATCTAATTTACGGGCTCTACGCCAAATATAATACAACCGCGTAGTCTTCAAGCTTCGTAGCTGGGCACTATTTTCATACCTTGTGGATGAAATTCCAAAAAGGAGAAAAAAGAAACATTTTCATAAACTTTTTTTTTTTAATTTAGAACAAAACGTATATCTACGTTATATAGGTACTTAACAGGTGTTTTTTTTTGTCCATACAATTTGTGTAATTATTTTTTGTACCATCACTGTTTGTAAATCTGTTAAAAATAAAAATAAAGAGACAATAAACAAAATACTTAGCTAAAATTAATCAACAATCTTAGTTTCCTGTAAAAAATTAACGATTATTTCTATTGCTGTATAAAGAAATAAAATGCACCTTTTCAAGTAACCGGAAACATTTTCAAGACAATCAGACCTTTCATCTTAAAGCCTCATATTTTCTTGCATAGTCGAGTTTAAAAAAAATATACATTCATTTCAAATATAGAAACGCAGAATGCAGATAGAAGGTATCAGTCTCTCACCAACATATTCCACATAAATAATCGCCGTTTTGAATATGATTATGGAAATTGTTTCGTACAGTGTAGGCACAATTATTATTGCAGTGCACTGACATAACTAAACTGTGTTAAGTTACCTAGATCAATGAATGGTTGCGCCAATCATAACATTGACCAAGCTTTACCTTGAAGCAGCGGTGTTTTTATCGCAGAAGAGCATCGGTGCTGTTAGTTCCACTACCGCCGCACGGAGTCAATGAATCGTTTCATTGTACTTGCATAGTTACCGTAGTTCATCGATTATTTTTAGGAGTGTGCTGACTTACTACCGCGTTCAATTATGGATTATTGATTTCTATCTCTACATAATAATATGAAATGTGTGCACACTGCACAGGTATAATGCGTTTACATTTTGAGTGAGAAATTCATATGTACGATTATGGCTGAGAACTGAACATGACGCAGAATTTTTGTAACAAAGTTACACATTTTTTATTCATAAATCTGGAATCAGACAAAGAGAACACAATTAAATACACTTTTACAATCTTTCAAATTAAGCATATTGATTTCATTAAAATCGCACATATGACTCCAAGGAACCGATATTTTATGTCGTCCCAAGTATGTTAACAGAGGGTATCGTCTCTGGACCAGCAGCCCGATTCACGGAAAAGTTTAAGTCTAAGTTTAGTTCGAAGTTCGAACGAAGTTCGATTCAAACCCTCCGTGAATAGGTACATAGACTGTAGATAGTCGCCGCCTACAATAATTATTATTACCAGCAGCCCTATTCACAAAAGTTTGAATCGAACTTCGTTCGAACTTCGAACTAAACTTAGACTTAAACTTTTCCGTGAATCGGGCTGCAGGTCTGTAATGAGCAACCCAGAGATGCCGAAAACATTATTGAGTTTGAGAATTTTATTGATTGTATTTACTTATACTAAGCGTAAGTATTATTTTTATTATTTTATTATTATAGCGTAAGTATTATTTTTTTGTCCTATATATTGGTGTTTTGATTCTCGTAACTTGATTTTTAGCTTAGCTTTAATAGTCTTATTAGTTTTATTAGCCGGTTTTAATGTCACAAAACAGTGCACAATCCAAAAATCACTCTTTTACTTTAACTATTACTCGTATTATAAAAGTATGGCCACCAATAAAAAGAAAATAAATTCTACTCCCTTAAAACTATAAGATATCCACCAGCACCGACAGGGTAGTTAAGTAGCTACCCCTAGAGCACTAACGCTGCACCATGTTGTGTTGTAGGTGTAAGATCGAATATCGCCAATACAAAAGTATTTCTCGCCCAGAACGTAAAGGCGCTCTACCGATATCTAGACAGGTGGTGAATACAAAACCCATTTGTACATAATTTTTTATATATAAAATATCTGGCTACCGAAGTCGCTTTTCGCGTTATGAAAGGAATGAGATATTATAAAAAAATCTACACAACTTTTGACAACTACAGGAGGCTTCAAATCGCAAGTATTGTACATATTATTACATACTAAAGTACGGTTATTACCTACTTATGTAATTATCAACGGCATTATTCATGCGTACCTAAATATTTCAATATTGAACTACCATATCTCACTATTTTCCTGTTATAAAAAACTTGTGAACAATATAAAACTGAAGTATCAACTTTATCAAATTATGAGATTGAGAGAAGAAAAACTTACAATACATACCTTTTATGAAAATAATTATTACTAGCTGACCTGCCCGTCGAACTTCGACATAATCCAGAATAGAAAAAATAATTTTAACTTATTGCATGAATTAAATACAGTTTATGACATAAAAACTTAATTAAACTTATCTAATAATTTATTTCATCTACACTACTATTATAAAGAGGAATGTTTTGATTGATTGAGTGTTTGTTTGACGGGAATAGGCTCCGAAACTACTGAACCGATTTGAAAAATTCTTTCACTGTTGGGAAGCTACACTCTCCCCGCTGAACATAGGCTATATTTTATTTTCATATAGCCTTTGATCCTTACTAAAACTCCAATAATGTAACCCAAGGTGCAAAAAATTTACCTAAAATATTCTTTACATCGGTACGCTGCGAAAACTATTGAAGATAGAGTAAAATAATGTATTACGATTTTGTAGATGAGATCATTATTTACAAAAAATGTCGCGACAGCATATGTCTAACTATTATAGTTATGCCACAATAAGTATTTATTTATTTTAAAAAATTAATTGAAACGCCATTTCATAATTTGAGTACTTAACTATATCTAACAAGAGAAAACATTATTTTATTTCAAACTAGCTTAAGTACCCGTGCTTTGCCCAGGAATCGTAGATTATGAGCACGATACTTCAATTTATACATGTGAAGTTAAGTTTGATGAGGGCAACTATGTGTAGGACAAAATTTAAAATCGGCGCGGAACTAACAGATGAGCTCCTGGATATCCTAGAAATCAAGCAAGGCCCCCACATTCTTCAGTTTATTCCTGGAATATGTGATGCATAAAACAAACCACAATACAAATCCCAATATTTATTTCCAAAGTAGTCAAATTGTCGGATATGCTTATGAACTCAACATAGTAGGAAGATTCCTGACAGCCATAAGAGCCAGCATTGACGCCAGGGGGAGGTCACCACGACATAATAAAAAAAGTTCATTTCCAAAATTTGGTATCTAGAAACTAAACTTTTCCTAAAAAAGGGGGGGGGGGGTCATGAACCTCAATAACTTATAATACAAAAGTAGGTATTTTATTAATAAATGTAAGTACTGTACTCAAATTAAAGGCCTGGTCCCAGCCCAAAGGGGGGGGGGGTCCTGACCCCCCTAGATCCGCCCTTGCATAAGAGTCTACTCTACTGCCTGTGCTCAAATCAAGAAGTGTCCACAGGTAAACGAAGTTCACCCCTATAGAACTACATATTATAAGAACAGTTATGACATAGGTACGGGTACAAAGCATGGGCAATGAATGCGAAATCCATTGAGAGAAGAGCACTTCGTATGATTTTGAAGCCCACAAACAATAGAAAATCCTGGAGAATACGGTTTAACCAAGAGCATTACAATATTTACAAAGCTCTCAGGATCTCAAATATGCTAGATTGGGTAAGGCATATTGTTGGTCAATTTTATTTGTTTTTAAATAAAACTGTTAATTTCACTTATAAATTTTAATTGGCAAAGGCCTTTCAGTCATACGACCATCTTCAGTGCCATAAATACTTTATTTAAAGGCCTTTAGCAATTTAAATTTATAAGTGAAATTAACAAAGTTTTATATAAAAATAAATAAAATTTACCAACGAAGAGATGGTATTTCACAAATTTACCACCGATAACACAAGTACACTTAGCAAGACACATTCTGAGAATGCCATCTTAATGGGTGTACCTTAAAGAATCCAAGGACAGAGCAAGCTGGACGCAAAGGTTAAGAGAGGCCACAGGAAGAATTTAAAACAATATGAACATTTAGTAAAAAAATGTTTTATGTAACTTTAAGCTAATGTGTGGAGTTGAAAAAAATGATAACAATAATAAAAAAAAACATTTCTTTTAATTGGTAAAATTTTACAATTTTTATACTTAAAGATTAATTAATTTCATTTCCACTGTTCATATATAGAATGTAACCCTAATATAAGCTAAAAAAGGAATTCATAAAAATTAACAATTAAAAAAGTTATATGATATATAAATAAAAAAAAATATATGATAAGATGTAAGCCATTTACAAAAATAATATTATTTTTTTAAGAAATTAACAAATCCACAACCTTCATAGCAACAATTTTCTTAGAAGCTATTCGAAGGATGTTATATTTAAATATTGCTTTTCTAATGGATGGGTGGGGAGTTTATTGTTAAGTGAGATGAAAGATGCCCATAAGACCTTATGTAATAGTATTGTCCTTCTTCTTCTTCAAGTGCCATGTCAGGTCCCCCCGACGTCGGCTTCTCTGTCCTGGGCTAACCGGAACAGTTCCTCCACTCGCTGGATTCCGGTCCACTGTCTGATATTTCTCAGCCAGGACATCTGCCGTCTACCCACACCTCGACTTCCATCTATTTTCCCCTTCAGTATTGTCCTTACTATGATGTTATTAGGGCTGTAAGTAAATTTATTTAAAATATTTTTTCTTTAAAGAAATGAATCTGAACTCACTCAAAGTGAACACAAATACACTTTCGACATCTTTGACATAAAGTATAGCTTGTATTGTGAAAAAAGAAAATGGTTTGCACCGGAATTCGAACCTATGATCTTACACTGTATGTACGGAAGTCATTGACTGATACCACTGGTCTTCAAAACACCTCAATAGTATTATTCAAAAAGGTTCCCAAATGTAGTAAAGAAGTATGAACAAATCATGATTATGAATCACCATCGCAGGTGAAGGTGGAAGAATCTTTCAAGGATAAGAGCGCCTCGAATTAAATTTTTAATACCCCAAAGAGATGGTTTTCAAAAAGTAACAGAAAAATATGGCTATAAACTGTGATTAAAAATGAATTGTGTAAACTTTTGTTTTCTGTTATCAGGTGACATTTTAGAGAGAGATAGCAGGTAAAAATTTGTATGGGATTGCAAGTCTATATTATAACATGTCTGGGACGAAGTATAATAATATTCCAAATAATTCTTAGAAAAAGTGCACTTATTTTGTCCTTAAGTATTGTCCTTACTACGATGTATGATGATGTATTAGGGCCGTAGTAATCAAAGATGAATAATTTAATATAATAATAACAATAGCTATTTATTTATTTATTTATTAAATCATATACGGCCATAGGCCATTAACATTATTACATAATATACAATATATGAAGCAAAAAGAAAACACATACAAAAAGGCTAATTCAACACATACACATTAAAAAACCAAAGAAAAGAAAAGTCAGCCAGTGAGAATCATACAATCAGTCGGTACAAAAAACAGTTGATGCAGACAGAAATTATACAACAGTAAAAGTCAGTAAAAATAAAAGCAAAAATAAAAAATATATGTACGTCATATATAATATTGTCAACCCTCAACCCATAACCACAAACGCACACACACCAGCAAGCACAAGACCCCAACAATACAAAATGCGAACCATCATATCAAAGAATTTACAAAGCAGAAGAATCTCAATACATGTTCGGATTAAAGTGGTGGGAGATTGAGCGCTTAAATGATATAAAGGAATCACCAAATACATCCGCACAAAACGCATAGTCATTACCCAATTTATGGAGTCTTCGTATCGTGGCATTATACAAATAATTAGTGCTCACACTTTCGACCTGAAATGATATGCTCTGGCGCGTGGATCTTGTTGGAACATGAAACTTTATCAAATGTAAAAGATCAGGGGAATGAAAAATACTGTTCACTATCTTGTACAGCATAGCTATGCGGGAGATACC
This sequence comes from Mystacides longicornis, assembly GCA_963576905.1. Lineage (NCBI taxonomy): Eukaryota > Metazoa > Arthropoda > Insecta > Trichoptera > Leptoceridae > Mystacides > Mystacides longicornis. The sequence goes on along the minus strand of OY756421.1, from coordinate 26,185,588 downwards.
TGTTATTGGAGCGCTGGATATTCTATGTGTTTGTTTCATGCTTTTATTTTGTTTGTGTTGTTCAGTGTTCTGTTGGTGTTTCTATGAAATAAATAAATAAATAAATGTAATCAAAAGACACAAGTAAAATACAACAGGGGTGAAAAGAAAATTCAATGCTATGTATAATATTTAAAGATTACATAAACTACGTTGAGGGCATACATAACCTCATTATTGCAATATTATCATGTAAAAATGAACAATGAAGTGTCAGGTTTGTATCCATAAAAGTAATGAAATGAAGTCAGTGAGTAAGGTCCTATCAAGTCTATAAGTTGAATAGACGTCACGTTTGATAGATTATATTATTAAGTATATTATGTATAAAAATAAAACCTTGTTCTTTGAACATATTTACAATGGTACATGCAGGATTGTGAATTACTATAGCTAATTATATGCAATTACACATATTGAAACAATTTAACGAAGAAGCGTACAACGTGTGCTGTTTAAAGTTATATTATGAATTAATATAAGAATTCAGTAATAATGATTAGGTAAAATAGATCAATTTTCTTTAAATGGGTAAAGATTCTGTTGATACTTATTTATATAAACAATAATTGAAATTGGTTAAAGCTTTGATTGATCGATGATGTTGGCAATCCTGTTGAAAGAAGAGAATCAGGTCTCCCTGACGTTGGCAACTCCTCCACTGTTCTTATTCCAGTCCAATCTCTCACGTTACACATTCAAGATATTATTTCTATCCAACTTTCACATTGGCAACAGTTGAAAGGTTCATATTTATCTTGATGCACAATGACACAAATACTGTAACAAAATATTATTCAATTAAAATATACATAGAATTCATAAAAATTACACAAAGCAACACATCTTTTTTGGTTGGGCTTTGAAGACTGGTAAATATTTAACGAATCAATGCAAGACAGTGACAGATTTTTCACTTTTTAAATTGATATTTGTTTAACTTTGTAGATGAAAACAATAAATTGCAATTAAAAGTCCAAATCAAATGACAACATTCAGTGAATCTTCAAATTTTTTGTCATAAGTAAATTTGTAGAACTTATTAATAAACAAACATAAATTAAAAATAACTAAAACTTTGTCAGTTCTACTTGAGTATGTACATTTGGTTAAAACGTTTTAATACTGTATTGTTAAGGTTCCTGAAGATGGACGGTTGTCCGTAAAAAATTTGAAAACACAATTAAAATGTAAATGGCTAACGCCGTAAATTGAAATCAGTATTGTCACTTACCAGATCGTTTGCAAACCACATTATAAAATATATTATAATAATATAACAGTATATTATTCTACTGACATTTTTAATACAGCATTATTATTTTGTGTATTTTAGAGATTTTGACAGGTACGTGTTTCTGTGTACATTAATAAATATTAAGTCTATGGTGGTGTGCGTGCAACCAAAGATATTCAATAGATGAAAGTGTTTTGCAAACATGTTGATATTTCGAATAGGTTATTAAATTATTGAAATTATCCGAAAGATCATAAAAAATAGGTGTTTGTATATTTGCATTTCTTTATACACACTAAATATAAAAATAATATTTAAAAAACACCATCATTACCAACGTTTTCGTTTTTTTTCGCATCACACAGAAGATAGCTGTAATTTCACCTTAGCAGTTGTATTGTCGGTGGTTGTCATTTGTCACTGTCAACGCGAAGCTTTTTATAAACGTCAAAATAATTGTTCCTTATTCAAAATTTAATTAATGTTTTGTGTTTCATTTTATTTTTATTAGGTAGGTAGGCACTTAACTTAATGCATGACTATTTTTGCTTAAATTCACCCATAATATAATATTCACCTATAATTCGTGTTTATGTTTATTAAAGACTTATTTTATAACAATATACTTATTGCAAACATTATACAGTATACCTTCAGGAAAAATGTTTAATATGAGGTTAAATACTTATAATAATAATTATTATAGTAATTTAAATGAATCATTCATTTCACTTACACATGTATATTAACTGTGGTCTTTAATGAAATGATAAATTTCCATTAAAGTAAATAATATTCCCCCCTTAAACATGCATACATAATCATTATAAAAATTGTATTCTGATGTTATTTATTTATTTTAGGTTGAATTATGAAGACCACAAAATGCCACCTAAAAGAATATTCTCCAAGCCATTATCGTCCAAACTTTGACATTTTCATTCTGGTTTCAACGGAGCCCACAGAGATCATTCTACCATTAAAGCGTTGATCTTCTGAGAATTATTCTACTTATCAACAGAATGATAAAGCTATTCCTGCTTAGGAAGAATTGATTTATTACTTATATATTATCTTCTAATTATTATAAATATGAAATGTTGTTGTTATTTTCATGCGTTACTACATCACGCTGAAACTACTCAATCATACTCTTTGTAGTTAACTACTTCAATGCATTTCAATATTAATACCTACCTACATATTCATGAAGACCTTATTATTACATTCCACAGGTTTTTTTTAAAACGGCAACCCTAAATTTTCACAATATGGAGGTATATGATGACATTTCATAAGTAAAATAAGCTAAATTGTTTTACTTTGTTTCAATGTTTTTCCTTCTACAGAGTAAAATGTTTTGAAATAAAAAGAAGGTCCATACTCTGTAGATGAAAACAAAACCGTACATGAGTAGCGACGGTGTAACTAAATGAGATCGATTGTCATTAAAATGTCACATGAAAGTGTTGTGTTATGCATTGGAAAACAATAATATCATAATCATGGAGAGATTATGAATTTAAATGTAAAACAAATTGGTAAGTAAGAATACAATTGCATTTTAATAATAATCGTAAACATAGTGTTTTTAAAATTATTATTTTGTATATATTTTTTTGCTTGATTATGCATATATGTAAACAGATATATTTATTTTAAGGATCATTGATATTCTATTATAGGAAAATGCATATGTAAACAGATATATTTATTTTAAGGATCATTGATATTCTATTATAGGAAAATGCATATGTAAACAGATATATTTATTTAAAGGATCATTGATATTCTATTATAGGAAAATGCATATGTAAACAGATATATTTATTTTAAGGATCATTGATATTCTATTATAGGAAAATGCATATGTAAACAGATATATTTATTTTAAGGATCATTGATATTCTATTATAGGAAAATGCATATGTAAACAGATATATTTATTTTAAGGATCATTGATATTCTATTATAGGAAAAAAATGAGTAAATAACAATTTAGGCAGTAGAGGGTACAATTTTAGTTGGAGTAAAAGTAGTTTAAATACGTAAAAAAAAAAACAAAATATAAAAATAGAACATTAATTATTCATGTTCGACATGGCCGCTATACCTCAAATGTAAAAAACGCTTAGTGATTTTTTTTTAATTCTAACCGTTGTCGACGAATATTTTAAGCTCTTAGCAGTAGGGTCAGTTGCTGTTAATGGTTTTTATTAATTCACATACCCTCTATCTAGGTGTATCAAAAAATGGACCCTAGGAACTCTAAATCAGAAAAAATCGATTAAAAGTAAAAAAATAAGGGATTTTTAAATAAAATCCAAAGCTCTATATCTACACTACTATTATAAAGAGGAAAGTTTTGATTGTTTGAGTGTTTAATTGTTTGACGGGAATAGGCTCCGAAACTACTGAACCGATTTGAAAATTTTTTTCACTGTTGGGAAGCTAAACTCTCCCCGGTGAACATAGGCTATATTGAATTTTCAAAAAAATATTTGGGATCCTTACTAAAACTCCAATAATGTAACACAAGGTGTAAAAAAATTACCTAAAACATTCTTTACATCGCGTGCGCTGTGAAAACTATTGATGATAGAATAAAATAATGTACTACAACTTTGTAGAAGACATAATTATCTACAAAAAGTGTGGCGACAGCATACATCTAACTATTATAATAATGCCACAATAAGTGTTGATTTATTAAAAAAAAAAAAATTGAAATGCGGCAGAGATATAGGCGTCACTGGGGTACGAGCCGGACGGGAGGGGACCATTAGAATGCTACATTATTCCAGATTAACATAGCCTATAGAATAATTTGATAAAGTTAGGGATCTATAAAGATCATAAGAAAACTGAATTATTTTTTTAAATACCTATGTACCTACCCGTGCGAAGCAGGGACAGACTGCTAGTTATGTATATAATGATTATTGTTGATTCGGACGCGGAATAAAGCTCGACGGGTCATGAGTTTGTAATAAAAACAATAAATTCCTCAATAGACCTGAAACTTTCAAAAAATCCAATAGATGGTGGTGTAGTAGTTTATAAATCACATGTGCTACACGAAATATTGTCTTGAAGTAATGGACGTTCGTCAAAACACTCAAAACCAAATTTTACAGAATTATTGTGGTAAGATAAGCATGCACTGTTTGCGTATTCATTAGGTTTTAACATTTTTCTATATACTATAGGAACAGCCATAGAAACTACTTTTGTTAGGGCATTTTTCTATTCCTTGCCTACCCGTTTCCCGCACAGATACTGTTCCCACCAAATTATTGTCACCACCGCACTACTGGAAGAAATACATACATTCAGAAAGAGTTCAACGGTGGCCGGCCATAGTGCGTGTGACTTCATGTTCTTGCTTCAAAGTGTTCAATGTGCTACTAAGTGACTTCAAGGACAAAAGGCGGTGAGTACGCAATTAATTATCATACATTTATTTGTGCATCCCTTCAAGCATATTGTACACATAATTTCCTAGTTTTTCACCCTCTCCATACAGTTCAGTCTGAATCAGGATAGTTAAACAAAAAGCAATTTTAAAACAAAATGGTTAAACAAAAAGCAATTTTAAAACAAAATGGTTAAACAAAAAGCAATTTTAAACAACAAAAAAACAGCTTAAATAGCGGGAATTGAAACTGGGCTATTGAGATGGGTCATTACCGATGGTATCCATTTTATTTCTAAATCTATAAGAAATTTAACATTATGTGAAATTAAAACCAATTTAACTAAATTAGTACTTAGAGAGTAAGACAAAATTAACTAGGTAATCATTCAAGCATTTAAAATGTTTTTCATAACATCACTGAACATACGTATAACGTCAACACCACTTGAAGAAATGTTTAAAGAGGAAATGACAAGGCTGCTGTGAATTGATCATGCAAAAAGATTCTTTTGAATCGATCATGCATAGGTATACTATTTGCTGAAGGGGTGCACTCAACAAGTGTGTAAAAAAAACTAAAGAATGTATACGAAAAGTATATACGATAACCTATAGATAGCAGTACCTATAATCTCCATTCACCTTTATGAGATTTGACTTGACATAACTATTTACTTATATTAGAGTACTAGCTGACCCGTCAAACTTCGTTTAATTCCGAATTCGTACGAATATTCTTGCCAAAATATCTGATTACTTTCTCAAACATCATGGTAAATAAAATTACGCTAATCAAACATACAAAAAAAAATTACCGATCACTTACGGCATATAACATCACAAATATTAATTAAACTTAACTCACCTCTATTTATTCACTTTTCGCGGTCCAATTTATAATCAAACTATGTTTAATGTTAATAAATTATTTTTGAAAGCTTGAAATAAATTCTATAACAAATCTGCGTACCTACCTATGTTTTGAAACTCAATGGTTGTCAAGTAGGTAAATAAAAATTGTGTTGTTATGGAATTTTTCACAGACGGCGTTGTTGTCAGTAAATCCGTTCCGTACTAACTTTGATATTATTATTTTTAATTATATTTTATATCCATTTTTCGAATATTTAATAATAATTCTTCTATTGTCCGGAGCGGAGAAGAATCCAATAAACCATCAACCACCATAAAAATGTGTTGAGCCGATCTCGAGTTATAAGTGTTCGCACTAACCCGACTTTGTTTTATATCATAGAGATATCAATTTCAATAAAATCTTTGTTGTTTTTACCTCAATTGTATGGGGACATTTGTTGTTTTTCTGCCAAAGTCTTCTGTTGTTATCACTTTCTGCACAATATTCATACAATAGAAAGGTAATGTTGCAACGGGCATTCTACAGTACGGGGATCACAAAGAGTGCAGCAAATTCGAGGTTCATGCCGAGTCGGTTAGGTACCAACCAGACTGCTCAATAAGAATTATTATAACGATTAAACGAGAACGGTAAACGCCATCGTGGCTAACCGTTGGACAAGCTCATGTTCTGGTGGACAAGATCGTGCTGTGTTGCTCCGCCCGCGCCGAAATATGTACCATCATATTTCTGGGAGTTACCGTCCACATTTTGTTCATCGTAGATTCCGGGCTTAAAGACGTTTGTTTAAGTTCGTTTTTAATCTGGAATATATGCGATGAAATTAACAAAGGTCAACTGTTTTACCACCAATTTTAAAGTCACGAAAAGGACTTTAAAATGTTCACCATCATCCGAAAGATATGGATAAAATATACCAGATTCAAATCCTGTTGGATGCATAGAAATTTTCATTATAGGTACAGGATGACTGGTAATTCGACCAATAACTTGAAAAAAAATTATGCGAGAGATTATTTGCAATAGTTTTGTTCCCATTACCCAGAGGTCTAATGCCAGTGGTTTTCGAGTTATTTAAGTTTTAAGGGTTTATTTCAGTTTTTCAACTTTTGATCAAAAACTGAAAAAAGTCATTCACGGTGGGAACTAGAAATATACTTATGAATGAAGGAATGGTGTAAATAAAAAATTAAAAAGACTTTTTCAAAAATCTCAGAAATAAAACGTTTTTAAAACACAAGTCGGTATTTTTCATTTTTATTTTAGATTTTTCGAATAGAATGGCCAACTCAAAAAAAGTTTAATACACTTACAAACTACAGAAAAAACTTCCCTAATTAATTAGCTTTCCGAAAAGTTAAAAATGTTGCCCACGTTAATACAGGATTGGAAAATAAACCTTATTACAAAACATCGTTAAACTTAAATCGCACTACGTAATCAGTCCCACAGGAAGACCATTCAAAAAGTAGAAGTGGGAGCTATAGGTCGATAAAGTATCTATACATTAATGAAGAATAAGAAGTCAAAAATTGTTACGATTGATTCTTACTTACATTAGCGAGGGATTATTCAGGAAGTAACGATGACGCTTGATATCCTATGTGTATGATTATCCCGTCAGCAACCAATCTTAACGTACCCAGTGCCCACTATAAAAATAATTATGCATATTTACAGCAAGTTAATTATACAGAGGGAGACTTTGCCAATGGTTTCGGAGTCCTATAAGCCATGTGTTGTGTGGAAGATTGGTAGCTTCCATATGACCAAAAATAAATAACATTATATCAATGAACGATTCAATAGCACCGGAGATGACAGTAGTGTCATCATTAGTGTGCTTCGTCATTCTAACAAGATGTCAGGTTCAAAAAAAAAGGATTAAAAACCAACGAAAGGCGCTTCTTATTTCAGATGATTTTCTATTACTTATTCTTTTCTGTTTGATGTAAGCTAGGTATGTACTACGACTGAATAATTTTTATGATAAGTGCCCTTATTCTCGTAGCGGTCTTAATACGCTCCTATCTTGATTGACAAGCATAAAATGGCGGATTTGTATTCACAAAACAAGATATCTAGTAGATATCTTAAAAATTCGTTATGTTTGAAATATCAGTATGAAAATGATCCAGTTCAAGATAGGATTAACATTAGATTCCGATAGTTTTGTGAATACGACTGCTCGCGATCATGTCTTAATCTTATCGTTAAGTGATTTTTAAAAGCGATTGATTACGAGAATAGCCCTAAAGATCATATTATGATCGACCACCGCTTGCATTCAATAACGCTAAGTTTTTTTTTTATGCAGACTTTCCACTATTTCATCATGATCAGCCAAAATGTATACCTATAATGATTTCCATTTTTACTCTAGCCTACATGATCACAAGACACTTTGGTAACGTTTTTAATCATAATTCCTACCAATTACTTTATTCCACTAGTGAGTGTTATCTTGAAATTACTTATTTGACTCATGTTGGTTTCGAAATATTCGCATCCAAAAGTCCAGGAAAATTTGTAACAGGGAGAAAATATGGAAAAATTTGCGGGTAAAATAGACAAATGACAATATTTTTGTTGTTACAGGATGTAGTAATATGAAGTTTACTAGACCTTCTAGCTATATTATAACGATGAAAGACGATTAAAAGGTACTCATTCTTAATACGTACATCTAGGATAGGTGAAAAATAAATAAATTCTTCAGTGTTATGTTCTTAAGCACACCTAAAATACCTCTGCTCACCTTAAGTTATGTGACATATAAAGTATTGGTAGCAGTGGCAGAAAAAACAAACCTATACAAATACTACCAAAAATAAAGAGCTTACACCTTTGTGTGCAGTTAAACGTGAATAATAAACTCAACCAGAAAACAGTTAAGAGTTAAGCATTGACTCCTTAAAGTTATCTTCATTCAATTAATCTTACACATTATTCCAATTTCCGTTAACACCTCAATGTACTTAAAACATATTTAAGATGGAGTTCATAATACGATACACAATATGCATCAGCCGCATTTACAAACTAATCAGCTTAACAGATTAGTGGTAGGCGTAGGTACTTGCAAGAAAATGTATGGTTCCGTTTACACATACATTTACATGTTTTCATCGGACAATCTTCGTGATGTTCTCGGTAATGTATTCACCCCGACTGATATAATTATCCGGATCAGATAAAAATAACATGCATAACACGATATATTTGCTAATAATTTGGTGTAATTAAATGTAAATAATTTGCATAGAGAATTATTATGCTGTGATGTGAGTGGAGTTGTACTGGTCTACTGATCACAATTCGATACAGTTTTTTCATATATATTTCGCGTGCATCTGATCCGCTATATAATGTATAATCTTTTCTTCAAACAGGGAACTCCAGGGGCAACGATAGCTTGGGTAGGTACATATTGTTAATCACAATTATTTAAGGGCACATTTTCATCTGACTCTGCGTACCTTAGTTATTAATGAAAAGAAACAAATTCATGCTTTAGTATAGATTCCCGTTATTTCAGTGATTGCCTTAAAAAACAATATACACTATTAGATGAATTCCTGTAGTCTTTCATTTTATATAAGACCAAATGTATATGTTATTGAGCAGCAGAATATCCCTAGATGACCGTTCAAAGGCAAATATAAACCATCAAAAGAAAGAAAAATTTGAGGATGACCCTTATCTGGTGTGTACTGCTTTATGTCAGCGAAACATGGAACATTAGCAGGGTTACCAGGTGTTCGGTATTTTAGCACCGTTTTCGGTGTTTGGTATGACAAAAATACCGAAGTATAGGCGGATCGGTATTATTCGATTAATTTTCCCCCCTAAATTTAACCAGTCCTTTCAGGATACCAAATTTTCGGAATGACTTTTTTCTTTCTTCTAGTGAATTTAAACTTTCTGGATACCAAATTTTGAGAATGACCTTTTTGGTGATCTGACATCTTTTCGGATACCATGTGGCAACACCGGTTTGGTATTTTTTTGGAAAAGACCTGGAAACCCTGACCATTAGCCAGAAAGACTCACTCGGAGCATCTTGCTGATTTTGAAATGTGGTGCTACAGACCTAGAAATCAATAGGTCGGATCATACTATAAATGACGAGGTACTGATTTAGCTGGGGAAACAAGACAACTCCTAAAAAGAATATACCTGTAAACGTACTAAATGGATAAGCCATAACATCAAGCACCCGAGTCCGCTCTTCACCGTCGGGTGCTTGATTTTATGGCGGTTGAGAGCGAAAACCACAGAGGCCACCCCAGAGATAATTATATAAACCAGATAATCGGGGACATGCGTTGTAGCACCTCCCAAGAACTGAGGAGGCTGGTACCATGAGAGGGGGGAATGAAGTTAACATGTTTGGTGCAGACCAATCTATGGATTGTAATCGTAAAAAGAATAAGACCAAATTATATGAGTATTATCAAAATGAGTCCCCGATATCGCCGTAAGGAGCCAACATCGGAGAGGATCTCGTCTGATAGTGTTGCCATAAAGACAAAACTCCAATCAGCTAGGATAAACCAACACCATGGGATAAACAGTATCTGATAGAAAGCTTACCTCTTAGGCAAATGGAAACGTCTTCTCCTCATAAAAGAATCCATTGCGGCGTCGAAATGAAATCCAAATGTCTTAGCGGCGTTTACACTTACAATATAATAGGTATATACACTCGACAGTTTTAACAATTCATTACACTTGATAATAATATAAGTAATATAAATACACAGAGTTACACTCGCCGAGTTTAATAATAATAAACAAATTGGTTTTGTACTCGTAAGTAGAACGAGAAAGTGTGTCTGCGTTATGTGAAAAAAAAAACGACACTAAAGTTCAAGACTATCTGGCATGCGTAGTTTAAAGTCTCAAATCATTTTCGTTTTCTTTAATAATCACTCGATTTTATTCCCGGTGTTTGATTAAACGAACCAATTACTACTTATTTGTGTCGACAGCTGAAAAAGACAAAAAATGTCACATTAGCGTTTTTGAGTATTAAATCTGCGCACGAAAGACGTAATTTAGAAGAAATATCAATATTATCTCACGAGATATTACCAGTGCAAAAGAAACGATATTTTTAACGACTCTATAGTAAAAATAAAAAGTATTATTTAAGCAAAAATTACAGTGAAACAAAAGAGAGCTGCTATTACTTTACGTGTAATTACTTTAGGAAAGAAAATGTTCATTGTTTTAGAGTTTTAAGAGAAATTCTACGATTGTAACATGTCAGGCCGGTAGTTGTTGCTGGCAATATGTAATATTATATTGTACGTCAGTATACTTATTTTATCTCACTTTAGTGTTTTTATAACATGTTGTAAACGTAGCTTTATAGTCTGACAATTATTTTTTTTTTATTATACGGGCTGTTCCGTGATAATATTTTATTGCAGCTCCCGATGTTTTACAAAGGAGCGATTAATAAAAATAGAACGTATTAAAGTTTCATAGGCAATCTATTAAGATACGGTTATATAACATATGTATGAATTAAAAAAAGACATGTTGTTGAATGTTTTACAGTCTTAGTAATGAGAGGAAGAAAGAAATTCTAATCCAAGTAATACGTCCCAATGAAATCACATTGATAATCGATTACTTGACTACTATTTTTTGATAACAGTTCAATAATCCAGTTAAATTTTAATGGATAATAAATTATTTTTGCGGTAATTTATTTGAATTAAAAATCGACCATTATTCGTGTACCTACTGCTTGCAATAAAAAGTTGGCTGTATATGTAGTAATAAGTTAATCTATTTCTGTTGAAAGCCAAATTGATCATTCATGTTAAGAATTTAGCTAAATAAAATTAATTATTCAAATAATTAATGATGTATTATATTTGCGCAAATATAAGTAATTCTGTACCTGTTAGAAAATTTGAAAAACGCAAATTATCCCGACTATAAACAGTACTCAATGTTCCTTATCAAACCGGGTATTCCGATATGCACATTCGATATCAACGCGAGACGCGAAACTTTTCTCGTGTGGCGTAACCGACAACAGCCTACACAACCTCCCAACCACAGCGTTATCTTACAACTGACAGGCAAGAGTGTTGTTGAAAGTGAAGAATATTCTGCTACTCGGAGACCGCACTCTTCATATTGCCATTACTCCGCAAATTCACCTAGAATGCGCCCGTATTATCTTAATGCTCGGTGCGCAATCTAGAATTACTGAAGACCAAACCTGACGATCCCGATCTGGCTATATGATTACTAAGCTCTTACAGATAACCAGGCAATGTTAGTCTTACACACCCAATACCATATTGTTCTCAATCGCAGATCTATAAGTTTTGAGTATATCCCAGTTAAAGTATTATTATAGGTCCTAAAACTAAATTAATTGTTTAGTATATTCGATGTCTAGCTACAGGCAACTTTTGCCTGTAAATAATTCTTATCTTATATCAATATAATAATATTTTGAAATACAACCTCGATAATATCTTTCACTTTTGTGAATTTACATGAACAGCGTTCTTCATTCTTTCTTCGCCGTTGTTGCAGTTAGCTCTGGTTCTGCAAAGCTCTCTCTATTCTGCGCTCTTTCGAAAAGTCATAAATTATCTCCCTCGTTTTATCCATCCTTCTAATGTACCTGAAAGGCGACACTTTTTTCTTCGCATAACATGAACAACTTGCGTAAGTACAAATTTTTGAGATCACTGGTCTATGTCGAGAAATGTATTCAAAGGTATATAATACTTATTCAACATGTTGAGAAACTAGATACCTTCGAAATTATTTGAATTCGATTCCTTGACTGGAAAAGGAAAAAAAATCACTTTAGAAAAAAAATAAAAGGTTCAGTATAATTAAAATCTTTGGAAAGTTGTTTATTCTTTTTTCTTCTTTCAAAAATTAGTTAGCTGTCGGTTATCATGGTTATTTTTATACTCGTAACGCCGCCACTACTCACTCTCAGCCCCCGTAGACAGTTTGAATTTCGCGAACGAATTTTACGTCTATATCCTATAGGTACACGCCGTGCCGTAACAGCGATAGTGGATAACCCGAAGCAGGGAGACAGAGGACCTCATACCTATCGATTTAACCCCATGTATATGCAGCGATATTGGGTGGTTCAAAGGTTATTTACGTTTTAGTGAATTTTGAATAAATTCCGGATTTCAGACTAAAATACAGAACTGTGGCCAAACCATTGATTTTAAGATCATGTTTTTTTTTCTGAGTATATTCCGATAGTGGTTATAATGATATGTTAGGTATATCTTTGTAAGTCAGTCCCAGTAAAAGAATATATTTTCTTAATTGAGCATGACAATTTATAGAAAACGAGTGCAGAGCTAATAAAAAGATGCCCGCACCTTAAAATTTGCTTTTCCGAAATAGTTAAAATGCAAACTCATTATAACATGCAAAGTAATTGATAAGTGGATTAGAACAAGCATAATATGCATTATCTGCAATTATGTTTAAGCGTAGACAATTTATGTAGTCTATATATTATGGTAAGATTGAAATATAATACGTAATTAACGGAGAAATATTTTCGTAACTGTCTGGTAAAGGATCACGTAACTAATAATTCGTGATACATCTCAAATGATTATTTATTTGTTATTATGTATGAGTCTAGATTAACATCAGCAGCTAGGCACCTACCTGATATGGATACAGCACAGATGATCCACTTACTCAATCTCACCGTAATGGTTTGCAAAGTTGCGACATATAAAGTGGTTATCATCAGTGAACAATCTAATTATCTATGTTAAAACCATCTTACAGTGCTGATTTTAACCCGTTCCAAATTTCGCCAATATAAAAAGTAGGTGAAAATTGAAAATTGGCCTTTTGAAATACTTACAACGCTCCAAAGTGCCACAAGAGGGATTGTGCCTACGATGGAACAAAGGCATATTATAACTACGGATTGTTAGGAGCATGCGAGAACAAGAAGGTTTGGAAAACACAAGATATTTGCGGAAGACCACTCCGCTTTGGATCCGCTCCTATTGCTGAAATTGAGGGGAAGCTCTAATTGATGGACAACTTGAGCAAGAAATGAAAATATACTATTTAGACCACTATGGGTCGGAGCGCACAGTTCCCCCAAGAGAAAAAAAAATAGAAGCGAATAAAAAATATTGAATATTTGTTAGGGATACTGTCAGCCCACTGTAGAAAGTGTTCTAGCTGAAGTAGATATTATAGGTACAACATTATAGAAATGTTCTGACCCGTACGAGAATCGAAAATGGGGCATGGTCAGATGTTAGCGCCTATATACCATTAGGTTGAAGGTGCCTACTATAGAATTGAACTATTTTTCTCTTACTAAACCACCTAATGATATTAACGAATATAATATAACAACTAATGACTTCATTACTACTTATGTTCGATTTTAAATGGAACAAACCACTATATACGGGCTTACGACCGTTTTCTACTTTTATTTCGAAGGCTGGCTTAGTGTGATCACTTTACGTTAACAACGTTCGCCATTAGGTGGTAAAATGTTTAAATTTCCGAAACTCCTAATCAAGAGAATTCTCAACATGTTCAACATGTCAAAAAACATCAACTTATACAAAAAGTAGATAGTTAATAATTAATGGAATAGAGCTAACAGTTGGAAATTATTGAGAACAAGCAGGCAGCCAAATTTTAAGACTGCGACTGCTGTCATATATTTGGCGCTAGGATATGAATATATCAATTTTTGTTAATTTCTCATCTTAATTGCCTTTGTAGGTGCACAACGTTCTGCACATGTCTAGATTATGTCTAAAAAAAATAATTTAAAATCGAACATAAGTACTGAATTGTTAGGGTCATTAGTTGTTATATTCGTGAAGATCTAGTTAAATGGGCATAATAATCTAGACATAACCTAAAGATATACATAAACAGATGATTAAGTATACAGAACAAGCATTCAGGACATGGAAAAGGTCTTCCTCTTCTTATGGTATAGGGTCCTTTAAGTTTCTTAAATTGAAAAATTCTTTAGTTTCTAAATCTGCTGTGACAATATAGGGCGTGTAGATACCTACGAAACATGACAGGAGAAATGTGGAAAAATGATTACTTACTAACTTTCCGAGCCCGGATCGTCAGACCAAGAATCTCCAGTGGTTGGCCACATGTTTGGCCCTGTCATTTGCATCAGTAAGTATCCTCCTGGTTACACCAAAAAAAATGATTAATTGAAAAGTGATTTAAAGTTTTTTATTTAAATTTCAGTAGGTATCTATATTTTTGTTTTTCGATCGAAACTTTAAATCAAGCCGTTGTGGTAGATATTTCGACTTATTAAATTTCATATTTAAGTATAATTTTTTTTTAAATATTTTGGATATGTAGGTACCTATATATTATCTTTTTGCTGTCGTGATATTCATCTCCAAAGTAAATGAAAACTGTTAAATATAGCTACTACTTGACATACATACATTAACGCATCTCTGTGTAATTTGGTTCCAATGAAGTTTGAAAATAACTAACGAAAATAATCAAACCATCCCCCTTAATTTTGGATGAAATGTCAAAATGCAAATGGATGTGCTTATGAAAAACTAACGTTACGTTGGCTTGTTAAATTGGAGAAGTCTTCACGACAGACAATTGATAAGATATTAATAAGTGATGTGTTGTGTTGTTCGCATAGAGATAATGATGAATATTTCTTTCAAAATAATTCTCTACACGATTTATTTGAGTATCAGCACGAATCATGTGGCTGACAAATTGAACTAGATACAACCGACCGACCTTAAATTCGTAATAAACCAATCTGTCTACTGATCTGTCTGTCCCTGTTACACATTTTGCTCTCAAAAACGATGTTCAAAGATTTTCTCAATCGTAAACAACAAAAGTAAGATTACCATCCAGTTTTATAGATATAGGCCTACCTGAGCGACTTCCACGATTCTCTGTCTTTCGCCATTCTGTGTCATCAATTTCCACACCCTATAATATCGCCAGACCACCTCAACAGTGTCCTACCTGTGTTTATTTGACCTGTTCATGGTCTCCAATCAGGGGTTTTCTTGGTCCATCTGGCATCCGTTTTCTTACTACATAGCCGCCCAAGTTTCATTTTAATATTACGGACTAGTTTAATTAACTCTTGTAACTTGCGATTCTCAAACAAATAATGCTTTGGTTTGCTAGAAAAAACAGTGCTGGCGAATAGCGGGCCGTATTTATATCGACAAACTAAAAAGTAAACAAATAGTTACGGAGTCTACTTACTTTTCGTACCTACGGGATTATTTTTATCGAACAACTGACTTGTCTCTTTCAATGTCGTTGTTTTAAAGGATGTTTGTATTAAACGAGACACCAAATGCAAATATTTCCAAAGTCACCTGGATATCATCGAAAAAATCTTTGCTGAAGTTTAAGGTCCTAACTGAAAAATGATCACGCCCCCATGTGATGAGCGATCATACAATGTCCCAATTTGAACGATCCGTCGTCGCGCGAACGTTTTGGGAAAGCCCCTTAATATTAGATAAGCTCCATAGTTTAATCCATTCCGTTTAACCACGACTTCAAAATATCAATGTTGTCCTCAGAAATACAATATAGGGGCTGAAGTAATGTCTTTTTACTTCACGGTTTCAATGCATGAAGACAGCCTTATTACATAAAACAAGCGAATAGTTTACCAGGTAAATTAAAAAAAAATCCTTGTAAACAACGCACATACCCACTGGCGCTAACAAAAAGGACACGATTTGTCCTCTTCAATAAAAGAAGACATCAGCGGCTTTACTGACCTTCACTGGAACTGCTGACAGAAAAGGGCCACCTAAAAAGACATGGATGTAAAAGAAATCAAGGAAGACAAAGATGAAAAATCTGCATACTTTTTAAGTAGGTATGTCCAATTGGACATGACATTAATTATTATTTATTCAATTAATTTAGGTACACAAACAGAAACAGACAGTTGTGATGAAAAAAAAGAAAAGTCGACTGTCATTCAATTATTACTCTTGCACCTTGGAAGTCGGTACAAATTTACGACATGATGAAAGCATTAACTTCCAAAGAAACCCGTAGACAACGTTTCCTTCAAAAACTGTACACGGCGCCGCCTGTCGAGAAAATTTGTAACATGTATGAGTGTATACTTCAATGTTTATTATTTCATCGTTAAATCTCATCAATGTACTGGCTGCTTCGACGAAAATTCCAAAGATGTCTCTGTGGTTTTGCGGATTCTTTTCGTGTAGATAGGTACATACAAGATATATGTAAAAGAATTGTTTAATATAATAAATTATAAACTTTAGATCAGGTAGGTAGGTATATAATTTCAAATGGTTAGGTGTATTTCAGCAACAACAACAATAATCTACATAATAATTCAGAAATGTTTGTGTGCTTTCTATCGTATATGTGAACATCACGCTCGAAATACAAATCCTACGTCAGATATGAATCTGCGCAGAGCGGTGCAATTTGCTTGAGAAGGTTCTTAAACACAATTTGCTGCATTAACTTTAATATATTTAGAGCTATTTAAAAAACTCTATTTTTTTAGGATCTTCATACAAATTTCTCAAAAAGACAGTAAGCCATCTTTTGGAAACAAAATTACTCATGTAAACGTTGAATGGAATCTTGGTATTACGGTATGAAAATGTAATAAAATAATCGTAGATTGATTTGTTATACATATAAATGTTATTCAAATCTTATTATTCTCAATAAATAAAGATTTAATGAAAAAATTTGCAAAATGATTCCTCCATTTTGAAGTTTGACAGATAGCGCAAATCACCCTCTTGGGTGGAGAGCCTAATTAATTATCACACATTAGGGAATGTAGCTAAGATTCAAACCACAGAGCTATCTCTCTCTCTCTCTCTCTATGAAAACTTGAAAATTATGTCGGTAGGTTCGTATAATATTATGAGGTCGGTAAAACAGAAATTATTGTAAAAGTGTCATTCTTCTTTTCCTGTGCTTATGTCAGTTATAGAGGTCTGTTAAGCAATGGGAAGCTAGACTAGAACCTGTTTAATTACCTACCGATCAAGCCTGACAATCGGAATCAAAAACGTAAAGCAAGACGGGTATAAGCTAGTTATAAAGAATTTTGGAGCTTCTCAGCCCTCTGCCATTGAAGTCTAGAAATTATATCTGGTTTAACGTGTAAATTCACATGGATGTATGAATCAAGTCTCTATGTAGGCAACATTGTGGAGTTTGACAAAACTATTTTTTTGATAGTTGGCTGTATTCATTCATGAAAAAGTTTTCACTTAAAAGTAAAACACTCAAAGGAAATCATGTTTAGGTAAATGAGACAAATTTCCAATATTAAGATTTAATTTCACATTTTCCGCATCTTACGTCCCTAGGCTATATGTATACCTAAGTATGTGTTGTCGTTTTTTATGAGTTTGAATTTGAGAGACGTTCCAAAAAAAAAAACAATTACCTACTCAAAAAGCATGCTAAACTAGCTAAACTATTTAATTACCTAATGTTCATTCTACAGTAAATCCTTTATTTCAGATTCGTATTTTTAGGATTTGTGGAATTTATTAAGTAAAATCGATTAAGTGGATGACCCTTAACGGTTGATACCAATTCGAATTCAATAGATAAGCTATTGAAAGAAGCTTAGACAGGACAAGGTCAGGCAAGGGCGGATCCAGGGGGGGGGTTAGGGGGTTAAAATAGAAACTAGGTTAGGGAGGAATATTTACAAAATAAAATTAAATCAATGTACATAATTATTTTATTTATTTAGCTTTTGCCAGTTACATCATTTTTTTTACAGGCAACGATAAAAACAAATAGAGAGCACATGGTCAATCTCCCTTCTTGTTAGATGCTTATCCCTTTATTTGGCAAGATATTTTTTTTTATCGTAACTTTTTGAATTTCACATATGTTGTATGTTTTGTGCTACTATATGCGTAATAAGCTTTTTTTTTCGACTAAAATTTTTATTTTTTGATTTTTCCACTGTATCCATATGGATACGTTACCAATATTACATATATACAACTATACAAAATTGATGTTTCCATTTGGATACCATACCATGAAATCGATATCCAAAAACAGATAAAGCTTTTTTCTATAAAAAGCTATATGTAGAAAAAGAAATGCGTTAGTTTGTTCAAAATGATATTTATTAGCTTAAATTTTATAAAAATTATAAAACGGTACAAAAAAAATATAAAAATGGGTTTAAAATGTAGGTACTAGACAACAGTTCAGCTTTGCTTATGGTGGTAATTGTAAAAACAATTTCTGTTTGGTAATAAGCAGAACCTTAAATTACATTTCATGCATTTGGTTCTACATTGCCCTTCCTTACAATGTATGCACCTTCCCTTGCTTCAGCATTCTGGAAAATGCTCAAATCCATCATATTATCCAAATGAGGGCGAGGAGCAGTTGGCTTTATAATTTTGGGTACCGTACATGTGGGTAACTCATAAGTAGCTGATGCCCTGTCCTTCTTCACTAGGCTTTCAGCGAGTGCTAATCTGAATTCTTTCAGAGATTGCTTGCTCGTTTTCCCTCGTTTGAAAAGTATCTTCTAGCACTATGACATTTGAACAGAACTCGTTATCCCGAAAATTGAACAGTTGAGGTGAAAGTTTAACTCTTTTTGTAACCTTTTCAGGAACCAATTTCTTCCTTTTTGATGTTGAATTTTTAGGAAAATTTCTTAAAATTCTAGTGTTTTTCACTACACTCTTTCTGTAAAATTTGAAAAAAAATGTCTTTTAAAACATATCTATATTATTGTTGAATTGAATAGAGATAGGGAACGAAAGTAATTATTGCAACTACCTGCATTTTATAAAACATCCTGTGGTTGGCGAACAGTAGTCAACAATTGATGTAGAGGTGATGCATTCGTGTTTTTCTCCTTGAGTAGTTAAATCCGGATAGATAGTCGAAATATATGCTTGCTGCTTTCCACTAGCTTGGACATTTATGGGTTCATCTGGGGAAACTATATCTATCGACTCATTTGGAGATATAATGGCTATGCGCGTTTCTGGTAGTGGCTGATTCTAACTTAAATCAGAGGTCAAATATATTTCTGTTACTATATCTTCCAAGGAAGTTGACAATGAAGGAGGGTCTGATGATACAGAACTACATAAGGTCGTCTTAGGATTATTTCGTCATCACTATCTTCAAGATCTTCATCCTCAGAGACGTGATGATTTAGTGGCACGTAGGCCCGAGTTAAAACACATAGATATTGTCCTCTTGATTTATATTTCATTGGAAGTTTACCCTAAAATAGATAAATATTTGAATTATACCATTTAATTTTTATCTTGGTAACGTATCCGTATGGACACATATACATTTAAATATAAAATGTTATTAATTTGACACTGTATCCCTTTGGATACATACTAAATTAACATTAAAACTCTTACTAATTGGCATTGTATCCACACGGATACAGACAAATTTGAGGTTAAATTACTTTGTAATTTTATTTGAAATAATGACAAAAACTTCTGTAAATAATTAACAATAATGTAATAAACATAACTACAATAAAAAAATATAATATATTTTAGTGATGTTTTAGATAAAAAGGGATACTTACAGTACCCCTCAACGGTGCTAGCTTGCGTTCGGCCATGTTGGATCAAACTGTTTAATGTAGTTCTTTTTTGTGACGCTAGGTGACACTTTATCATAGACAAAAGATCATTGATATAATATTTTGTGAATGAACGCGGTTGCAGCCATAGATATTGGATAAAAATTTGTCGAAAATCATTGTATCCAAATGGATACTGCCCCAAATAAAGGGTTATTAATTTATTTTCAGTGAAATAAACACCACTCACCACATCACTTTCGCCTTTGCGATGAGTGATGACATATATCAATAAATAATCACCAATGATTCACAGATGTATGTCGTTTTTACCATTACAATAATTAATATTTTTCATAGCACTGCACTCATTTTCGAGTGATTCGGCAAATTAATATTTTAGAGAGATTATAACAGAAATTTATCTCTTATAGGGTCAGAATGATGGAGAATCAACCACGCATAATCTCGATTACGCATAATATTACGCAGGCAATTTCCTCCTACGCCGTATCTAGTTTTTTTATGTTTACTTTTACGTTATAGGAGCGCCACTAATGAAAGAAATACTGAGAGGTATCTTCTTCTCCCATATTCCTACATCCCTTAATATCATTATTTTAAACAGTCTTCAAAATCTGTTTATTCCACGAATAACGGCCGTTGCACTTGACTATTGTACAGAACAATCTCTTCTTCCTCCTCCTCGATGGCACTGCATCATTGAAATTCTTCTTTGCTGCTCTTCGTGTTCCCTCTTTAGTCTTTCCAACTCTTCGTTTTCTCTTCTAATGCGTTCCTCTTCAGCCAATCTCATTTGTTCCATTTTTTCTATGTGCAGCGCTTGTATTTTATCTGCCACTATACAGATTTTCTCAACCACTCTCTGCTTCATGGTAGATAATAAAGAAATCACTTTGGATTCAAGAGATTTGCAATCGTTGATAATCAAAATGTGGTCTACAAACGCTATAAATGTTAACTTTTGAAATATTTGGTAGCGTTGATAAAGTTCGCCACTTTCGGGAATAAATTCGGTAACGGCTTTCAATAGTTGCTCGGCATTCATGTTCATATCTATTTTAATTTGAATTGTATCATGAAGTACTTGCAAACTATTCTTCACGTCATTACCTTGTGCTTCTTCCCCAAACGGTGCGTCAAATCTATTCAAACTCTGATTGAATGCGCAAGAACACTCATTCAAGCATGTTTCGAAGTCTTTGTGCTCTGTGAAACAAGTGTGTGCGTAGAATAAGAATGCTTTAGCTTTATCGGAAATTCCAAAATTAAGAGTTTGT
This sequence comes from Mystacides longicornis, assembly GCA_963576905.1. Classification (NCBI taxonomy): domain Eukaryota; kingdom Metazoa; phylum Arthropoda; class Insecta; order Trichoptera; family Leptoceridae; genus Mystacides; species Mystacides longicornis. The sequence continues at coordinate 26,164,075 of OY756421.1, read as the reverse complement.
AATTGAGATCTATCAATTTTAGGAATTCGTTGGATGGTACCAATAAGGTCATCAAACACCGGGTCCTCCCTAGTTAATACTCTCTGTGAGTCTGGCATTTTGACAATAACAATATGATCTTGGTTTTCTTGTAAATATTTGACTAGTTCTCTGTTGTGTACTTTCATTTGTGTCTGCGATAGAATCTTCTCGTTGAGAAATTCGCTCACCTCAGTTTTAGTTGTGTCACATCTATCTTTGTTCAGGACCAAGACTATTCCAGGAAGCAGCTGTTGCACCATGTTTCCAAACATCGCCTTTACTTTGTCTATCACCGATATAAAGTCGGAAATATTATCCTGTGTGATGTCTGTGATGTTTGATACGATGACTATTTTAACGGATCGCGCCGAATTCAAAATTCTTCTGATGTGAAAAACGTTGGCGATATCCTGGGCTTCCCCTCTGTTATCATTGAACCCTGGTGCGTCCACGATGACTTCTTTCATACCCGCGCCAGCCCACAGACTAGGCAGTGTTGTTTCAGATACTGATTCAACCCCTATGGTGGGGCCTTTGCCTTTATAATTCTGGCTTGAGTGATTTATCCTGTACCTGTTCTTTGCTACATGTTCTGACTTCAGAGGATTGCCTATGATGTAGTTGACGATCGTACTTTTTCCAGCCCTCGTGTTGCCCATAAAAAAAATCACATCCTTATTCCTAGTTCCTTTTACTGATGCCTCCACAGATTTGTTGTACAACAAAGGCTGCAGTTCTTGTATGATATTCTGTATCTCTTGTTCGTTCATGTTTAATCACTTTACACACGAATTGAAAAAAAAAAAATATTCGTTATAGGTATTTGGTAAAGGAAATGCTACCGCTGCGTGTTCCGCACTCCACGAAAATCAGGCGTAATCTGGATCAGGATTCGACGACGTCCGCAGTTTTATATGAGTTGTGAATCGGACGCCGCATATAGCTACATACTCTTATACCTTACTATGCATGTAAGTCGAGATTAGGATAGGTCGTGACGAACGCTAGCAAAAAATGGAAATTCGCATTTTGCTGTACGTGTTGGGGTATTATCATGTGAACGTTAAAAAAATTCTCGATTGGAGGTGTGTTAAGCTTATAAATGTCTTAGATTACAATATCATCAATTTTGTAAATAATGATAGAAAATTATACCGATATACTTACTTACATATTTTTCATGATGAAGGTAATTATTTTATGTATTATATAAACTAACATTTTACAAATCACCCAAGGAATTAATAAAAATAAATCTTCTACACATAGGCGTCGGTATAGCCGACGGAACTTAATACTTGAAAAATTCTCTACAAGTCAACCGGTCCCGTCCAATCTGAGACAGGATTCCAACCCAGAGAATTTCAAGTGAAAAAATACAGAAACGAGAGTTTTATTTACTATTTTATTTTGCTGAAACTGAAATCCCACCTAGGTAGGTAGGTAGGCTATTCATTCATCAGAAGATGAAAAGCCGATGTCTTAGAAAGAATCGGTTTAAACTACTAAGTGGTTGGTGGCCCAGCGGATGAGTCGATGGCTTTTGTATGTACAGCGTGGGTTCGAATCCCGGTTTCCACCGTTTCCAGCCCAGCCCAGATTGAATTTTTAAAAATTCCTTCCTTCTCATTCAAATATTCTTAAAAACTTTATTCAAATAAAAATTTTGGGCATAACCAGGGCTTAACCTATGTAAATTTTTACAACTTTTGCATCAAACTCGAAAAGAAGAAGATCGTCAAAAACCATGACCTCCAGTAATGCGAAAATTGAAAGCAAAACATTTATCACGCGTTACATAAAAACAATTAAATTGATTTTTATTAGGTATAGTGTGAAACTACCCATCCTTAGATCATCTGCTATGAAGCATCTATATCATACTAAACAAACAGTATTATGCTTACTTAGACACTGATACACTTTCCTAGGTGTCATTCAAGATAACAATATTCGGTAGACGCACACACGCGCGTTATATTTTTATCGATCTACTAAACGCCAACATGATAATTACTCCGAACAGCGGTGAACAACGCGTCGGGCTCCAAGGGGATTCCTGTCTGGTGTATTATGTCGGCTGTGAGCTACCGTGAGTCACCTCCGCGATCCGTCACATCCGATGAAGGGATTCCCAAAACATAATATACATTTTAATTTCGTAGTGGGCATATTATTATTATGTTTATGGTGTAACTACTGTCATTATATTTTCCACCGATAACTCCAAAATAATTAGAGTAAAATCTACATAATAATAATTCTGTCTGTTATGTGTTTTTTTGTAAATCGTAGCATCACAAACATAACGTTAACACAGTTTATTGCAATTAAACTTTATTATATTTTAAAAGTTTAAGAAATTATATTTTTAAGGACCTTTATAGCAATATTTCCGTCAACACTTGTAGATAATTTTTTTTTTCTTTTTTTTTTTTTTTTTTTAAATATATCTGTGCTCACTCAAAGTGAACACAAATACACTCTTTGACTCTTTCACAGTAAGCTACTTAAAGCTTGTGTTGTGAAAGAGGAAGATGGTCGGCACCAGGGATCGAACCCACGACCTCCGATACGAAAGCCGGCGTTGTAACCGCTAGTCTACCAACCACTTCAAGTTATTAGTGTTACGATGAGGATGGCCGCAATTCTGTATTTTGCTCTGAATTCCAATTTTATTCAAAATCCACAAAACCGTAAATAGCTTTTGAACCACCCAATATCGCTGAAACTATAAAGGGGTTAAATCGATAGGTATTGAGGTCATCTACGTCACTGCTTCGGGTTATCCAGTATCTATCTATGTTACACCGTGTATGCAGGTAACTAGGTACCTGTATTTTTGTTTTGTTTATGACATCTTGATGTGATTCCAGATATGCGACTCCAACAAAACAACCACATTGATTATAGGAATCAACGCAAAGATTGATGAAGCAAATTCTCATGTTAACAAAGGTATAGCTATTTTTCTTCTTCTTAATTTAGGCCTTATCCATATAAGGCTATCTATCCATATTATTGTATATTAACAAGAGAAGAATCCCAGCTTTTTGGCTTTTATAGGCTGATTTTTTCTTTCTACACAATGACGTGTCTTACTCATTTAGTCATAATACATTGACCGTTATCTTACAATTATTGTGTGTATTGTCGTTTATGAATAACAGATCCATAACAACTGATGTTGTGGATCGAGAGACGTTCCAAAAAAATACAATTACCTATACTCATAAAGGATGCTAAACTAACTACTTAAACTGGATCCGCCCTTGTTTGACAGCTACTGGAGCATTTGAAGGTCATCTACATTAGTAAAGCAGAAACAAATATAATTCTAGCTAGAACCTATTCTTAGAACTACCTTCAATATTTTTTTAAATTTCAACAAAAACTATCATTATACGTAGGTACACATACTTCATAAATCTTAAGTAGGTATAGACCCTATAATTTTTTTTACAAAAAATGAATATGTGCTTACTCAATATGAACACTAAAATACACTCTCTTGACCCTTTCACAGTAAGCTACTTAAACTTAAAGCTTGTGTCGTGAAAGAGAAAAATGGTCGACACCTGGGAACGAAAACACAACCTCCGCACGAAACAGTACGAGAGCCGGCGCGTAATCGCTTATAGGTTACCAACCATTTCGCTTATTCTTTTTTTGTTTTTTTTTTTAATAAATGAATCTGTCCCCACTCGAAGTGAACACAAATAAGTAGATACACTTTTGAGATCTTTCACACTAAGCAAAGGCTTGTCCAGTGAAAGTGGAGATGGTCGGCACCGGGACCGGGAATCGAACCAACGCCATTCTGTAAGTTGCACATCCTTCTTTTTCTTTTTAGTGATTTAGGCAGTAAGTTGCCACTGATGGGATAATGAAACCATAATCTCGGCATACGAAAGTCTGCAACAGAGCCAATGGGCTATTATTAGGTATACTATAGGTACATACTTATTTAAAAAGAGAACATACTAAAAAAATAAATATAAAATACTTGATACAAAAAATATTGTACGTAGGTTCCTATCTAATTTAATTTGATGCGATTTGAAACAATTCTATCCAAACACACAAGTAGGTATACAGAGACAGAGAGCACTGCTGTGAGTATGTTGATGTGTGAGTCAACGAACACTCTTCCCCTCTCTGCCAAATTCCGATACGAGGAATCCCACTAGTGGACTCGGGCTACATTAACTCCACTACTATAGAATTCAGGGCTGGGCAAACTTTTGGATGGTGGGCCAAATTCAATAATTCAAGATGAGCGGCGGGCCGCAACGAACAAGACAATAATATATTATCTTCTTATTCTTTTTATAAAAAGACGAAAAATCATAATTTTATGTTACGTACATAATATTGTTTTTTATCACGAAAAAACATTACAAAAAAAAATGAGAAGTGAATAGATAACTACTACACTTGTTGACTCGCACTAGGTACACCCTTTGAGAAGAAATAACACTCAGTGGGCGACACTTACACCACAAGACGTAGTATGACGAGTATGACAAAGGACAATCCATCATAGGCAACGAGTGCAAACCATTGTACAACGGTTGACCAATGCTGGCTTAGTTATAACAATGAGCCAACCTTTCAATTAAAGTACCTAATAGATAGTAATCGGTCTTAGCCCATTGCGATTCAATGTATCCAACGAAATTATCAATCCGTAAATTTTGGTTTCGTTTAGCGATTCCATTCTACGAATGTGAAATTTTATAATGTTCCCGCCAAATTAATTACCTGCATATGACGAGTAGAAATAATAATACTAGAGAAGTAATGTGCTACTGCGCATGGTTTCAACAAGTACCACGTGACTGCTGTTAATCTCATACAAACTGTGCGGCTAGTACGAGTTTTATCGAAAGTAAATTGAACACAAATAAGCGCTTATTAGCGTTCAAATAGTGTTCTTAATTCAAACGATCGAATCGTTCGATCATTTTTGTATGGAAATTTTTCGAAACTCTTTCGATGATCGTTACGATATTCGATCATCGAAAACTTATACTAGGGCTACTGTGACGTTTGTCGATAGCGGTGTGTGACATTCGATTTTTAATACTTTAAATGAAGTACCTATGGGCTTTGTTGTGTAATCTCGTGCTTGTGGCTGAAAGTAAAACGAATTATTATTGATAATTTATCTTTAGTCACGTGATTGTTCAATAAAGGAACCAATTTTTGGTTCTTTTTTTATGGCATTGCATCCAGGCTTGGACGATGTCATGACACCGACAAATCATTGATTTATAAATAAACAAGGGTTATTTATTCTTTCATATAGTAAAAAAGTAAATAATATACTAGACAATCTCTATGTTTTTCTCAAAATTATCGATTCTGCGCATCCAAAAAAGTTTTCTAATAATATTTGTACCCAGGACTCAATAGACCATTAAAGGATGACGTCACGGCTCGGCAGCCATTTTGCCTGAGGGGCATACAGTCCCATGTGTCAGCCCTTTTGCTGTCTGTTTCCTCACAACTCGGTAGCTTTTGCAGCGTGTTTTGTGTGCATAATTCTGTTATATTGATTAAAAATAGCAAAATGCCCGCGTTTTGTTCTGTAGTTGGGTGTGGTAATAGAAGTGAAAGGGAGAAAGTGCGTTTTTTAGAATTCCGGCCGCTCTTAAAGATAGAGGAATTTATTTGGATGCACTGTCCAAAGATCGTAGAGAAAGATGGATAAAGGCTCTTAAACGTGGTGACTTGGGTGAAACTTTTTGGAAAAATGCCAGATTTTGTAGCAATTACTTCTTAGTAGGTAAATATTTACAAATTCTCAATACAAATTATAATAATGTGTAATGATTATAGTTCATAGTAGGTACATAATATTATTATGCACTATAAAACTGTCTTCAGTAAGATTACTAACTATACCTATATGATTTTATTACAGGGGCACCATCCGAATTGTTGGATAAGGATAACCCTGACTGGGTTCCATCACAAAATATGGGTTATACTTCAATAACTAGTAAAAATGAAGAAGCCAGCCAAAGGCATATTAGGGTAAGAACACGTAGAAAGCCTATTCCGATGCGCGCCGACCGGCGCAAAGAATGTTACTATGCATTTGAATGGGGATACCCACAGAGAAAGCAGGAACCCGATTTCCGGCATGCCCATTTAAATGTATTGAAACCATAGACAACAATCTTTGAGCCGGTCGGCGCGGGTCGGAATCAGCTTTCTACGTGTTCTCATCCTTAGGGTAGTTGAAAGGCGGAAAAGGCGTTTGTTGGAGGTCAGTATTTCACTAAAAACAATAGTTTCTAACTTGTAAATTGATGTTCACAATTAAATCCCAGCTTCTGTGTATATCTCTTGCTAAAGGCACTGTGTATATCTCTTGATAGCTACACATCTTAGTGAAATAAGATTGCTGTTCTCTAAAAATGAAGTATGGAATATACTGCCTCGCTAGTCATAAGTCTATTCTAATGCTGTATTACAATTTATTGTCAGCCAAATGCCTATAACACTGTTAAAGATCAAACTACTTTATTGTAGGTTGCTTCAGCTGAGCATGAATCAGATTCAATGCCAAATACTTCAGCACATGAACTTATTCAAGAGGACTTGTCAAAATGTGTGCAAACAGATATCGCCATGGACGATCTAGAAAATCTGTTCAACGATTTGACCTTCTCCAATGAAAGGATATACAGCCTTGAAAAAAAGTTGAAAAGCCTGGAGATTTCAGAAAACAGTTTCATGGATGACGATTCCAAAGTATTATATTTCACAGGTTTTCCATCATCAAAGATGATGTTCAGAATTTTCTCATCAGTGAAATCCAAATTGTCTTCCAAAAGTATTCTTACTGAATTTCAACAATTTGTTTTAACACTTATGAGATTACGTCTCAATTTGCCTTTTAAATACTTGGCCTACAGTATAGACATTTTTTATACTATGTTCAAAAAACTTGTTGTTTGGCCCGAGAGGGATTTATTGGTAAAGAATATGCCAGCTTGTTTCAAAGAAAATTTTGGCAATCGTGTGGCAGTTATTATTGACTGTTTTGAAATATTCACTGAAACACCTTCGGGCTTATTAAATGCAGCTAGATGTTGGTCTAGCTATAAACACCACCAAACAGCAAAGTTTTTAATTGGCATAACGTATTATGTGTGTAAACTTAATTGGTCCACTTATTGTTATCATACTTGTTTTAATTTTTATGTATTGTTAATGACTGTCTGTTTACCTAAATAAATAAAATAAAAAAAATAAAAAAATAAGACCCCAGGGTACCATATCATATATTTCTTCAGCTTGGGGTGGGAGAACAAGTGATAAAATATTTAACAGAGAATTGTGGGTTCTTAGAACTTCTATCGCCTGGAGATGTCATACTTGCTGACAGAGGGTTTTTAATACGAGATTCCGTAAAAATCTTAGGAGCTCATATTGAAATTCCTGCATTTACGAAGGGGCAAAAACAACTGCACCCAATCGATGTGGAGTCCACAAGAAAAATTGCCAATGTGAGAATTCACGTTGAAAGAGTCATTGGACTCTTAAAAAAAATATAAAATATGTAATGGACCATTACCAATTAGCACAATATCAATTAACAGAGATGACATGAGTGCGATAGACAAAATTTTAGTCGTCTGCAGTGCATTTTTAAATTTATGCCCAAGCCAAATTCCTATGGCATAAATTGAAATTAAAGTTAAAAAAAATCATTTTTTGTAAATATTTTTAATTTCTTATTACTAGGCAATTCTTAGTTTATTATTTAGTGTTTGCTACAGAAGCAGTTAAATTTGTTTCAGATAATTTATATTTTATAATTTTTCACATAATGAGTCACATAATTAGTGTACTTTCTAGTGTTAGATATTTCCAATAGTTTCAAATGCAAAAGTATGTGAGGTTGTGTGTGTGTATGATAGATGTTTCCAGATGCCAAGGATTTTGAATGCAGTGCTGAGTGTGAGTGCAAGGGAGCATCCAGGTAAGTGAATGTGTGAAAGGGATGGCTGTAGGGGGGGGGGGGTATAGCTGAGTTAAGGGTGTGTGTGTGGTAGTATGCATGAGAAGGATGGCGCCTGAAAGACGGAATGCAAGGATGGCCGAGAAATGCGGAGGAATGAAAGGCAGTCGTGAAAGGTAATCCTAGCGTGCAAGTCGAGCAAGTTAGTGATAGGCGTCCTGGGCTATTTATTTTACCTTGTATTTTTGTAACTGTGTTTTTTGTCTTGGATTGCAATAAATATGTAAAGTGTGAAAAGTCTTTTACATGTATCAAGCCCATCAAGTTTTAAGGAACTATTTAGACAACAATTGGAGAAATCAGCAGGAGATAACATCTCAGAAGTGGTATATAACCCGAAAATCCGCACCTTTGTATGCAACCACGTGTCTCGAGCGTGCGTCGTATTTTTCTGTTCTTTGTGTATGTTTTTGCATAGTGTGAGATCCAGACTCTGTGCTTTGTGTTATTACCAAATTGTGAGAAATAAGACTCAATAATTGTGAGATAAAAGACTCGTATATTTGTGTTTTTTTTTTGTGTGAGACAAAAGACTCTTTAATTGTGAGATATAGACTCGTATATTTGTGTATTTCCTTTTTTATTGTGAGACAAAAGACTCTTTATTTGTGAGATATAGACTCGTTTATGTGTTTTGTTTAATTTTTGTGTGAGACAAAAGACTCTTTAATTGTGAGACAAAAGACTCTTTATTTGTGAGATATAGACTCGTTTATGTGTTTTGTTTAATTTTTGTGAGACAAAAGACTCGTTTTTTTTTTGTTTGTGGCGTAACTTTTACGTATTTGTATATAGACGAATTGCTGGTAATTTTGTGAAAGACAACTTGTTAATTTCTCAAGACGAGTCTTGACTGTGTTTGCGTCGTTCATATTGTTACCGAATTTTAGTTACAATGGAGCCTGAATATTCAGCGCATGAGATCGAGGAAATTATTGGCGTCAACCCGGCGCAACCGCGCGTTACCGACGAGCATCACGGAGGCGACGTTTTTAATGGCGGACAGGCGGCCATGTTGAGCGGATGGCAATGGCGAGCGGAAGGATCGCGAGGTCTTATGGCGTAATGCCAAATTTCGATGCTCAAATAAGAAATTTTACGGGAAAAGAAGGCGAAATGGAAGCCGAGAATTGGCTTAATGCCCTTAATGGGTTGGCGGAGGTACACGAGTGGCCAGATAGGTTCAAACTGGAAGCCGCCAAAATGCGATTAGTAGGGGCAGCGAAGTTTTGGCTGGGAGGGCGGAACTTCCGAAACTGGAAGGAGTTTGAGGCGGAATTTACCGCCACATTCACCAGGCGACAAAGCCTTGTTGAAAAATGGAAGGCGGCGAATGGCAGAGTCCAACCGAAAGGCGAGGACACGGCAGAATATTTCCATGAAAAATCATACCTGTGTCGCGCCATCAAGATGACGCTTACGGACTTCAAAACCTTACTGGTGGAGGGCCTGTGGTCAAAATATTTGGCCTACCATCTTCTGGCGCGCCCTCACACGAACGAGAAGGAGATATTCGCGGACCTAATGGCCTTCGAAAAGACTAACCAGAACAGATTAGACCGAATCCAACCGAGTAGCCGGAGCAGCTACGATCATCCCGAGAAGAAGCAGACCAAATATCCAGCGGAACGCCGAGCGCCCACCCCCAAGAATCTAGGAAGTTGGAGATCCCCAGTTAAGTCCTCCTTCAGATGTTTTAACTGCGGCAATGAGGGTCATCTCTCCAGGGACTGTCCAAAACCAAGGGACAGAAATACCTGTTATAAGTGCAAAGAAGTAGGACACCTACAAGCCAATTGTCCGACCAACAGAAGCAAGGAGGTATCCCTAGTGACTGGGACAGGGGGAGAAACATCTTCAGCAGCAAAATATAAAAAGACTGCATCAATTGGTGGGTACATGGTAGACTGCTTCATCGACACAGGAAGCAGTGACTGCTTGGTGAGGGCATCAACAGCCCTGAGAGCCGGGTGCAATATTATAGCCTGCGAAACCCCGATATTTGGCATTGGAGAGGGGGCTAGGTGCACGTCCTTGGGAAGGACTGTAGTCGACATCGAGATAGACGACATTGTCGTCCGCAAAATCCAAATGGTGGTCGTTCCTGATGATTGTCAGCCCTACGACCTCATCATCGGCAGAACTTGGACAGAGTCCCCGAATATAACCTTCGAGAAGAAAGGGACAGGCTTACCTTCGGCTATGTGGAGACGTGTGTGGCCGAATTTGCCAACATTTCCTTGGAGGAAAAAACAAGTAATAACACTGCAACGTTAGTTATTACTGTTGTTGCCATGGAGAAATGGGTACGTTACTGACGGTGTGTGTCATCCGACTCACCCACAAAACATATGTTGGGCCGCAGCAGGTGACCTTTGTAGACGCCGAAATAAACTGCCTGACTGTGAAGGTGCCCGTCTACAACCAGTGTACAGTGGGGAAGAATATTGATGTCGGAGAGTGTCTGGGACGTGTAAAGAATGTTATCATTGATAATAAGGAATACGTGAAGAAAGAAAATATCGCAGAAGAAGACGTCATAATTTCCACAGAACTGACGACCAGAGAGAAGGAATCCCTCCTCAATCTTCTTAATAGATACCGAAGCTGTTTCGCATTCGACTTATCTGAGATAGGTTGCACAGACAAGTCCGAGATGAACATTCGCCTCAAGCCCGAGGCCAGACCACTGAGTTTGAAGCCCTACCGAACTAGCTGGAGCGAACGCCAAAAGATGAAATCCATTATAAAGGAATGGCGAGAGCAGGGGATAGTGGAAGACACCAAGTCACCGTATGGAAGCCCAGTGCTTTTGGTTACAAAGAAATCTGGGGAAGCCAGACTAGTTGTGGACTACAGACGTCTGAACCAGGATACCCAACAACAGGCCTTCCCTTTGCCTAATATGGACGAACTGTTTGAACGCATGAGTGGGTGTAAACTCTTCACTGTCTTGGACCTGGCGCATGGGTTTTCACAGCTACCTCTGGCCGAAGACTCCAAGGAAAAGACAGCTTTCGTTACTCTAGATGAAACGGGACAGTTCACGAGAATGGTCTTTGGTTTGATGAACGCACCTTATGAATTCAGTCGTCTGATGCATGTCGTACTAGGACCACTGAGAAATTCCATAGCCATGTGCTATATGGACGATGTGCTAATCCCTGCGAGGGATTTCGACGAAATGATGGACAGGTTAGAAGAAGTTCTAAAGGTACTGAAAGCAGCAAACCTCACCTTAAAATCATCCAAGTGTGTATTTTCCATGCCTCGGGTGACTTACCTGGGTTATGAGCTGTCGGAGCAAGGTATTCAACCATCAGGATCAGATAAATTAGATGCCGTCGCCAGATTTCCTGTTCCGGAAAATGTGCATGGAGTGAGAAGGTTCATTGGACTGACCGGCTTCTTTCGAAGATTTATAAAAGATTATGCAAGGATTGCTGAGCCACTCACTAATCTCACAAAGAAAAATGTTACATATAGATGGGGAGAAAAGGAAGTTGAGGCCTTCGAAGAATTAAAAAGGCGCCTTCTGGAGAGACCTGTTCTTCAAATATTTGACCCAAAACTATACACAGAACTGCATACAGATGCTTCAGCTAACGGATTAGGTGGAATGCTGCTCCAAAGAGGTGCCGATGACAAAATGCACCTAATATACTGCATTAGCAAAAAGACTAGCGACACAGAGAGGATGTACCACTCTAGCAAACTGGAACTGATGGCCATTGTCTGGTGTTTGGATCGTTTAAGATCAATGCTGATTGGTGTCCATGTTGTGGTCATAACCGACTGCCAAGCGTTAGTATATATGAACGCTAAGAAAACTAAGAATCCCCAAATAACAAGATGGTTTGACTTGTTACAGGAATATGATATTGAAGTCAAACATAGGCCAGGTGAGAGAATGGCACATGTCGATGCTCTGAGCAGATCACCTACAATGGAGGCTAGCGACACATTGGACACGATTGTGGAGTCAAGACTTGAGGTCCTGTCTGCCCTCACAGAAGAGCAGTACTTGTTGGCGATGCGAAATTCAGATAACCAGGTCAAAGAGATCATCGATAGTTTGAGAAGTAATGCGCAACAAAATGAACTAAAGAACTACAGACTACTCAATAACATCTTGTATGTGGCAAAAACAACGGCAATAGGATCTGAAAAGCTATTATGGTTCGTACCAAAACAATGACCGCTAGATATTGCCCCATCGTTTAGGACGATTACCCACGTGTTCAGGAGTTTTTCATTCATTTTTTGTGAATGTCTCACCTGAAAAGAATAAATAAATAACACTCTTCTATACACAGATATCAGTATAGCCGGCGGAACTTAATACTGAAAGTATTTTCTACCAGTCAACCGGTTCCGTCCAATCTGAGACAGGATTCCAACCCCGAGTAGAAATTTCAAGTGAAAAACACTGAAAAATCTGACCCGACCGGGAATCGAACCCGGGACCTCCTAATCTGAAGTCAGAGCCTTTGCCACAAGGCTACCGAGGTCGGTAGAATGAATTAATATTAAGGATTATCATTTTTAACACAATGAATGGATAAGCTGCAGTGATATCTATTAAAAAGTGACATTTGTTTATTTCAGATGCATATAAAACGGAACTTCATAAGGACAATTTTTCAAAATTAACAATAACTTATTTACCTTCCCCACAACAACATAACTTTCTGGATCAATTTTTTTCGCCCTCACTTCATGAACAAAACCAGCTTCATAAAATTTGTACGCCTGCAGAGATTTTCGGGCTTTCAGTTACTGTCCAGTATAATGGCTGTGCGTTAGAATCAGATAATTTACTAAATCCATTGTTGATATGTCAGGTAATAGCATTAAATTGAAATCGAGATCACTGGGAGTGAAAATAAAAGGGTCTATGTCCCCTATACTATTGAGTTTGTCATCATAACGTTTCATAACATCATTACACAATGTTTTATAATATGCACTACGAAGCACGGACATTGTATATTTTAAAACTCAAAATATAGCCGTAAATTAACAGCAGAATTGAAATAAAATCAGAAGAATACTCCGACACACCTTATAAGCCCAATACTAACACGACGTAGTAAACAAACTAAAAACTAAATGGTTGCCCACCAAGCAATATGGCGTCTTGTCAAAACCCACGTGACCTTAAATGGTCTTAAAATGTCAAACTAACTCAATCTATGATTATCACATTTTGATATTGGGTATTATTGTTGTGTGATTTTGTGATACCGGTTGTCAATAAACGTATGTCAATGGGAAGTTTTCTGGGGAGCTTCCAATAATACACACTAGGTGGCAGAACTTCTAATCAGGTCTATTGTCAAATTCAGTGCTGCCAACGTAGAGGTGTTTTTATTCCTTTTTCTGCCACTAGAGGCGCCCTCGCTAACCCGGTCTATGGTAAATGTCAAATTAACGTTTATAATATCAATATCTACATATTATATAATACTAGCTGACCCGTCGAACTTCGTATCGAAATAAATAATATGGGTACTCTAGGTTTTATGTATGCAACAGAGCTCAAATTCGTATTTTAGTTATTTAACATGAATGACTATATAGTGGCATTAGCAAAACCTGCATACCACGCTGCATTCATCGGGTCTGAGTTTATTTTTACATAAAAAACATATAACCTATGTTAATATAATGTGGGAAGAGGTCATCATTGCGCAAGATCGAGTGCAATGGAGAGCTCTTATTGCCTCACTTTGCTCCTGAGTGGAGTTCAAAGGGAGTTTTAATTTTGATTGATTTGATGTTAATATGTAGAAAAAGAATTTAGGTAGATAGATAGATAGGTATGTCATTATTTTTGCAATGTCGCGTGGACAATTTGCGAAGGCCGTGGCGCAGACCATGCATGCATGATACATATATTAAAAACATAATATGTAGGTACTATCCTTTTGCATCCTTCCACTCTTCCTTCTTTTTCTGTCTCTTCTTCTCTTTCTTGACTTCTGTTCTATACTCTACACGTGTGGGTGTCTTATGTATTTAATACCTTATACTTTATTATTATAAAAACACTGTAATTGGCCTTATTTCTCTTATATTTTAAATTTATTGTCATGTTATTTGTATGTGCTGTTGTGTTTTTTTATGAAATAAATAAATAAAATAAATAAATAAATTATAGTTAGATAGATAGGTATGTCATTATATTATTCGATATTTGAATAATTATTTTGTTCAGTTAAAATAATATTGATTGATTAATCGGTACGATAAGGAACTTCTCCGTACCGATTCAAAATACGCATTGAGGTGTCAATACTTATTTTACCGATCACGCTGATTCCCGAAGAGGGTAGGCAGAGAGTATGGACTTCCATTCTCTCATATCCAAACTCATTCGCTTCCTCCAGACGCATAACATTCCGCATACATGCTCTTCTATTCCTTTTGCTCCTGACTTGGCCCTCCTGTAAGACGGCACCGATATGGTCGGACCATGTCATTCGAGGTCGGCCTCGTCTGCTTGCACCCATTCTTTTAGATTTATATATCCTTTTAGTCATTCTCTCTTCGTTCATTTTCTTTACATGCCTAAACCTTCTTTATTTATTCACTTTCATTCTAGTCACTACACTAACATCCACTCCACATTCCTTTCTAATATTATTATATTTTACATTCGCATTCTATCAATTGCAACAACAATCAATCCACTGACAGTTCTGTTCTTTTAAATGTCAATTAATAAAAATTCAAAAGTAGAAGAAAATTATATTGTAAAAAGTACTAAAAAGATTACCTACTTTCTGTTTTCTTTAATTTTCTAATTTCCCATGCATTTTTCTTATTTTTTTCTTCTACATTGTCCTGATAAAAGCCTACACGACAAAAAAGAATTAGCGAAATCGGTCCAGCCGTTTAGGCGTGATGCGATGACATCGGGAAATAGCTCACCATTGTTATAGTTTTCTTAAATTTCCTAATATTCCATGAATTTTTCTTATTTTTTTCTTCTAAATCAACCTTCTCCCGATAAGAGCCTACACGCCAAAAAAATAATTAGCGAAATAGGTCCAGCCGTTTAGGCGCGATGCGATGACATCGCGAAATAGCTCTCCATTTTTATAGTGTTCTTAAATTTTCTAATTCTCCATGCATTATTCTTAATATTTTTCTTCTAAATCAACCTTCTCCCGATAACAGCCTACACGACAAAAAAATAATTAGCGAAATCGGTCGAACCGTTTAGTCGTGATGCGATGATATCGGGAAATAAATATCCATTTTTATAGTGTTCTTAAATTTTCTAATTTTCCATGCATTTTCTTAATTTTTTTCTTCTAAATCAACCATCTCCCGATAAAAGCCTACACGACAAAAAAAGAATTAGCGAAATCGGTCCAACCGTTTAGGCGTGATGCGATAATATCGAGAAATAAATCTCCATTTTTATAGTTTTCTTAAATTTTCTAATTTCCCATGCATTTTTCTTAATTTTTTTGTTCTAAAAGGACACTCTTCTGATAAAAGCCTACACGACAAAAAAAGAATTAGCGAAATCGGTCCAGCCGTTTAGGCGCCATCCGATGACAACGCGAAATAGCTCTCCATTTTTATATATAAGATTAATACGTGAAGGAAAAAGTTTGAAAAAAAAAAAAAAAAAAATTTTAAATATGCCTTCAACATACTGTTGCGTGCCGTTTTGCAAAAAACAAGGGAACACATCTTTTTCCAAAGGATAAAACCTTGATGTCAAAGTGGTTACATGCTATTAAACGTGAAAATTGGAAACCGTCACTTAGCTCAGTTGTTTGCAAGGATCATTTTCAATCAAATGACTATTTCAAGGAAACTTTGAATTGTATAAGTATAATGTGTATTATGAATATTTAGAAAAATCTTATTATAAAAATCATACTAACCTTCCTACTAATACGGCCTTTTTCCCACAAACCTTCGCATTACATCTTTTTAATTCTTTTTTTAACTGATTTATAGACCATTCTCCGTAATTTCTATTCATTTTAAAATTATTTCTAAACGCAATGGTAAAAATAACAAAAATACAGTCTCAAACTGACAAATCTCCGAACGTATTTATTTATGTTTTAATAACCAGCTGTCATATTATTATAATATTTAGATGAGAAGCGCTGCTACCCAGTATATTATTATATTATCTATGCTGCTACCTACCAAATGGCAGTAAATCGGCCCCGTTGGCCACACTGAATTTGACAATAGACCGGATTAGCTAGGGCGCCCCTAGCGGCACACAAGGGAAGAAAAACTTCCCATTATAAGGTGCATTGCCGGAAAAAAAAGAAGAAGAAGAAGAAGTTTTAGGTTATTATTCGTTGTTTTGTTGTGGTGCTATTTTGTTTAGAAAATTGCTGTTCTTTAATTAGTTGTCACTCATGGAAGAAATGAAGCAATTCGATTCCTTGCTTGGTGGCCAAGAAACTTTGCCGAACGAGGTGCACGTTCTAAAATTTGCTGCGGCAAGATGTAAGGAAATTTCTGTCATGACCGAATGCATTATAAATCCATGTTCGTCTAAACTAGTCTTTCAAACTCTTCCCGTTCATATGAGACGGAGGATCATGAGCCACAATTCTAAACGTCTTCCTAGAAAATTACGCGCCGCCTACGAGGCACAGCTTGCAAAGAGCGGGCAACCATTAAAACTTAAAAAACCTTCTCGTAAATACAGGAGGAGGCCAAAAAATCTACTTCAAGAATTCGAGAGAAGGAAAAGAATTTACGTGTGGCTAGAAACCCATATTTGGCATGCCAAACGATTCCATATGACAGAAAAATGGGGTTATAAATTACCATTAGCTCCTTGTGATAGAGCTTTTCGTGCATGCTACAGAGCTAGTTCAAAACATTGCTTATTGCAAGATATATCGTACTTTCCCAGTTTTCAAATTTCTGGTAATATAAGTGATCTAGAAGCAGGTTTCAAGAAAATTACTAGCACGGCCTGTGGCTTGAGTGTCACATCAAAAGCCTTTTTATCTGGAAATAGAGCTGGTCACACTTACGTATTCCATATTAATAAATATCCAAAAGATTGTATTGGGAAAATCAGGTATATTTGGCTTCCTCAGAAAAGCAATTCCAGAACTGTATGGATTTTCACACATCCTTCTTTCTACAAAGAATTCTTTGGTGTTCTTTTGGAATGCTTCAATCTGTCAACACTTCATTCAGAAAAAGATTATTCTGTACCAAAGAAAAAAATTAAATTAAGGGAAGCATCTAGCGAAAATATTGAACAGAGAGTTTATAAAAATGAAAATATCACTGTAGCAAAAATGAAAGATAAAATAAATTGTTTTCGACTAACCGGTCCCCTATCACATGCGGTTTTAAGTAAAGTTCTTACACCATTAGATGTACACGTAAATGGTAATAAAGTTAATTCTAATTGGTTATCAAATGTATGCAATAATGAAGAAGAAAGGACTACACATGAAATACAAACAGGTTTTTGGAAAAAAATTCAAGCGTTGAAATCTCCTTCAGAACTACCTGCTCATTTAGTAATGGGATTAAACGTTCAGGATCCAAGAATAAACTATCCTCAAAAGAGAACCAAATCCCTCTCACTTAATGAATCGGAAATAAACATAGCAGATCTAGTTGTGACTCCAAACAACTTGTGTCATAGTTTGTTGTGGAATGATTCTATTCGAGAAAACATTTCCAGCAATGTTAGCAGTACATTCGAATTGAATAAATTGAGACAGAATGAATCATTGGTGCCTGGAGGATACTGCTCTTCATTTGATAAAGTGCCTGGAGTTCCTGCTATTTTAATTCAAAGACCAGGGAGTCAAAATAGTTCTCACAAAAGAATCGGTAAGCAAATTGATTAGGTGGCTCCCTATCTTTTTGCATTGCTATCAAATCACTATCACTTAATTGAATTCATTATAAAATTTTAGGATATGACAGTGGCTGGGATGTCATTACACCGTCCGGGTATGGAATGGCATTCTGGATGTCTTTCATTCTTCGAGGAGGCAGAGCTGGCGGCTTGAGAGAAGCTTCCAAAATAGATTACGAATCTGGACGCTTAGAATTTCAACCAGATACCAAAGCATCGAAAATTGAAGAAATAGAAAAATGCAAAAAGCTCTCCGATAAATACTTTAGATTGCCTCCTAACAAGCGAGTGAATTTCACTAAATTGTCAATAAACAGTCCATTTTTGTGTAGATGGCAAACACTATGCAACGATTGGTGTAATGCAACTTCAGATAGTAACGATGACTTTATTGTGTGCAGAGAGAAATCTACATTAAAATTTCTTCAAGTAAGTATTCATATATTATTTTTAATGAAATCTAAAACAGTGTTCCGCAAACTTTTTGTGTTCAAGGTACACCTACGAAATCAAGAAATTTCAGAGGTACACCAATGAAAAATAGGGGTCGTTCAAATATTACGTAATATTTTAGAGCAATAACCCCCCCCCCCCCCCATTAAACGCGCCGTAACGTTTTTTTGTCCCTCCCCCGTGTTTAATGAGAAAAGTGGGACATTTTAACTAAGCACAGCAGCATTTGGAGCCTTCATTGATCGTCCTAAAAGCTGGAATTCCTTAACGACTGTTGCCTCTGTGCTCATTTAAATAGATAAAAAGGGTACTTATATATGGCAGATAAATAAGTTTTACTACCCATTCTTTTCTTTTGAACACAGAATCTGAACCATGAGCCTTTACAAACAATTAGGTCTCATTTTTTCGCGGCACACCAACTTTTGACCACTGATCTAAAACACACTTATTTCTTTCCTTTTTGAAAACAATGCCATGTTTTGATTGCATGCATTGAACTTCCCCGCCGTTAAAAAAATAAATTTTCAGTTAATTCGGTTTTATATGTAGTTCTTTCGTTTAATAAGTTTTTTGTACTTGACAGGAATCTTAATATGATCATATTAGGGACCGTTCAAGTATTACGTAACGCATTTTTTTAACATTATTGACCCCCCCCCCCCCCCCGAAATGCACCATAACGCTCTTTGTTACCCCTCTTCCCATTCGCACATATTATAACTATGTATGCCTCAAATCACAATCATTACTGGAAAGTCACTAAATACCTTTGCTGCGGCGCCGGTAATACAATAGTAACGTTTTAAAAGAAAACCCCCCCCTCCCCCCCATATTGCGTTATGTAATACTTGAACGCTCCCTTATAGGTCAAATCTCTTTATAGCGAATACCAAAGTAACGAAATTTCCAGTATAACGAATTGTCAATTTGTCCCCGAAAAACTTCCATATTAAATGTACTAAACCAAAATTCGTTGTAACGAAATGAATCTTAGTATAGCGAACTTTTTTGTTTTAAAATCATGTTACAATTGGGCAATAAAATTTCTCCGACTTCAGTTTGTCCTTCGCATTGGCGAGACAAAAAATGTATCATTTCCCATATATCCAGTGTACCTAACTAAATTTCATTATAACGAAATATTTTTTATGGTCTCGTGAAGTTCGTTTTACTGAGATTTGACCTGTATCACCCAAGTTGAACATATAGAAAATAATGTATTACATCAGTGAAAAATGTTTGATTGCATGGAGAGACAAGATTGTACCGAATTTTAATGGTCCCCTTACATTATGCCCTTGTCCATCAGTTCTGTTTCAAAAGAACGCAACACAAAGGTCCTTCCTCTTCTTAATACCCCTGATTGGGGGCCCTTGGTAAAATATAATGAATATATTGTTATCTTTTAGGATCTACTAATAAAAAGAATAAATAATCCAGAATTTGACTGGACCAAAAAGATACTAATACCAGTTCAGCTGTTATCGAAGAAAAAGGGGAAATTGGCTAATTTCGATTTGATCTGTCTTCCAAACCCTAGTGATAGCCTTAAAAGTAAAAGTTGTGATATGTTAGAGCCATTGAAAAAAGATAATAATCAGAAGATGAGAATTGAATTACGACAGAAGCACAAACTAGAACTAAAAAAATTAAGAAGGCGCCAAGTGAAATCTAAGCGAAAATTATTGGTAAGATTATTGTATTATTGCAAAAAGACTTTTTCCTATCCAACATAATAATGATAATTGTTATATTTGAATTGTGTAGTAAACCCTAAGTCCTTGAACTGTTGAGGAGGTTCAAGTAGTTAACTTAGACATCTAATGAGAAATAAGAACATATCTCTAAAATCCAAACGATTGATGTACGATGCAATCCTGATACCATCAATGATGTATGAGAGTGGAACTTAGGCAGGACAAAAATTTGAAAGTGGATGCAGTAGAAATGAGAACACTATGCGGGGTATGCGGAAAAAGACTGATTAGTGAGGTGAAGAATGATAATATTATTAGAACGGAATGCTGAGTGAATGTTAGCGTAGTGGCTAGAATGAAAGTGAATAAATTGATGTGGCAGATATGACATTCTTACATAGATTGATTCCTCGGTTGTTGTCTATGGTGTAGCTTCATGTCCCTTCCAGGAGCACGCTTAGTTTACAGACCTTTAGATTAGCAAACTATTATTATTATTATTATTATCAATGTTATCAGACAGGCAGCTATGCTGATATGTCTGATCTCGAAACAGTATTCACTTGATTAGTCTATCAAGTCCACACTTGAACACATTAACACTTGGTGCAACAACTAGTTCCGACGGCAAACCGTTCCATGCATCCACAACTCTGTTGGACAGGAAATGCTTCCAGGGATTCTGCCTGAAACTGTGTTTGTCTAGCTTCAAACTATGTCCTCTCATTCTTTCAACTTGCCCATGTAAAGGTTACTAAGGGAAGGGAATGATCTTGGGGATATTGATATATTTTCTACACCTTTGTATAGTTTCAAAAAATGCTAAAGGAGGATAGGTACCACTTGGCTCATTAAATTCTTTGAGATACTTATTTTTCTTTATTGTAGTACATTGCTATTGCAATGTTTTTTTCTTCTGATTTATTTTGTAAGTGTATATAAGTATGAGTATGCAACCAATGCGTATATTTCAAATAAATAAATATAAAATCTATTTACAGAAAAAGTCTGGAGGCACTGCCAATGTACCAAAACAAAACAATCTAGTGTTGAATGCAAAATATATGTCAGCGATGAGGGAACTGTGGTTGCCAACCCAAGTAGAAACTGTGCGTCATCAGTGCAGTAGACAAACTATTGGATATGTGACGCATGGAGATTTCAGTTTCATTGAAGCCAGAGGCTGCGGAGTGGGCTATGTCACACTGCAGAGTATCAAAAAGCTTTCCGAAGCCAACACAGCCGGAGAATGTTTGGTACTGACTAGGAACACACAATCTCATCAATACAGATTTGCTACCTTAAGTATTATTATTGAGAATTGAATCTTTGCCAAATATTGACGGCTATTCTGAAATAAAATACAGACGATTGAGTTGCGTCGTATCCAATTTTTATTGAGACTTTTGACATTTCTGTATTCTGAAAATGTTTTATCCAATACATTAGTAACGTAACTACTGGCAACCGATTAGGTTCTAAGCAAGATCTTCTTGCGTTGAGTTGGAACGTGAATTTGAGAATACCAGTCAATATACTCAATGTTCCCGAGATCGAATACTGTATCAAATCATTAAGAAAGTGTGACAAAAAGCACTCTTTCCCATATACAGACTCATTCCTAGCTAAAGAGTAACAGCATATTTTCATTAATATTTATTGTTGTGAGCAATACTGTAGATTTCCATAGTTCACCACCTGAAAATAAAAGGGTTTCATTTGGCAAAAACAAAAAGCTGAGTAAAATGGGGTGAAAACTTCTAATAATCATATTTGTTCAAAGAGTTGATGAGAAGTGGTTGGTAGACCAGTGGTATCAGTCGGCGACTTTCATGCGTATTGGAGGTCGTGGGTTCGAATCCCGGTGCTGACCATTTCCACTTTCACAACACAAGCTTTGCTTTATATGAAAGATGTCGAAAGTGTATTTATTTTGTGTTCACTTTTGGGTATTAATTTTTTTTTTAATTATTGCAATTTTTTTAAACAAATATAAGGATAGATATATCTTGCATTATAATATTATTGTTAAAAATGATTTCATCTTGTAGTCTTTGTTTGATCTGTTGAAAATCAGAAGAGTAAGGTTATTCATTTGTTTAATGACAAAAAGTTCATGTTTGGTTATATAATTAAAATAATACGCCAAATTTTATAAACATGTATATTGCTGTTTAAAAGCAGTTCAGCACCCCCTCCACATACTTACACTTTTTAAACTCTTCTGCGCTTAGACTTTATCAAAATTTGCAATACCTAGATTTGTTCCAAAGCACCAGGGCTTTTTGTTTTTAAAAAAAAAAAGGTGCCTGAACTCACTCCATGTCAAGCTTTTTACTTAATAAAATTATATTCAAATTTCATTTAAGCGATTAATTGATTTTTAATTTTAAAAAAAACGTAAAAAAGGTGCCGGAAATCCGGTCCACCTCTTTATATGGAGAAAAAGCGCTGCAAAGCACCTACCGTATAAATAGATACGAGTACGCTCTGCATACACTATGCCACCGTGGACAGTTCAACCATAATTTCTAACCATAATTTGATGTTATTTTATTTTATTAAATCAATATAGACCCTGTTTCTAAAGCAAAAAGATGATTATTATTCTATTTAGATTACAATTTTAAGCAAAAACTTGTGGGCTAATCTTACACTTCCATTCGGGGTATTATTATTTGAATACTAGCCTGCAGCCTCCATGGAGGCCGCCGTCACTGCGTCCCATAATGGAACTTTTGTGACTGGCCCTGTATCTAGAGTTCATCGCTCAACCCGGCCTCCAGGAGGAAGCGCAGGATTTTGTTGGCGTTCAACTCTTTAATGTCATCTGGGCACATTAGGAATTTGCCCAGATTTCTGTGTCTGTTATGCATCATTGGTAGGCATTCGCATAGGAGGTGCATTGGGGTCGTACATTGGCCCTATATTACATTTCTGTCGAAAATATACACAAAATGCAATCATTAAACAAGTTTGTAACATTAAATCATCTAAACAATGTAGGATCTTCAAAATGCTGTTAAAAAAAACTGCTTTAATTATCATTATTCTTGAAATTTGATTTTTTTCTCAAATATTGAAGGTTCTTGACTATGTGAAAAATGCGTTTTGAAATTAAAATGAAATTTATATACACAATCAATCAATCAAAACTCCCTTTGAACTCCACTCAGGAGCATAGGGAGGCAGCAAGAGCTCTCCATTGCTCTCGGTCTTGAGCAATGCTTATGACCTCCTCCCACACCAATTCCATTTCCCTCAGCTCTGCCTCGAAGGAACGGAACACGGTATGAGAGGGTCTTCCACGTCTTCGAGACCCAGATATATTATATATATACACATTTGTTTATATTGATACAAATTGTTAAGTGATATGTGAATAATTATCAACAAAAATATATTTAAATAATGGTGATTTCCAAATGGTTACGTGCTCATAGCAAATACCTTGTCAAAAAAAAATTTTTGACTTTTTCAGAACTTCTAGATATAATTCTTCGGTTGAAGATTCTTCACTATCACTTATCTGGAAACACGAATCACATAAAAATATGTCACCTTTTTCACAGGAAGGATTCATAAATCCTTCCTGTTGACATTTCGGTACACAGCAATTATGCAATAATTGTTGCATCTAGTAATAAATCCGTCTTTTCCAATGCAGCAGAAAAATAGAAAGTTACTTCTTTCTCTTGACGATAAGTTTCTCACCATCTGACATAGGTTTCTTAAATGAGCCAATTTTATATGCCACTTTATATTATTTTGTTTCAGAACCAATTAAACTATTTTAAGAAAAATAAAAACGAGTAACAACTTTGTTAAATCTACTCAACACTTTATTAAAAATGTTAAAACGTTTTCGGACTTTCACCCATCATCAGTAACTTATTACTAAACTTAAAAATAGAAACACAGGGTGAACTTATTGCTACGGGGGAAGGGGGTGGACTTTGAAGAGTGACAGAACCAGTGGTGGGTGGGATTAGTTTTTTTAGAAGTGGGGATGTTATTTTGGGGATTTGAATGTTAACTAAATCATTATTGATATTATGGTTATGAATTTGTAAATTTTCTAAAATGTCTAATTTTAGTCCTTTGTCACACTTATTTAAAACTATTAATATCAAATGAGTGGCCAGTTTCTCTACTTTGGTCCGCCATTTCGGAGTTCATTCCAAAATTTTTAATAGTTTTGATGTGTTCCTCTGTTCTTGTTCTAATTTTCCTACCCGATTGGCCAATATATGCAGCATCGCAATCGTTGCACTCCACTTTGAATACTCCGCTATTGTCTAATAAGTTAATTTTAGATTTATTATTCAAAATATATTTTTTAATACAGTTATTTGTGTAATACGCTGGTTTAAATTTAGTATTTATGCTCTGTTTAAAAAAGGTTGCACTTTTGTCGTCGATGTATAACATTCTCCTCCACATCTTGTCGTTGTCTTTAGTTGGTTTATTATATAAATATTTATAAATTTTATAATCTTCTATATTTCTATTAATTTTACTAGTGATAATTGATTACTATATGCATTATTCCGGGCTATTGTTTTAATTGTATTAACTTCTTTATTGTAATTGTCTTTATTCAGTGGTGTTGAAAATAATCGATGGATCATGCTGTTGAATGCTGCCATTTTGTGAGTTATTGGATGATGTGAATCTGCAGGAATTATAATTGTCTGTATATGTCAGCTTTCGATATATTTTGAATATGAACTTATTATCTAATATTTGAATGTCTAAGAAATTTAATGAATTACTTTCCCCGACTTCGCTTGTGAACTGTGATTGAACAATTTTAGTAACTGGCTTAATTGTCTTGCCGTACCTTTGAAAACGAAGAATATATCATCCACATATCTTTGGTAGAAGTGAATTTTAGTTGTTAAATTATTATTTAATGGCTAGCAACTTCATTTCGAATTTGTCCATAAAGATGTCCGCCAGGATAGGGCTTAATGGGTTTCCCATTGGTAAGCCTGATGTCTGTTCATAGTGTTTGTCTTCGAAGCAGAAATAACTTTGTTTTAAGCAGGTATTCACTAAGTTGATAATGTCCTCTATTAGTTCATGGTTGTTGCATTGTCGATCGAGTATTTCTTTTAAGTATTGGATAGATTCGTTGTCTGGTATGTTGGTGAATAAACTTTTATTTCATAGCTAGATTTAGTAGCCCTAGCTTTGCTCCATGTGATGAGTAAGTGATATTTTTTTTATTTATTAGCCTTCCGCTCATTATTGAGTGATTTAGACAGCTCCCAATATTCAGCGAAGTGAGCTATCGTAGTTTTCCCAGAGGTCGCATTCCATTTTAAATTCAAAATATCTCTCCTTAGCTTACTTTGTTCCACTTCTCCCCAATAATTTAAGAGGAAATCACGTTCAAACTTCTCAAAGTTGACCCATTGATATCGGTATATCTTCATCCAACTCTTGGCCTCTCCCACTAGACACTCCGAGGCCACCTCCACAGCGTGGTTAGCGCTTCCTGTTCTCTCTATGTATCTCTTCAACTCCTCGATAAACCCAACTGGATTGAAATTCCTTTCAGGGAATTTCAGCTTGGATCGAGGTTTTTGTTTCATTTGATTGCTTCTATTATTTTTATACTGCTCTATCTCCTCAAGAGATACATTTTAACAGGCAGTTAAACGTTTCTGGGTCTAGGACCCATAACGTCTAAGAGACGCACTTTTTCTATATAGGGTAAAGTATATAGTGATCGGCCACATAAGGACTTAAAATTTGTTTAGCTACCATAACTTCATGAAAAATATGTGTAATCCAATCAAATAAATTGTTTTAACTTCTCTGAAAACTACTGTTTATGATGTGTTATTAAAAATTCATGCGGGTTTAATATAAAACGAAATACAATTGATTCAATTGAAAGTTTCTAAAATATATAGTGATGGGCCACCGCGAAACAGTGATCGGCCATGGGGTTATATAGTGATCGGCCATGGGGACATTTGTACAAACTATCAACAGAAATGTTTAAATAAAAGAGTTTGATATTACTGATCAATACTATTTAATAAAAAAAATAAAATTAAATGACTTATCAACAATAAAAACAATGAATAACTTAAAAATATTAAATTTTATCAGTGTTATGCACTAATGAATATAGTTCATCAATTTCACCCTGAAGACTATCAGAAACATTAATGTCATCATCTTCACTTGAAGATTTCGCTTGGAAGCACATAATAATATGGCATAAAAATAAATCGACCTGAATATCGATTGGAATATGCATTTGGTGTGAAACTGGAATGCATTTTTCGTGATACTGTTTATTGCATTGGGTACATTTTAATTTTACCAACTGTATAAGTTTGTTGCACACAAAACACTGATTTGATTTTTTACTCTTCTTGTTTGTTGGTTGTTTAACTTTTTTCTCTCTTATAATGGCCCTTTGCCTTATTCTTTCTTTTTTTTCTTCCTCAGCTTTCATTTTTATGTCTTTTTTTCATTTATGAGATCTCTGTACTTTTGAGACGATATAGCGAAAGGAACTCTCTGGGTGACGCGCTTTCCCTTGCGTTTTGGTGTTTCTGGCCATAACAATATTTCATTGAAATCAGAAGATGTTGAAGGTTCTATATTCTGAATTTATTATTATTATTATTCGTGTGATAGGCGAGCAGCATAGCTGATGTGCCTATATCTCACTGGTTAGGTTGTTAGCCATGTGTCTGTCTAACTTATTTTTAAACATGTTAACACTGTCAGAACTGATAACGTCACCAGGTAAACCGTTCCACATATTTACAACTCGGTTCGAGAGAAAGTGTCTTCGGGGATTTGATGAGAAACTAGTCTGAGTCAATTTAAGCTGGTGTCCCCTCAGGTGTGTATTGGAACTCAATGTAAAAATGTTTTTAACAGCTTGACACTCGTAATGATTATTAAATATCTTGAAGGTTTCTATCAAATCCCCACGCTCTCGTCTCCTCCTCAATGTAGTCAATCCCAAGACCTGCAATCTCTCCTCGTACTCCAGTCTTCTTAGAGCATATGGTATTCTTGTGGCTCGTCTCTGCACTCTCTCCAACAAGTCGACATCCTGAAAGATCCATTTCTGAAAGAACTTTATTTTGCATTGAAGATTCTGTTTCGATAGGTCCCGTGTCTTTCTTTAAAAACTCCCATATTTTAAAAAGAGCCGTATACTCATTTGTTTGGCTCTCTGCATGAGTATAATTTTTTATTTTTTCTTCAATATCCGAACCAATTATTTTCATAAACTGTTCATAATAATTGATTGTTGGTTCAGATGTTAAGTTCGATGCTACACTATTGTTGGAAATCAATGGTTCAGGTACAGAATTTGAATCAACATTGATATTTTTACCTAAACACTTTGAGTAATCAATGGCGTTTTCATCGAATGGAAAAAGCCCACATGCCATAAAGCCATTTTTTAACATATCTTTATGCAAAGCCATTTTAACTGCTCCTTCTAAAACAAGCGCAAATGTAAATTTTGTCAAGGTTTCACCTGGATGAGATGTCGCCACTCTCCCACTGATTTCTTCCAAGCAGCCTTAATTGGACGGAACATTGCAACATCTGCTGGCTGAAGAATCCTAGTTGCATTAGGGTAGAGTGCAAATAGGTGTATTTTCAATTTCATACAAAGCTCACTTACCTGATAACTTAAGTGAGACTTATGGCCATCAACAAATAAAATAATTGGTAATTGAATTCCCGCATTCACAAGGTTAGGGTAAAAGACATTTGCGATATATTCGTAAAAATTTTCACAGGTCATCCAGCCATTTTCCCTACGCCCTACTCCCCATTTCGGATTGATGTTTTGAACGATTTTTTCTGGGATACGTTGATATGCGTAAATAATCATTGGTTCGCAAATCATTCCACCTGCAGAAAAAGTAAACATAACGGTTATGTTTTCTTTCGATGGTCCTTTTTCTATAGAATAAACATTCTTTGCTCCTTTGATTGCTAATACTTTGCCCGTTGTTGGAGATAGCTGGAATCCCGTTTCATCTCCATTGAATATACGGTTCGGGTCTTTCAACACATCTTGAAGATTTTGTTCGTTTATGTAGTCTTTAATTTCTGCAAACCATCTTTAATTTCGCTAACACATGAGCTAGCTGCAGAAACACCTTC
The DNA here is from genome assembly GCA_963576905.1 of Mystacides longicornis. Lineage (NCBI taxonomy): Eukaryota > Metazoa > Arthropoda > Insecta > Trichoptera > Leptoceridae > Mystacides > Mystacides longicornis. The sequence continues at coordinate 26,135,820 of OY756421.1, read as the reverse complement.
ACTGGTTCTATGTGTTAGCTGAGGATGTCTTTTCAAAAAGGCTTTGATCCATCCATTACCTGGCCTATTTTGGCAAAAAAGATTTGGTCAAGGATTTTTGTCCAAGAACATTTTAACACTGTCTTTAAGATCATCAACCTTTCTTGGAAACCCTTTTTTTGCTAACTGGGATACCCACATTACAAGACTGGCTTCTTCTTCCCCAGAGAGTACAGGACTCGGTCCAAAAGTCTTCTTATGCAAGGGATTTTTAACTCTACCCTGTAAAGTACTGCGAGGTACTCTGTACTTTTTGGCAATTTCTTTTAGGGAACCGCCATTTTCAATAAAAAATAATGCTGCCCTTTCTAAATCATCTTTATTGTAGGTTACCTTAGCTTTGTTCGGCATAGTACTGAAAATAAAAACACATTATGTTGATGGTTGAAATAAAACGGCAATGATGGGCCACCAAAATGCACAATGATCGGCCACCAAAATGCACAGTAATCGGCCATCAAAAGGGTATGGCCGATCACTGTCTAAACCTACTACAAGTTTGCGAAAAAAATACAGCACATAGAAGGGAGTTAGAAGAATACAAAAACGCTATAATATTCCTCATTTTTGTTCTTTAGAAAAAATACAATGATCGGCCAACGTGGCCGATCACAGAATCGTTGTACTTTTAAAGTTCAGTTATCGACCACCCCCTCCCTGGAGCATATCAGTACAACTATCTTTATCTTTTTTACACTAATGCATAATTCAAAGTTTATATTACACAAGTAATATATAATATTCATTAAAAAATATAAAATTAATGACATAGTTACCTTTTCAAAATAATATATTCCTTATATGGCCAAAACATCCCCCTTGCGGATGATATGCCAAAATATTAAAAAAAAAAAAATATTCCTTATAAAAAACACAACACTTTAACAGAGAATTTGAATGCACACTGACAGTTAATGAAAATGTCACAAAATGTCACCACTAGCGCCGTGCAGTAAACATTTGAAGAACTAAATCAAAGAAAGCAAGAATGCATTAATAATACACGCTATTTAAGAAAATTCATAGATGCTGCTATACCTTATTTTAAGTTCTTTTTTTTTAAGTGGCCGATCACTATGGAGCTTACCCTATTCCTTGAAGGTTGTCCCAGAACATCATTGCATACTGGTTCGCATGCATAGTTCGGGAGCTTTAACAAAACTTTTTCTCTGGAAGCTGGATGTATTCCTGTTGCTTCAAAACCAGATTTTAGATATAGTCAAAATTATGTTCATTTTGTTTTACGGTTTTCCCCAACAAAGCAGTAAACATATTGGTGAAAATGGAAACATTTTTCAGGCCTCGCATTGTTTGTCTCCACTGTAATAATACTTGTCCCCAGGTACTTTTTAGCGAAGAAAACACTCCAACACCTAAAGGCTGTAAGATGGGTGGGTGGAGTTTCGAGCTAGGCAAACAAACCTCACAATATGCTCCTTGCACATTTTTTAATGTCTTGGAGAGTAATGTGTGAACTCAGATTATCACATATTACAATTTTATTTCCATTTTTCTTGTGCCAGGAGGTGCAAGCCATTGGGACCATTTATGTTTGGTTTTAAAAATGATATATGGTGGAAGCATCTCTTCAGCAGCATTTCCACAAATTTAACTGTGAATGTGCTCTTTGTGGAGTTCCTAATTACCTCTGGATGTCTACAAGACCTTCTAAATAGCAGTTTACACTTTTTGGGGTTATCATGGAAGGCCGTTTCATCAAAGTTGTGGATATTAGTTGGAGGAACGTCATTCATTTCTTTCTCCAGATTATCAAAAACAGATGTTTATTGAGCCCTGATTAACCTGCGCTCTCTTCTGAGATCTTGTCGCTTTCTCCGAACTCAGTTCTGTAAGAGACAACATGCTGTGTTTGTGTAAATTTTAGGGTTTTTACCTGCAGAAATGAAATTACTTAGAATTGCAGATGTTTGGAAGCATTTCCATAATCTTTTAAATCTTCTTGGTTCATTTGAAGAACCCTTATTGGAGTCTTAGTATTAATCATTTTAAGGGATCTCATTAAAGGAGTAGAATAAATGTTTGTTTAGAGAGACCTCTCTCAATTGTGCTATGTGCACTGTCCACTTTTTAATAATCTTCGTAATAGAATTTATGTGAGGATTCTCCTTAATAAAATTCATCACAGCGCATGAAATAAACAAATTCCTGTTTTGAGAAATACATGAATCACTCCATGTTATAAAGTCATTGAAATGATTTTCCTCAGCCACTCGGCCCAATTTTTTTTTAAATGCACTAGCCAGATCATTTCCAGTTTTTCCTAAAACTGTTTCTGTCCACAGTGCACAATAAACTGTTTTCATCTGGGAATAATAAGCAGTAGTAAGGTTATAAATATTTAATTTCCTTCTATAATAAATAGAGCTGACCTCTGCTTTTAATAATAATAAGAGGATAATTTTTAACGCGCCGTTTTGTGACACAATGGCCACCTCAAAGGCGCAGAGGATTTTTGGGCATGTTATAACGTTTTGCAAGCACAGAACAGGTATTTCATTTTGTTCTCTGTAACGTTTTCCATTTACCCTCGTGGCATCTTTTTGTTGTCTGTGGTGATTAAATTTGATTTTTAGTTTCTCATTCACAATCTTATTACACAGTATCCCTTACACAAATCAAATCTGTACAATTTCTTTACATGGAATGACTGATTGAACATGGTATTAAATACATGACGATACATAGACATTTTCAAGGGAGAAGTCTTTAGTGATTTGTACTTTTCTACATATAGCTGATGAATTTTTTTTGAACATTTATATTCAAATCTGATGTCCTTTAACGGCTTCAATAATTTCATCAGATATATTATTGCTTGATGATATCTGGCTGTGGAGTATTTGTTGCCGTTTTCTTTTTGTGTACATTATATATTGGTTTTTGCGATATATTTAATGTTGACGTAAAAAATGTTTTACATACGTGTAAACGGTTTTCATTTACATGGAAAAAGTACTTAATTGAGAAAGATTTATATGAATCAATATTCTCTTCTCTGCGTCAAACTCCGCTCAGTGTTATTTAGGAGGAAGTGGTATGTTTCATTTTGATCCAACTTATAGTAATTAATTAGAAAATATATCTGCTCTCTCATCGTCACTAATTTTGGTTTCACACTTCAACTTCCAGCTGGTTAAACATTTTTTTAGTGTTTTTATTTGTTTTTAAGGAACATGTTTTCCTTGCCTGCTTGTATACTGGTGTTTCTTTTTTAGAACAGTAGTTTTCCAGGTTGCTGGATCTCTTGGCACTTTACTTTATCCTTTTCTTTTAGCTTTTGGGATATTTTTCAACTGAACTTTCAGTCAAAATGTCACTAAAAATAATAAGATATCACAATCAGTAATGTGTGTGAAAATAGGAACTAAAGGTGAAATAAGATGGTTGAGAGATTTGTAAATACGTGACCAGTGTGATCTTATGTCCTGTTTTATAGACAACACAATTATTTCATATACAGTCGCGAAAATTCCAACAATGACATAAGAACATAACCTAAAAAGCAGACTTACCTATTTGAAGCAACAATATCACTATTATAGCTATTAACTACATTTCCCCAATTAGAGGATGACTGAATTATCATAATCACTATCATTCACCTTTTCCTCGACTAATTTTCTCACATTTAACCTCCAAATTGGACATTTTGACAGCGTTAACAGGTACCAAACCAAATGACAAACTGCAACGAACTGACATGAAGTTACGGGCATTTCAATTCAATAGCTTGGACTAGCCGCACATTCATTCGGAATAAAAGAGTTCCATTCTATAGCTCTTATTCTCAGGTGGCGTTTTAACAAGTAAATGTACCTACAAATTGTTACTTGCACATTTTCAAATCATAGTGGTTTTTTATTGGTAGGTGTCATCATATTATCAAAACGCCGAGGTAAATTTGAAGAATCTTGAATGGATTATTATGCCAAATTCTTAAAGACAGAGAAATTATATAATTCATTTGCTTCTACCAATGACATACCTACTAGAAATTTCAGAAGTATCCAATAGAAAGCATTGCTTATAGGTTTAAGGTTGAAATGTAAAACAAAAATTAACTTATTTCTTTTTATGTAATATTTTACTGTGGAATTTTAAAAATATAATGTCAATATATACATGGTTATTAATAAAGAAATAATATTATATTTTATTACATAGAAGTGTTGTTAATTATTTTAGGTATATTTATCATCGAATCATCGAATCGAAACGTTCCAACCATAATAACAAATCAACATAAATGGAAAATAATATGTTTAATATTTCAGAAAATAGAGTTGAGAGCATATTATTATCTAAAAGCAGTTCCCTATAATGCGCTTTCCAAAATTCATACATAAATAATATATATACAATTTAAAATAAAAATCTACTTGCCTAGAGAGAAAGAGACAAGAAATGGAATAAAAATTGGCAGATAGAGTAAAAGAAAATGAAAATCATGATGAATAAGAAGAATATACGATAAATTAAAAGTAAGTAATAGTAGAAAAATAAATACAATCTTTAGTCATTGTTCCAAAGTTAACAATATTAAAATATCCTATCTAAATTTCACATCATTTAAAACTATCCGTATATATTTTCGTAATAGGTACACATAATTTTAAATACATAATGAACTGTTATTTTTTTATCATAAAACAATCTGCTACAGGTTTTCTAATGGGCTATTTATCTGCATTTCTATTTAGGTACTATTACTTTTATTATTAAAGTTGATTATTTTAGGTTTCTTGGTATTTCGGGCTGGCCGAAAACACTTACAAATATCTACCTTCTGGGAAGAAAATTGTAAAAATCTTCGGAATCTGGAGGTATGGAATGTAGGTTCGACGGACCCTGTGGAACCAGAAGAAAATAGGGGTCATAAAAGTTTCCTAAATATAAAATAAATAAAAAAATCTGTGCATTTCAACTGTTAAAATATCTCTTGTCAATATAATTAATTAAATTACCTAATTTCAAGTGTACAACCAACGGTCTTTCAAAAAAAATCTCATTATTATTATTACATAATAAATTATAAGCAAATTTACCTTGCATACAATCGGTTACCAGTAACAGAAATCAAAATATCTATTTAGGTAAATTGATTCAACTTAAATCATTTTGTATGGATATGTTGATTCTGAACAAATCAATCAATGAATTAATTTAACTTTAAAGAATGAAATATTCTTAAGATTATCACTTTTTACCTCTTTAGGATTGTAAAATGCGAAAATATTTAAAATTGTGATTGACCAATATGTTTATGAACAAATTCTTTCACGTCCTCCATCTCTTCTTCGCACGAAGAATGCATCATCCCTCGGTAGGTTTTAAATTCTGAAGTAGGAACGTGAGTTTTAAGCATTGAGAACGACATCTGTCCAACTTTATAAGGGCAAACGGGATCACAGTCACCGTGACATTGAAAAATCTGAAAGATGACGGAGGATTATGTATGATTGTAAAGTATAAGAAATTTTGCAGTAAGAATTTGAAACTGTTGCACAGAGTACTTACGGGAACATTATTTGTCTTAATTAAATCATGAACTTTCTTATGCAAAGGTAGCCAGCACGACAGGGCGACCACTCCAGCCAATTTTTGTGGGAACGTAATGGCCGAGTACACAGCCAAAGCACCGCCCATGGAAAAGCCACCAAGGATTATACGGTTTGCAGGAATACCATTCTGGAACAAGAATCTATATGTAGTTCTTTGATTAAATGCTAAAGTTTACACACTAAATCAGCCAGATTTACCATCATAGAGTTACATAATGCCAAAACTCCCATACGACACACTGCATATTTATATGCGCAAAGTCTAGTTCCCACTATGTTAGTATTATTTAAGTTGAGAGCAATTAATTTAGTAACTAAACACCAAAAATTTTGATGAGTAGATTATTAGTAGGTAATTTAGTTGTTGAGTCATAGGTCACTTGCTGGTTATGTCTGAACCTGTAGTTTTTTTTGTCTTACCCTGCAGTTCTTTATTTACAACAATCAAATAGTTTTGTTAGAGTGAAACTTTGTATTGCAGGTGTTGTGTTATTTTAAAAACCCCTCTCATATGTGAACCATTTTTGTGTAGTCTAGTGGGAATTAGGCATTTGATTGGCTTTTCTTTCTTCATACACAGTGCACTTTTCTTCTCTTACAGGTATCATTTTGTAGGACTTAGGGTATTATTGTAAAAAATATCAATAATATATAGGAAACAAGTATTCATTCTAGACATCTAGGTGCTGTTATGTAATATTATTTAATTCTTTATGTACATTAAAAAATAGTGGCAATGGCGGGATTATAGTTGAAGCAATCTCTAACATCATTTGACATTTATTCAGCAGGTATTCTCACAAATTGCTATTTTGTGTACTACTTGGGAATCGTATTTTCTATTGAACACAAACTGTGAATACTTTGATCTATTACATGTAGGTATCAATAATTGTTATTCAAGTGCATTCATATAAATTAAAAAATAAATTACTTTGATTTCTGTATTGATCATTCCATGTACTAGATCGGTCGCCCGCAGTATTCCATCCTCGTCTTCTTGTCCATTCAAATCCAGAGTGCGCAAATCAAACCAAGAGGGCATCTTGAAACCTGCATTAAGTGTGATAGGCATAGTGGCGGCCGTGGGACAAATCACCTTGCAATGTGGAGGACGTATAGCAGCAATGGCACTGGCCCAACCATGTCTGCAAAAAATTTTTTTTACATAATAAACAAATGGAACTAAGGCTATTTTTATTAATCAACTGGAGGGGTATTCATGAAACGGTCTGAATATGATTTAGTTGCGATGCAATTCAAATCTTAGCCCATTCCGATACCATTTCATTTTGACAAAATACTTTTTTTAAAATTAAGACGAAATAACACAGAATACATGTGTTTTTTTTTTAATATGTTGATGAAATTATTATTTAAGTAGTTCTGTACAAGTAGTTTTATTTTTAAACATTCTGATATGTGCAGAACTGTCAAAAAATTCACAACCGATATAGATTTAGTTGAAGTGATTCTTAAAATTTAATGGTGTTAAAATGGGCTAAGATTTGAACTAGATTGTATTAAGAATACCCTCCAGGTCACATTCGATAGAAAGTGAAACACACAAATGAAAATTCGAACGCAGTAAGGTGTCGAATCTAAGCCCTCTAGGACGGAGCAAATATATCTAAGCTACCGTATTAGTATATAAACAATGCAAGAAATTTCTCTCAAAACACAAGTTCCGTTCAATGTCAACATGCATGTATTAGATATTCAATGAAAACTTATAATATATTGATGTACATACACATATGCCTAGAAAAACAATGAATTAGGTCAATACCTCTGTGATACGTGAGTAATATGTCAGCTGGTAAATAGTCAACATCGTGGTATGATCTATAGGACATAATATGACAGTACTGGTATTGTGTAGGAGATTGGTTGGAGTGAGTTTATGTAGGTTTCAGTACCCCTCTGCTACATAAGTGGCTTTAACACATTTACTGCCAATGCCGGAAGTTTTATTAGCACTACTCCACTAAGCCCTAATAGTCAAACTACAACACCTTGTTCTGATTTCTTTATATTTTTATTGTTCACACAAAACCATGTATTGAATACTAGAAAATCCATCTAACATATCTAATTGTATAGAAATAAGGGCTTCTTCAATTCAATTGTTCTATAAATCAGTTGTATCATTCCTCAAAAGATCTTTATCTTAACTTGCAATGTTGGGAACTGCGAGCAATTTGACATTTCTTCCCATACCAATAGTTAGAAATATATAATATATTTTGCGTGGGATTAGAGTGTTGCAACAAATATACCGTGTTATGGGCCGACTTACCAATTAATCAACTGACTCTACAGATGTCTTTCTGTCAAAGATTAATTAAAAATTGGTGTATCCCCATGAAAAATGTGTATTTTTAAATAAATGAGTTATTTTAGTGATAACCCACCCCTATCGGATTTATAATATACTTCTAAAACTCGGTACAGTCTGTGGGTTTCAGTATGCATTTTTTTACATTAACAAACAGGACATGGGTTGTAGCGATCGGGTGTAAAAACGGCGAATGTATCACATGTAGGGGGATGAAGAGAATGTAGTATATTTTTTCCAATAAGTTATAAAAGATAACAACACCTGCCAAGAACTAATCAATAAGAACCTAAAAATAAATTAATAATTTTATGAAAAATCAACCTTTGAATAATTGTGATCCATTCTCGAAATGACATACAAAAATTATGTATCAAGCTGTCAAAGATGCACACGTCTTTTTCCATTTGTCACTGACGGAGAATTTTTTTTAATAGATCTCAATTTGCTGACTGAGCATGAAATATGCATATGTATGAAGGTAAGAACATATTAAATAAATAAATTACGCAAAAACAAAAGAAAGAAATTAGTCAAGGTTTGATTTTATGATGAAATGCAGTATAAACAGTGAGTATGCGTCTAGATACTGAATATTCATGTCTAATGAATTTTAAAAGAACTCATCATGCAATTAGCATTTCATTTGTCATATTCTATTGACCTGACATGAACACAATTATTATTATTTGCCAACAATAATGCAAATTTCTTTCCGATCAATTTGAGAAAGCACTAGTAATTGATTATAAAAACTCTGTGCATCAATAAAAATTCACAGAGGACTTATTATTATTTTTTTTATTTCAGTAAAAAAAACACCACTCACCTTTGGAATTCAGGAACACAGGATTCGCCTTTGGAATCACTTAATATAATTAAATTAGGCAAGGACGTGGTATGAATGTGGACTTTCGGAAGCCAAAGACAATAAGAAGCTGAAAGTTCCATCTGCGAATATGAGGGGAAATGCAGGAGAGGCATATCCAAATTTTGCAGGAGTACATCCTACTGAGAGATAACTTAGAAGTGGAATGCAAGTATTAAGACTTCTAATCTGCATATTTTAGATTTCAATACTGGATATGCAGCCAGAATAAAGTGATAGATGAGGTTGAGATGATAGTTGTGCAGAAGTGGAAATGTACAGGGCACATTGCAAGAATGGATCAAAAGATACGCAAGAAAACTGCAGGAGTGGAGACCAAGGGGCTATAAAACATCACAGACCGGACGACATTATAAGGTTCTCCAGACCCCAATGCATGGAAATCGCACAGAAAAGGGAGGTGTGTGAAAGGAGAGGGGAGGCTGCAGTGAGCAAACATGGGCTGATGATGATAATGCCATAAATGTTCTTGAAAAAATAAGGTAAATTTGTATCCCTTGTGGTACGCGTACGAATGCCAAGCTAAGTGCTTGGTAGCCTGAAGCCCCATTGCCAACTTTAGTATTGACTTGGAACCAAATATTTCCTCTTTCACGACACAAGCTTTGCTTAATGCGAAACAAAAGTGAATTTATCGTCACTTTGAGTGAGTCGCCATATTTTTATGCAAGGTGAAAAGTATGCTTCGAATAGATAAGTAGGGGATTTGTTCGCAGTAGCGCCCAACTAGTTAATTGATTAATGCAATGTCGGGGAGACCTTATGTGACACAGAAAGAAAACATTATTCACCTTCCCATTCATGAAAAAGTCAGTCCTAATGTCGTAATCTAGTTTTTGTTCAATGTTGAATAAATGCGGACTGTATAAAAAATGCCTTAGAAAAACTGATTAATATGTGATTTGAAAAAAAAAATTATCTGGCTGGAATTTTGTTTGTGTTTTGTTTAAACGGGTGTTGATCGGGTCCTCTTGTTAGGCACACGTAGGTATAGGGAACATAATTATTTTAAATTGTTGTCCTCGTCTGTGTTTTTGTTGTGTTCTTTATTTATTTGCAATACATCTACATAAATACCATGGCACAATCTCTCTCTACACAAACTTTCAGAGTTTTATGAGAGAGGAAGAAACTGTTATAATAATATGAATATGTAATAATGAAATAAAACGTAAATTTTAACTATTGTAAGAAATTGATTAAATAAAATTAAAAAATATATATATGAATAATATCAATTGGCAAAAAAATAAACATACCCAGTATCTCCTAGGCCATGAAGAAATATCATCTGAAATAAATAATAAACAGGGTTTTATTAGAAGATTAACATTTAGCAACAACTCAAAAATATAGTGGAATAGTATATAGAGTTATGCAAAACAACTTTTCCTATACACTTCAATGTAAATACAATAGATAATGCTTCCATGTGGAAAAAAACATTATCTTTTTGTCTCCCAAAATCACTCGAGTCGGGTGGAGGTCTATAATAAAAATAATTATCTTTTTGTTATGTTTTATAAACTTGGAATATATAAGTAGTGTAACAACTTGGAATACAATAATTTAGATTTGATTAAAAGGAAATAAAAATAGGAATTTATGACAAACAATTGTCAAGTGTTGGTGGTTCTGAAGGTCGTGGGTTCCAACCCCTGTGCCAAGTATCTTCCTCTCTCACATTGCAAAATTTGCTTTCTTTGAGAAAAAACATGCCTACGATGTCATTTTTGGTGGGCCCAGATTCATTTAATAAAAAAATAATCCTTTTTAACCATAAACCTGTCTAAATACATTTGTTTTTTTCAGACAATTCAAAAGTATGACCATCTTCTTTGATATTTTTCAAGGGTAAGGGTAATTGCCAATTGGTATAGGTACACAGCACATGAAAAATTTCAAGTAACATCTCAATACAAATTTGGTAAAATAAGTGAGCGGAACAAGCGGTTAAAAATGAAAACGGGACTTCCCTTTCAGTGAAACTGGAATGTCGTACTGGGTATGCAAATTGCTTGTTTTAAGAGGTTCCGCTGTATTTGTGTAAAACATAACTTTCTCCCTCTCACGTATTTTAAAACTATTATATATTAAGTATTACGTTATGCAGTATGGGGGGAGGAGGGGTTATTCTTATAAAACGTTACTATTGTATTCCCGGCGCCGCAACAAAGTGACTTTCCAGTAATAATTTGAGGCATACATAGTTGTATTATGTGCGTTAGGCAACGTTTAGAGAATGGGAAGAGGGGCAACAAAAAGCGTTACGATGCATCTCGGGGGGGGGATGACAACCGATGACTGACTAATACTTTCCGAATTTTAAATGGTATGAACAAACCACTACGGGCTTACGACCGTCTTCTACTGTTATTTCGAAGACTGACTTAGTGTGATCACTTTATGTTAACAATGTTCACCATTAGGTGGTATTGTTCAAATCCCCCATAATTATGAGAATTTTCAACATGTGGGAAAATCCCATGCCCCGGGCAGGATTCGAACCTGCGTCCCTCGTCGTCCCATGCAGAGACGGTAACTACTGGGCTAACTACCCCAACGCTAATTCCTTCATAATTCTTGTATATAACAAGTAGATGTTAATGAGATATAGAGCCATCTGTTGGAAATGTTTGAGAACAACTAGAGCAACCAACTTTTATAGATAGCTACTGCTGTAATATAGTTGGAGCCAGGATATGACTATATTCTGACTATACACTGCTCTTCCCACAGAGCTTCCCGTGCGCCCTTGAGATGGAAATCCATTAAACGGCGCCAAACAAATTATCCAGCATCATCATCATTCATTTTTGTTTATGTCTCATCCTTATTGGCTTGATTGGTACACAACGTTCTAAGTTTGTCTAGATTCTTGTGTCCATTTTTAAGGATTAGATCTTAACGAATATATCAACAACTCACTCTGTGTGTGCTCCAACCTTTATATCAAGATATAAACACACATAATTATTTTGACATTAGAATGAATGCCATTAGAAATGTCGTGTATCTTTGTTATGCCCACAAGGTGCTTTCCCATTATGTATTCTGAATTTTTAAACCTAGGTTAGTAAATCAAAGTCAAAGCGTTGGCCTACTTTGTGAATAATCTAGTGAATTAATAGGCACATGTTTACATTACATTAATATATTGGGTATACAACTTTAACATCAATTTTGTTATTTTACGGTATTATTTTTATACAAATACATAGCGTGGGCTGATTCTGTAAAATAACAAAATAGGACTCTGGTCATTCCTATACTCTCTAAAGGAGGAATGTTAACCCTCAACCACTGACATGTCATTTTGTTACACTAACACTGATGTACATAAGACCTTCTAAAGGTAGTCTCCCACACTATGGCAATATAGCCATATATTTGTCAATTTTCTATGATCATAGGGTGTGACTAGGCTATATTGCGCTGGCAGTCATCGATGGCACCATATAAAATGTACTCTTGTCATATTACAATATCTATGCTACATAGAAATATGGCGTTATCGCCATAGCGTGGGAATCTACCTTAATACATCAATAGAGTGTAACTCTGGTGATAATTGCAATGCATTTATTTAAACATGTTTAAATATAATAGGAATTATAATAAAAACTGTTACAATAGTAAAAAAAATATGAATACTAAATAAATATATAATAAATAACTCGTAGTGCAATGACGTAATGAAACTTAAATGGATATTTTTTTATATAAACAACACAATAATCATCTATCACAATAGAAACTTGATTTTGATTATATAAATAACTAAGGACTGCTTCAATTAGAAGAAAATCACCAAGTTAAAAATCAAAATGTAAGACACTTTTTAAGTTTTTAACAACAGTCGTTGCAGGTTGGCTTAGAGCAAAGCAACCAAAATGGTTTGCAGCAAGCTTGTCAGCCATACCAGGCTTAGTGATGTTCCAGTTTGAAACAAATAAGTACTGCAATTACATGCCACGGGTCCTTTTCTCCTTCAGCACAGAAGTTACTGGCGAAAAGGATATGGAGATTTTCCCGCCCAATAGATTGTTTATAACACAAAACTGTTTGGATGACATACCACATACGTATGTCAGTGGTTAAGGGTTAAATCTACAATATAAGGGAATCTTATGGAGTTTTGTTAATGAGTATACAATATTTGTGGTGAAAATAATCAAGCAGAAACCACTTGTCAATGACATTTTCTTACACAACGAATTATGACAGATCATTTTTAATCATAAGCTATGTTATGGTGGATGGGCCCAAAACCTTTGACAACCATCATTATCTTGAAATAAAAAATGATGTGGTTCACAACGAATTATGACAGATCATTTTTAATCATAAGCTATGTTATGGTGGATGGGCCCAAAACCTTTGACAACCATCATTATCTTGAAATAAAAAATGATGTGGTTTAACTATCCTAATCACAACAGACACGTATATTATATTGTAATTAATGATAAATAGATAACCACTAACCACTGTGTTTATATAGATAGAATATTATGTGAATAGCTTAGAAGTTTACATTAAGCTCATAACATATTATTATTACTGAATTCGTTCCCTGTTCTCGTAAAATGGCAGTTAAACACGTATTAAAAATTCAGGATTAAATGATAAAAGTATAGGTAGTAATGAAAAAGAATGTTGGCGGCAATGGTTCAGGCACTTTCATAATTTAGTAAAATTAGTTCTTATCTAAGCATTGATTTTAATACAAAATATCCAAGTTTAACATTTAGTTCGTCAACTGTTTTCAAGAGGTTAAACCAATATTACTAGAATTTCACAGCAGAATTGATATTCTCACCATCCCGGTAAATAAAAAACTAGTCGAGTGGAAATGGAACGAAAAGAATAACACCTACCGTAGCTGTATGCTTCGCAGAAGCAGCAATAACAACAGGACTAGCCATTTTAATTTGATTAACAAATAACTGAATATTCACACCACTTATATGTGGAAAACAAAACACTACGTAATTTTACAAAATCAATAATTAACCGGACCGCGAACAACCCTTGACAGCAGCTAACCACAGACAAACCAACTGAGAAAGAATTTAAATTATTTATTATCCACGATAAGGAAGTACCGGGAGAAGGTGCGGGGGTGCGGCTGTTTGCAGCAGTGTTATCTACGACTTCTTAATTATTAATTATTTATCTATGGATACAATTACATACAAACACCGTCAAACGGATGTTCACGGGAGTAAAGTCGATGCTTGGAGGAATTAATAAATATGGAGAGATTGACAGCTGAGTTTTGTATGAGAGCAAGTGATGCCACTAGAGGGGGGGGTGGGGAAATATTGGCGGCCATCTTGGTTTGAACCATATTTCAACAATTTGTATGAAATAATAGAAAATATATATCAGAACTTCGAGTAGATTGAAATATATTGTGTATTTGACTTAAATTATTCATCTCTTCAGTTTAAGGAAAGATTTGAAATAAAGTTCTCGAAATAAAACCAACATAACATTAAATCATCATAATTTAATATGCAAAAAACTGTTATTAAACTTTAAAATAGCAATAATATACCTACTCGTAAACGTAGTTATCAACAACAAAACACTACAAAAGAGATCCAGTGACACAGACATCAAAGCACTGAATATGTTCCCGCAAGTTCCATTAAGATGGCGTCGTAATTGATTTCTCCACTAGCGCCATTGTATTTTTTTTTTACAATGATGTATACTTCATATGATATGAAGTATACATCATTGTAAAAAAAATTAATAAAAATAAATTAAAATTAAATACAATGCTATATACTAAATATAAAAATATCGGTATTATCTCTCATGATACATCACGATGTAATGTAATCATGAGAGATCTTCGAACTACAGAGAAAGGAACCTTCTTAACATCCTACATGAGGATAACAGAACTGCCTTTTGGATGGCATATCTGAGACCACAACAGATGCCAAGTTTCCCTAGACTGTCTTTAAGAGACTTAGGAATAACTCCATTCGTCGATATCACTATAGGTATTATGTGAGAACCTATAGTATAATATGAGAACCTATAGTGTATTATTATTATTATAATAGATTGTATTATTAAAAAATATTTTTATCAAATTTCAGCTCTAGCCTATCGATTAATTTAAAAGGGAAAATACTTACAACTTTATTATGATTTACATACTGACACATATAACAGATCAAGTGTATACTTATGTTTACTAGACGAACTAATAAATACTTACATATTTTTTTTTTATAATTAACATATTGTGTAACTTTAAAAAAAATATTCTTCGCCGTTAATTACAGTATAAAAGTTACCTAGTGTGTTATCGTTGTTGTTTTTAAAATATTACTCAAATAGTTAGTAAATCACACTCAATTTCGTCAAAGTTTTGCGCAAACAAACAAAAAAAAGTGTGATTTACCACATTGTTGAGATATTCTGTTGCATGTTCCGACTATATACTTATAAAAAAATAAAATAAGTTCATAATATGAGAACCATGTTAGGAGTCTCGCTCAGAGACAGAAATACAAAATGAATGGAACACAATTCAGAGAATTTCAGAGCTGACGTGAAGCACTAGTTGCAAAACCCCCTAAAATAAAATTTCGCGTTAACGAAATATTTTTTTTATATTAAAATTCAAATATTTTTATGGAAGTGTCTAGTTTGCCGCAAGCGGTATACTAGCAAATCGCGCTAAAATGCCGCCAGTGACAGTGCAAAGAAGAAGTGCGCATGCGCGATAATAATGGTAGATGTTATAGTTTTTCGGCACGTTAACTAAGTCCACTGCGGATGAGTGGTTACCATCGACGCTGTTCATATTGATGGTTGTAGGGTCGAAGCCCGGTGTGGGTGATCTTTTTTTTCTATTTACTTATCCGTTTTTTCTGTGAAAGATGTCTAAAGTGTATTTGTGTTCACTTTGGCTGTGCTCAATTCATTAAAAAAATAGGTTCGTTAGCACGCTTTCTACTATTTTTATGACTAACAGTCATGAAAATAGGTTAGGTTAGGTTTGAACATAATTATTTAGGGAGGTTTGGGGGGCAGAGCCCCCCATACCTCTTCACACGTACCCCGAATCCATTTTACCCTCTGCAAACCGAACATATTTGAATTGTTGACGCATTTGAACTTTTGTTCCGAAACTATCGGCTTTTTAGTGCGCTTTTGTAGTATACCGCTAGCGGCAAACTAGCCACACCCTATTTTTATTGAGGAAATAAAAAACATTAAAAAATACATTCACAATAATAAATTTCTACATTTTTTTTAATATATTTTTTACCCCCAAAATTGAATATAAATATATATATATCCGTTGAAGTTATGCTTCAATATTAATATTTGTGATTATTTATATGAAATCTTTTAAGCAATTGAAATTGAAGCTTTAAATACTTTTTTATGTAAAAATTACCTAAATAAAAAAAATCATAAAAATTTGTTATAGCGGATTTTGCAAGTCGCATTTGATTTCAATGGGATTTGCATAATTTACACACACTATTTGACTAAATATTTTGGGGGATTTAAAACTATTGAACAATTGACACTTCTAAAAGGGTCGATTGCAGGGCTGATATTCAGGGCAAACATTATTGTGTAAAAATAAATAAAATATAAAAGTATAAAAATGTCCCGGCCCCATAGTCTCCGATAACACAACCTGCCGAATTTGAAAAAGGCCGCGCAAGACAAGATAATTAAATATCTTGATCTTGCTCACGAAATCAAAGATATGTGCCGTACACAGAAGGCAGTGGCCGTACACCAACCACTCACATAATATCTATAGTGATATTGACGAATGAAGCTATTTCTCTGAGAATCTAGGGCAGCGATGCACAAACTGCGGCCCGCCGACGAATCAAAATATTGGAAAAATCAAAAGAATATACCTGAGTAGATAATTTTGTACATTTACCAACGCCGCGCCGGGAAGACGCCAGAGTCTGTCATATGTTTTTGAATTGTTTGTGATGTTAATTGATGTTCTGTGCGACATTTGGAATTATTTATTTATCCATTATAAGTGTATTGTATGTAAAAATGTTTCCACCAGATTTCTGTGTTAACTGTTGTGACATTGATATTTTTCCATTTTCTTAAACAATGTTGTTTTATGTTTTTATTCAATCATCATGTACAAAATTCATAGTTTATTGCTCTTCCAAAAGTATTAAGTAGGTAATTTGTAACATGCCATTGATTGTTGTTTCTTTTTTTTAAACCTGGTAGTAATGACACATCGTCCCAACAGGGACGTACTAATTTGAAAACAAAAAATGATCACAGTGTTTGAACATTAATCATTAGTATTGTAATTTTTACAAATTAATAAAATATCGTTATTAATTTACAAACGAAGTTGGCGTGAAGTTGTATGTCGAAATATGAGGAGTTGCGGACCTAAGGGTAAGAACACGTAGAAAGCCGATTCCGATCCGCGCCGACCTGCTCAAAGAATGTTACTAGGTATGCATTTGAACGGGGACACCCACAGAAAAAGCAGGAACCCGCTTTCCGGCATGCCTGCGGGCCGCGGCATGCCCAAGACAGAGCTAAGTGGCGACATAAAATACTAAAGGCAGACCCCACCATCATGTGAGAATGAAAATTTCTAAGGAGAAGAAGAAGAAGTGTTAATTTTCCTTCTTGCGGTCCGTTCTGGCTCATAAACTTCCCCAGTGGCCCCTGTTAGCTATAAGTCTGTGCATCCCTGATCTAGGGAAACTTAGCATCTGTACCCCTATTCTCTCTTTTATCGGAAGGTAGTCACGGTGTAAAGTGATTATAACACGATACATTTTGCAGTGGCGTAACTAGGGGGGGGCGGGGGGGGGGGGCGGTCCGCCCCGGGCGGCACTTTTCAGGGGGCGGCAAAATGACCCGACAAATACAAAAAACTTGGTAAAAAACACAAAACTTAAATAGTATAGTTACGAGAATTTATTTCGTGCTCAGTCCATAGGTTGCAGGTCACATTTAGGAAAGTAACAGATCATTTTTTCTACTAATACCTCCAAGTGATTCACTATCAATGTCCCCGAAATAAAATGAGATAAAAATCGGGGCCCGAAATTAAATGACAAAAAAATTCGGGGTTATGAGTTTGTGAAGGAGCAATAAATGAGAAAAAAAAACTCAGGGCCCCGAGTTTGTGAAGGGACAATAAATGAAAAAAAATTGGGTCCCCGAGTTTGTGAAGGGAAAGTAAATGCGAAAAAAATCGGGACCCCGAGTTTGTGAAGGGAAAATAAATGAGAAAAAAATCGGGATCCCGAGTTTGTGAAGGGAAAATAAATGAGAAAAAAAAAACATAAAAATTCTTAAAATTGATAAAATAAAGTTTTTTTCCCTTTCAACCTGTCTCAGCGTAAGCTAGTACAAAAAAAGTGTACACCGGAGTGAGTTAATAATTCAAGTTCCTTTTTTTCTTCTTTAAGTAATTTCGGGTTAAGGTCTTAAAAAAAGTTTTGCGGTGATTCCGCAGGTAGAAAAATCTGTGTCAGAAGTTAACTCTCTCCCACTATCCAAAAATTGAATTTTGTATTATATTGTAGTGCTGTAAGTATCTATATAATAATACGTGAAGGGAAAACTTTGTGCTCCTTTTTACGTAAATCGAGCGGACGGAGGAGTATGAAATTTCGCACACTTACAGTTTTTATAGAGAAGGGGTGGCAAATGCTAATATTTTTTTTAAAATCATACATAAAAATAGATTAAATCAATAAAAAAAACTCTATACGCACACTATTGTAATATATTATAGTTTAAATTAATTATGGTCGAATTTCGACCAATGAACTGAACCACTAGTTATAATAAATATGCGAACTTTTTTATTTTGATTTTTTTTTTTCAATTTATGTAGGGGGAGGGCGTCAAACTTTATTAGGTAGGTGGGGGGGGGGGGCGCGCCAAATGTTAATCCCGCCCCGGGCGGCGAAAACCCACGTTACGCCACTGACATTTTGTAAGAGTTTTGAGCGAATGTCGAAAAATAATGTTTTACAAAAATAATGTTGTACTTCCAAGGATGTATGAGGAATTGGATCACAGTTGAATTGTTTTCGCCCACATCACACATATCGTACTCTATCATAACTGTTATTTATCTGTTCGTATATTATAGATTAATGAATAAAAAATTAATATCAGGAATATAGATAGGTATTCCGTGTATCCCGAGATCTCGAAACTATTCACAAAATCACAAAGCCAAGTGGCCAACCTCCGAGGAGGCACATAAAGAAGAAGAAGGCAATAAACGGTAAAATATTTTGTCTATGGATCTTGGTTCGTGCTTAGAAATGCGACGAATACGACATTATTCTGTGGATTCGGATATGGTGCCGAAAAACTAAATCAAAATGCAAAATAACATGTTTGCTGTCCGTATTGTGATGATATATTAATACTAATCAAAGTTTGTGGAATCTTTATTCTCTTATAAGAATTCCATATTTAATGGTATCATTTTTTGTAATAAATATAAAGCATTTCACGAAGTAACATTTAAAAAATTAAACTTCAGATGCATAATATAGATTCGATTGTTAAATGAATTGATAATGATTATTTATTTTGTAATTCAAGCTTATGTGTCTTGTTGATAATATTTAATTGATTTCCTCCTTTTTCCTAACTGTCTACAGATTATTGAATCATCTTAGGTGGTATTTAATAGTCTTTATAATTTAGGAACTATGTCGAAAAAGAAGAATCCTACTAAAAAAGAATTAAGGAAAGAAAGAAAAGGTAAAAAGAAGGCAGCGTTATTGAAATTGAATACTGGAAAAAGCCAAAAATGTAAAAATATTGTTAGTGAAGAAAATAACGAGAACCAACAAGATTCTACTGACATAACCTTGGAAAATAATGTAGCAGGTATTCATATTCTTACACAGCTTACGTTATCTCTTAACTAACCTCTTTATATTTGCGGTAAAGATTTAGTTTAGTCACTCCTTAAAATTAAAAATGACTACAATTCCTTCACTAATATTGTATGTGAGTTAAGACAATTGAAATGTCAAGAAAACATGCATTTTGTAATTATTGCGATAAGGGTAGAAACCAATTTATCTATTAAATTTGGAAGCAACTATTTCTACCCCTGTATCACACTGCATTTTATGATGTATTTCACACTGGAATATCTCTTATTAAACCTTATGGATGAGACTATGTTTGCACATAGTTATTTCATCTGCTATGTAAATATTAAGCTTTTTTTAATTTCCAGATGATGTTCCAGTTTTGAACGATGTAACACCTTGTAATGATGTCAACATGCC
This sequence comes from Mystacides longicornis, assembly GCA_963576905.1. Taxonomy (NCBI): domain Eukaryota; kingdom Metazoa; phylum Arthropoda; class Insecta; order Trichoptera; family Leptoceridae; genus Mystacides; species Mystacides longicornis. The sequence goes on along the minus strand of OY756421.1, from coordinate 26,115,654 downwards.
TGAAGTTCCAGAAACATGTGCAGACGGGAGCACTGCCAGCCGAAGAGTCCGTATCAGAATCAAAGGAATCGGCCAAGAAGCATCCCTAGATGCTCATCACCAAGAACGCATTCCTCTTCTCTTGAGTGATATACAACACCTTTTATTGGCGACAACACTTGATTCTCATCACCCTTATTCGTCCCCAAGATGGATGTCTGTTGATAAACGGTCACACCTCTTACAAACTGCCGTTTTGATTGTAGATGGCCTTTCTATTGATCATTATCTTTCTAATGATGTACATTTACCAATGCTGAAAAAGTTTTCAATAAAGACTGAAGTAGTAACTCCTTCCCTCTATGGAGGATCCATCATTGATGAGTTAGCTACAGTGCCATTAACAGATAGTGAAAAGGAGTCTTTGGTCCAAGAATATGGCAGCATAGAGGCGGCTGTGTCCGCCAGAAAAGATCTCATGGTCATGTTAAGAATGGTTTTTCCTGTTAAAAAAGGAAACACAAATTCTCTGAATAATAACTCTGTGGACAATTTTCCAAGAACTCAACTTATACTCTCGGCTTGGCAGTTAGTAGAAGAAAACTACCCACTTCCTTTGAAGGGAAAATTAATGAACAGTTACGCTGGATATATCATGACCAAAGATGTCTACGAACCTGTTAGTGCATCTTCTCCAATGTTTGGTCTGGATTGTGAGATGTGTAAGACAGTAGCGGGCAATGAATTGACGAGGATATCTATAGTGGACGAGGCTTACCAAGTAATATATGAGAAGTTAGTTCTGCCTCACAACAAAATAATAGATTACTTGACTAGGTTCTCAGGCATCACTCCCGATATGATGGCCAATGTACAAACTCGACTGAGTGATGTGCAAAGAGACATCAGAGAGATTTTGCCTCCTAATGCAATATTGGTTGGACAATCATTAAATTTCGATCTTCATGCTTTGAAAATGATGCATCCTTATATTATTGACACTAGTGTAATATTTAATACAACGGGTGAGAGAGGTAAAAAATCTAAACTAAAAATATTAGCTAAAACCTTTCTTAAGCAGGACATTCAAGAAGGAACCAGTGGCCATTGTTCTGTTGAAGATTCTATCGCTTCATTGAAGTTGGTTCAGTTGAAGCTAGCAAATGATATTGTATTTGGTGATGCCATTCTTTCTGCAAGGAATAAACTAACTCGAGAAAATCAGCGCAAAATAAGTCGAACGGAATATTCCACAAGCATCTTTAACAAAGTGGCGCAGCATGAAAAGTCATCCATCATTATAGGTCACGAAAGTATCACGCAAAAATATATAAACTATGTTAAAAAAGTGTGCAAAGTGAATAAGAGTGATAGTGGAAGCAGTCGACAGAGGAAAATCAAATGCATCAACTGTGAAGATAATGAAGCAGTGATAGAGAATACTAAATCTTCTTTGTCAGGAAAGCACAATCTAGTCATGTCTCATATCAATGTGGGGTTAGACTCTGACAGCCGTGGGGAGGGAGTGTTTCACACTGTCAATACTTGGGTAGGTGACTTGTTTCAGCATTCTCCGCCAAACACTTTACTAGTTGTTCTGTTTTCTGGTACCACATCCTGTAACGGGGCAAGTTTTGTCCATATTAAAAAATAAATTGTTTCCTCATTTATTTTCAGTTACTCTAGATCGATCTAAAAATCCTTTTTGAGTAGACTGATAATGATTGTTAGTGAGAATAATGGTTATTTTTTTACTTAAAAAAGCGCACATTGTCTGTTAGTTTCAAACTTAATACAGATCAAATCTCAATATGTTTATCGAAGCTTGAAGAAGTTTGTCTCAATATAATTAAATATTTTTGTTGGTCCCATGAATTATAAGGATTTGCCCTCACTGATATACTTAGGTATAAATATTATAGATACCTGATACATTTGGCTTCTCATTTATAAAATGAAAATTTAGCATTTTTTCTGTTTATAAAGTCTAAATACCAGATGGAAAGTACAATGATATAATTACTGTATATAAAATTTTATTATCTTTCATATTGTCTCTCTTTCTGTATTCCATTGACATAATTTACACAATGATTCATTTTATTAAAGAATTTGAGGTTTTCAATACAAAAAATTCAAAGATGTACACCAGATCCAGGATCTTAGAAAGATATTTCTTTATAATGATTTTTCTTTATAACGGAGGCCTCAAATTTTATTGGAGAATGAATAAGATCATAATACCCCTAGGAAAAAAACTTGATTTCCTTTAAACAATAAAAATACTTACTAAAAACTTTTTATTACCTTCTTTTTCTAAATCTGCAGACCATCCAACCCTGATAAAGTACCTAGTATCCTAGACGTCAGCTGTTGACAAAGAGAACCCAGGTTTAATTCCTGGTCAAGTCAAGAATTTTTCACTCTAAATATCTTTCCGTAAAGTGTTGTCACCTTTGGAAAAATTTTAACTGGACAAACTTTATAAAATAAGATTGATGAGCAAAAAGTCATTCCAATAATTTTGTATCCTAAAAGGTTAAAGTTCCCTAAAAAAAGTCATTGAGTAATGATACAATCTGGATGTCTTTAGGTTTCAACCGGACGCATGTTGCAAAACCCAGACAGGTGACAACACTGTTCCGATATTTGGCCTGACTTAAGGCATTAATTTCCGCCGGCTATGATGGCACCTTCGAGTATTTGTAGATGAGTCTTTATTGAATTTCAATTTTAAAAGTTTTATGTTGTACTGTATAAAGAATAATCTGAATTCATTTACTAATAATTGCAGTGTTAGTGTATTCACATAGGGTGGGTTGTTCGATCGTTAGTAATAGCAAAGCGTTAGCAATAGCAAAGTAATAGCAACTTTTTAATCATTAAAAAAAGTTATTTTATCATAATTTTGCAAGATGAAAAAATGTTTTAAGCATTGTGATGCATGTTACTAATCGGTTACCATTTAATTTGACATTCCTTAGGATCGAGGAACACCTGATAGTAAAGTATTGTGCTAATACTTTACTATTACTCGCGGCGTCGAACAACCCACCCATAGTGAATGTTCATTCATTCCAATTTTTTTGTATGAAGTGTTGGTTTATTCTCCTGAAAGAATTTTTTTGCTTCAGTATTAGTCACTCTACCCTATTTCAACATATGTGATAAATTATTGTGGGGAAATTCTTGAAAAATGTATTCTTTTATTTTTCATGTTGAAATAATAATATTATGGCATTGATGCAGTAACTTAAGGTATTGATGAAGTTACGCTACAGTAAAAAATGCTAAAATCTCAACTGTCAATAGAATTTTTAAGTCCACCTTTTTTCATGGATTTTGTTTTTATAATCCTATGGTTAAATATATTCTGACTGAAAAAAACTTGCCTACGCCAAGAAGCATTGACAAAAACCGCCAAAGAAGTCCAACTTCAATCAAAATACACAAGCCACTCCTTATTTTTTTTTATATCTAAGTCGTTATTTTTATATTAATGTATGTATGTTATTATTTTGTGAATAAAGAAAGTTTATACATTTGTAAATTTTTTTTGCAAATTCCTATAAAAATAAACTTCTCTTATCTGGAATGATGGATGTTGGATATTTGGATTTGGATATAAATAATGGAATATCATGATTGTATTTATATAATTTATAATGTTTCTAATCCTAATAAGTATGTTACATCTATTCACTATTCAGCAAGAAAATATGGAACTATTAATAAATTCTATTTACATATTATCACATTCAAAATACACACAATATTATATTACACATTGCTTCCCAAGCGCTCAATCTCATTTATCAGGAACAGCATATCGGACTTCTCCAATGCCGAATTTTGGAAGACTATTCTGAAGAAGTTAGGCAGGTCCCCTTGAGGTTGGTAGGTCACCATCATGGTACCTTCCTTCATCATCTTTTCTTTGATTTTGGGTGCTACGCAGTGCAGCTTCTCTTTGAAATCTGGTTCATCTTGTTTGTCCATCAGACTTTTTGGAATGTACCAGAAACAAATATTTGTGCATTCGGGTTTTTCCAACACTAATTTAAAACCGTTTCTATTCTTAATTTTTTCTGTGAAATATTCAGCATTTTCGAATACTTTGTCAACGTGTTTCTCTAGCCCGTCTGTACCTTTAGCCTTCCACATGAACCAAAATTTAAGGACATCAGCACGTCTACCGCACTGTATATGCTTATCTCCTGTGTCGTATTTGGTATCATAGAATTTATCTTTCTGGAAGAGGTATGCGGCGCTGGCTGAATGAGCTGCAGATAAAATACCCTGATGACGGATCAGCAATGTGGAACACTGCTGCGGAGCCGTTAAAAGCTTGTGTGGATTCCATGTAACAGAATCGGCCCTGAAAGAAATCAATAACAAAAATTAATATTTTTGAAAAAATAGAATGTAACCTGTTTAAATTTTTTTTTCTAAATTTTTTTTAACCCAAGCCCTGTGTCTGGCTAAAGAATACAGTCTTATTTCAAAAATCAAAATTGTTGCTTATAATGAATGTTTATGTAAGACGAAAAAAAAGCAGGGGTATTCACGAAAAAGTTTAATTCGAAGTAAATTTAATTATTTTCTTAAGAGATCATTGTAACTAGGGATTGCAATCCGGAAAACCGGATCCGGCATCAAAATGCTCATATCGGATCTGGCAAAATTTTACGGATCCGGAGATCGGATCCGGTTAGTAATATTAAGAGATTTTTCGACATACTCAACACGGACCGGACTCGAATCTGTATTCCTAGCAATTCCACAGGGTCATTGTAGGTACCCATAAAGATATGAAGAGAAGAGGAGGCAAATGCGTCACACTGAGCGCAGTGTAAATGCTGCCTCCTTGTGCCTAAGGTGGTGTTAGGTAGTGTTGACTGACCGTATTGATAGTATTGACTGTCGAATGAAAAGACATCTCTTAGAAAAATATTGAGAGCGTTAAGTAATAAAATTCCAATCCAAACTCCCTTAAGACCCCACTTTGCATCACACAGAAAGCAAAACTATTGTGATTATTATCTGGTATTCATTAGATTAGTTCGGTCATAATGTGTGTGCAGTTATATTTAAGGATAAAATTGAAATAATTTCTAGAACCCTAAACTTATCATCTGCACATCCATCTCTTTAGTGCTCGTCCAAGGGTCTGCTGGTTGATGTGATCTCATCCTCTTATAATTACCAGAATCACCGGATCCGTTCTGTTGACGTGATCATTCCAGTAATGTCTTCTATTGCTACCCCATTGTCTGGCGTTGTGGATATCGCAGAAGCTCCGAATCCGGAGTTTCTAACTCTGCCTCGAATGGTTTATTCCAGAATGGGTTGGAGAGTTTTCTAATTATCTTTCTTTTTCGTGGTGTCGGTTCTCTGAGAATCTTTCTTTTCAAATTATGATCAATCAAGCAGGTCAAGATAAATATTTTCGTTAAATTTGACTTTTATAATCCGTAATCTAATTTGTAATTTTATTTCTTTTGAAACTACATTTTTTATAGTTTTTACCATTTAAAAGTAGCCATACCCTAATTAAATTAATTTCGTGTATGTGTTGTTTTATTTTTAGGCTTCATTATTATTAAAAATGACAATTAATCAAGGTTGTTTCAATCCGGTCGGATCCGGCCGGATTGACGAAAATCCGGTTGGATCCGGCCGGATTCAAAATGAGACCGGATTGCAATCCCTAATTGTAACGCTTTTCATAAGGGGTCATTATAATGCTAAAAAGAAATCATATTTAGATAAATGGGAAAACTCCAGTAATTATTAAGATTAGGAAACTTTTGTTAACGCAACTTACGTTTCTATGAGTATTGTATTTTTTGAGTTATGGACAGGTTATGGATCGATATAAATTTGAGAGACGTTTGGAAAAAGAAAATTACTCAAAAATCATGCATGTAAATTTCAATTAAATAAATGACAATGCCTATGTCCCGTATTTGGAGTTCGTAGAAATTAAAGGATTATAAACATTATGGTGATTTAATTATTAAACAATAATATGATGTAGACACATAATTCAAATTTTCTGATAAAACCCAGGCACTTGTACGTACATTATAATGTACATACGAGTATGTAATTACATAGTATAATAATTACGATTATTATTGGTAAATATGGTAGCAGTAGCAGTTTGGTTTGTTTCCCTGCCAGAGGAAGGAATGCGTTAACATCTGATATTATTACCTTGTTCAACATGTGTAACCTCTGTCAAGGATATTGTCAATTCTCTACGAAAAAAAAATATTCAAGTTTTTGTAGACGCCAGTGGCGAAGAGCCCATGGCCCATACAAGCGGACTCCTTAGGTATAGATCTGCCTATTTTATTCCATTATATTTTTGAAAACAGTTTTTGAAGTACCAAGGATAGCGATAAAATAGGGTGGTAATTTGGAAACAAGTAAAACTTGATTAATTTTACGTAATATAATATACGTAATGAAATTAAGTTAAAAAGTTGACACAACAATTTTTAATTTTGAGGCGGGACTGAGTTCAACTGTTGTATAACTTAAAAAAAAATCAATAGATGGTGGTGTAATAGCAAATAAGTCACAAATGAAGTATATTGAGTTATTTTATATAATATTTTAAGACGACGTTTGATTATTCCAAAATTATTATGGACATATGCCAAATAATGTATAAATTTCGTATTTTTAGGTAAGTATATAGAGCAAGTCCCAATGAATATTCTTTAAAACAAAGACAACTATAGTTCATGTCTACTTTTCACGCGGAACAACCTACAAACTTTTTTTTCTTAAATCAAGTTACATGAAACCGGAACTCAATTAGATGCAATACCAATATGTTGTGCAGAATTCGATGGCCCCCAAAATTTCATCGATCATTGGACAGACGATTGGACTCGCCCACAAGTAACTCACGAGCTGCAACTCTCATACTTCCTTCTTCCTGAATTGTGATTCGGTGGTTTAACTACTAATTGCGGTTAAGTTTTTTTTTGTATTCTATATTCAAATTAATGATAAGTCGAACTCTTTGACTACTTTTGTAATTTTATTTAAATAAAATAACGTGTTCAAAAGTCTTTGAAACATTACAACACTTCCGGATAGATCAAAATTAATGATAAAGAAGTGTAGGTGGTAGCTACTTATTGAGATTATTTTAAATAATGAATTCCATTTAAAACTATGTACCTACCTAATTTTAGACAGGTTGATTTTGTCCTGTGTAGAGTGTGTACCTATGATATATGTCAGGGAAAACAAACCTTTGAAAAAGTGCTAAAGATTTTTTTTTTATTTAGTTATTTTGCAACATAAAAAGTAATGTGTTAAGCAGCGTTTAAATTTTGTTGATCATATTATGAATTAACATATTTTTTCAATGCATATTACATACCTAATAATATTATGTAACCGATACGAGAATTCAATAATTATTATTCATTGATTAGAGTCGAGTTAGTATAGGAACATTCCCATAAAGTTACATAACAAAATATTTAAATTTGCAACATTTCGTCATTTGTTTAGAATGAAATATGCAAACGTAAGTATAATTAATTGATGCTTTAATTTAATCAGACGATCGTTGAAATTGGCAGTGGATAAATTTCTTAGATAAATCACCCGAAAACGAGTGCAGTGCTAAAAAAGACCTTTTAAAGAAAAATAATAATTATTGTTTACATACCTTTCCACTCCTTTCAGCAAATGTTTATATCTTTTGGAAATCATCGCACCACCTCCCCAAGCTGCGTCTACATGCATCCATAAAGAGTATTTCTGGCATAAATCTGCTATCTCCTCCAAAGGATCGAAGGCTCCAAGAACTGTGGTCCCAGCCGTAGCAGAAACCATGAAGGGAGAAGCACCTTCATTTTTGGCTCTTAATATTTCGGCTTCCAAATGAGACATGTCCATCTTTCCTAATTTATCGGTTTTGATGAGATATACATTGTCTGACCCAATGCCCATAAAGCAGGCCATCTTCTTAATCGAGTAATGGGCGTCTTCCGAGGTGAACACCACAAGACGACCATAAAAGTTGACTCCCTTTTCCTGAAAAAGCAACGCGAATTGTCAAATATTTTGTAACTAAAATAAAGGGGTCCATCAGAAATCGTTGCATTTTGAAGTTATTCAAAATTTTCTGAACATCAGAACAAAAAATGGCTGTGGAACAGGCTTCAAAAAGTTGTGTATGGCCTTTTGGAAAGATTAAGTTTATAGAGTTGGTCTATAGAAGCCCAAGAAAAATATTTTTCTTTTCGGAACGTCGTATATTATGTAATATGAAAAGCAATTTGTGCTTTGTGTAAATATTTTTATAATTATTATTGTTGCATCACGCATTTCGAATATTTTCTTATTATTATTATTATTTTCTTAGCTCCGCTGTAAATTTAAATATATTGAGTAAGTATCTAGGTTTAAAAAAAAACACAAAGGGCTGGAAGAAATCTACCTAACCCAAGTTAGATAATAAAGGTACCTACTTACTTCTTTTTCTAATATAACTCACGCGCGAATTTTTGCATGGCTTGCTGTGCTTAGGTAGGTCCCTACTTTATTCTGTTGGGGCTCTATATCTACCAGTTTTGATAGAAAAGAAATAATAATTATGTTACTTTACGCTGGCGTTATGTCACGTAAATTCAGAATTGGGGACCCTGACTTTGAAAATATATAAGGCAATGGACAAGTTTGAGACCCGTGGGAAAATGTTTCGAGTAGCCCAGGGTAGAGAAGAATTCACCAGAATTATGGAATTCTTGATATTGGGAAAATAATCTAGTTATTTATTAACAAATCAAATAATTCATTGCTTTGTTCTTTCTCAATGGTATGAATGTAAAAAAAGCTTGTAAAAAAAATTCGCTGTTAATAATAATTATTGCGCGATTGTCTTTCTGATAAACCGATTAAATCGATCCAAAATGCAAAATTCCTACGTGCACTATAGCAGATTCCATAATATAAACGACATACTTTAGGTTTTATTTATTTATTTATTAGCCTTCCACTCATCAGAGAGTGATTTAGGTTAGTTGTTATTATTATTATTATGTTTATGGCATCCCATCCCTTGAGGGACGATTTGTGCCAGTTTCAAATATTTGATGTTTTGCAAAACAAAAATAATATTATGCTTTAATTTATTATTTTTCTATGGTTAGTTGTTTGACCACAAATTCGTTGTCGTAAGCTCGCCCTCTGTATGAAGATTCTGTGAATCTGTTCTGTGAGGTCTTTTTTATGTCAAATTTTATGTATTGTTTCTAATACTTATCAATGTACAGTAAAGAATTAATAAAATAATATGAGCTTTCAGATACAAAATTTGTTGAAAATTAATATTACCTAAGTATTTTAAAGGTTTTACATAAAGCATGAAACATTTTCATAAAATTTCTACAGTGTGTTACATACTATGTAAGTTTTATAAATATCGTTAGCAGTGGCGTACCGAGGGGGGGGGCGGAGGGGCGGACCGCCCCGGGCGCCTCTTTAGAAAGGGCGGCAAAATCTGCTTGAGCTTTGTTATACACGACCAGATTGATAAAATCAGAATTTATATTTCGACCAAAAATAACATTTAATTTCGGGTTAAGGTCTTAAAAAAACATTTGTAGTGAATCGGCAGGTAGAAAAATCTGACAGAAGTTAGCTCTGTCCCAAAATTGAATATTTGTATTTTATTGGTGTGCTGTAAGTACCTACTTATGTAAATTAAAATAAATATGCAAACCTTTTTATTTTGATTTTTTTTCATTTTCGTATTTTTTTATATGGGAGGGGGGGGAAGGGTTCCAAATTATATAAGTGGGAAGGGCGCCAAATTATATGGGGGGGGGGGGGGGGGGGGCGCCAAATTATTTGGGGAGGGGCGCCAAATTTTAATTCCGCCCCGGGCGCCAAAAACCCACGGTACGCCACTGATCGTTAGGTATATTGATGTGATGATCATCAAGGTCTATAAGTATTTTGTCTATTAAGTAATTTGTTGTGTTACCTATATGGATATTTAAAATAAATTATGTAATTATAATAATGTGAAGTACAATGTTGTTAAATAGAAATCTTGCGAAAGTATTGTCATAATTAGTATGTACCTACCTAACTTCAATTGTGTCAAGAAATAAGAGATTCAACATAGTAGTTTCTCCAGAAATACCCAATGGATACAGTTACACAAGTATTTGGTAGGTAGTTACTTAGGTAAAACTACTATGGAGTTTAAATTAAGTTAAATGAAATATAGGTGTGATCAAAATGAATGAAAAAAATAAATAAAGAACAACAGTTTTTTTACTGATATCTTCAGGTTTCAACTGTCGTATCGTTGAGTTCTACAGTTTGAAAAATTGATATCGATTTGCGTGAGAATATCTACTTAAGCGTAAAAACTATAGTAAGAATCAGATAGTTAATTATAATATACAAAAATGACTCTCAGTGCTGAAACAAATAATCTCTAATATAAATTAAAGTTGGGTTAGTGCGAACACTTATAACTCGAGATCGGCTCAACAGATTCTTTTGATGTTTGATTTATTGGATTCTTCTCCGCTCCGGATAACAGAATAACTAATAAAAAATTGAAAAAATGGATAACAAATTATGTAAAATACAATACTTAAGTTAGTATGGAACGGTTACCTGCGACGCGCCCACGCCATCGCGGGTAGTTCCCTCTCATTCCCGCATACGTGATTGTAGTACAGTAGCTCATCCCACTTACTCCACCGCACCGTTTCGATCATTTTAGAAAATTTTCATACAAAGTCAACAATATTATCGGACATTTGTATTGGTACCTACTTCATAGGCGAGGTAGGGTATGTGCGCGAGGCATTATTCTTACGTTGTTCCCGCCAGAGCTTTGAATAAGAATGAAATACCTATGGATGTTTCAGAAATATTTTAATGTTATTATTTTATTTGCTTAACTCAATCGAATTAATTTTGTATTGTTTGATGGGGGCGAAGTGCACATTATGTTCATATTAACGGGCTAGAACCACAGGACAGCGTCTGTCGGGAAAGCTAGTAGACTATAAAAATCCTCAATTTGTTATGGACGCAGGGGTTAAATAAATTAATGAAAATATGAGGAAGAAAAATTCGAGAAGCGTTGAATCGAAAGTTTTATATCTATACATCTTCCTCTTGCACGACGCAAGCTATAAGTAGCTTACTGTGAAAGAGTCAAAGGGTGTATTTGTGTTAACTTTGAGTGAGCACAGATTCATTTTTATAAAAAAAAGTATAAAACTGTTCATACCAGCTGATACCCGTCTAGCTTTGCATGTTCAAAATATGAATAGTTTTCAAAAGGTAACTATTTCTTTAACAGAAATTTCACTATGAAAATCCTATCATTTTAGAAATATATTAAAAACTTTTACATTCCAGAAAATGGAATAATTATTTGTGTCTAACATTTTTCTGCAATCGAAGGTTCATGGATGATTAAAATGGAACGTAACGTGTGCGGTTTATGCGTGATGCGACGACATAAAAATATAAATAGGTACATAATAATGAAAATGCAATAATTATCCAAGAGTTCTTACTTTTATATTGGGCTGGAACTTATGACGAGCACAGCTGATAGCGTATCCGTTAGCCATAGATCCTCCAGGACAGAAAATGCCATCACCGAGCCCATCAGGGAATCCCACGACGGATCGCATTTCGGCGAGGACAGCTTCTTCCATTAACACTAAGCTTGGAGCAACTTCATAAGTATAAACACTAGGATTAAGTGCATCCGTTAACCACTGTCCCACCAATCCATATGGGTCCACTGCTGAAAACAGCTGATTTACGAAATAAGGATGACCGGTCTTCACAGAATATTGAATTATATCTTCAAGTCTTTCGAGTAATCGTTCTTGAGTTTCTGGCTGATTTTGTGGTTTGAGTTGAAGAATTTTTTTCAGTTCTTCGGGATCCTTCCATTCCGTGACTTTGTTAGTTCGGGAGGTTCCTTGAAAAACAGCCTTGTTGATGAGAATATCTACGGCTTTTCTGATAAAGCCCTCGTGGTTGAGTCTGTTGGGGAGACTGTAAAACCAGGTCGGTGCGTGCAGTCGGTCCATTGTACTTGTGTTTATTTCACGATGCTTATTCCAGGATTCGTCTTCTGAAGAGGTTGCGCCACACGACCCGTCGTCAGTGGACACTGGCTGCTCTTCGAATCTCAGGTCCAACAATTCGGGAGTGTTTGCGGGCATTTTGATTGTTTTGATTGAATAAACGGGTAATTAATTCATTAATAAAATCGGTCCCGGACAAGCGTCACTACACACTACAATGGCGGCGCGCAATGAACGCGGCCTCAGCTTCTGTCCGTTTAAATAGTAATCAATATAGCTTGGTTGGGCTGAAAGTATCGGCTGCTGTATTCTCGTGGTGGTGGCTTGTACCTCGGTGGTCAGTTCGCGGGGTTTGCACGGCCGACAGCGGTAATTAGCTTCAGCAATCAAACAAGATTCGTACCTGTCTATGTAAAATTTAGATCCACCACTTAACGCGATGAAGGCCAGGGACCGTCGGACAAATCGTTCAGTGACATTGTCATGCCAGAACCTTTATAGGAAATAACAACATACAATAGTATGCAGTCTATTATTAATAATAATTACTCACTCACGTTCCACCAGCGAATTAACATTTCCTTCCCCAAACATACAATACAATCAAATCTGCCATTCAATTGAAACAATAACAAATGAACATCGGCACAAGCCACCAGACACTCAATAGATTTAAAAAATGCCTAAAAGGAAGGACAAAAGAGGATGTTACACCCAGATTTGATTAAATTTGAATAGTTAAGATTCGTACCTACTTACTGTGATATTTTCCCAGTGAGTTGTTAGGATAACTTATGCTTGCACACATTGCGCCTCTAATAAACCGATTTAAGTTTATCCTTTTTCATTCTATTCGAAATTTTTTGGAGCTTGGAGTTCCCTACCGTTATTTATATAGGTATACAACCAATGCTTAAAGGAGTCAATGACTAAAGAATATAACACCAATTTCCACGGTATTTATATTTTTTGCTGGTAATAAAGCTGTAGAAAATCTACTTAGATTCTATTAGACTGGAAAAAAGTACCAACCTATAAGTATGTTTTCATTTTAAAAACATTTCTTCGCAATGTTACACATAATTTTTATACCTACTATTTCTCTTTATATCTCGTTCTATGTTTTGATATCTACTCGTATTCAATCAGTAATATTCTCGTATTTATTATGTACCTTCAATAAAATAATTGGACTCGCAAATTCGCAATAAATTAATAATATTTAATACTTACTTACCTATATTTTATAATAAAGAGTAACGAATGACCCTCTAGTTCCAAACAAAACAGTTACCTACAAGTGTTTAATAGACCGCAAAAATATCAGGGTTACCTACTGATTGATCGTAATAGCATATTCAAATGGTTTATTGCACTTATATTATTTGGATTTTCTGTTAAGTAGTTATTTCATATTAAGTGCTCTATAACACTCGCAAGTAATGAGTGAAGCTCAAAAAATATTAAGTGCTATTCACTAATAAAAAAGCCCTTAGAGAAGATAACTTAGGGGTCGTTCAAGTATTTAATCTAATCAGTGGGTCTACAAACCAGGTCGGGGCTTGGCCTCCTCAAGAGCTTGCCTCCACGACTGACGATCCAGCGTGGCACTCCGCCAGTTGGAGATTCCAATTTGTCGGGCGCCCCGCACTACAATATCCAGCCACCGAAGCTTCGGCCTTCCTGGTCTTCGTCTTCCAAGACGTTGTCGTTCAAGTATTATGAAATGCAATTTAGGGGGCGAGGGGAGGGCTCGTCGTGTAAATCTTACTGTGCGTTTCCAGGGAAGGAAAGGGGTTCGAACAAGTGTTTGCCCAACTTTATTTTTTATATATTAAAAATGAATCTGGGCTCACCCAAAGTGAACACAAACACTCTTTCGACATCTATCACACAAAGCAAAGCTTATGTTGTGAATGTGGAAATTATAATTGCGATTTTTAGGTAAAACAAATATTTATTGGGTGCTACTCAACCGTTATATTGAGCGGGAGGGAGGTAGGTAAATAAACACAATATGGTGTATTAGATACTCTCAGGGGAGGAGGATCTAAAATCTTCAAAAATTGTGTTACGTTATAGTTGAACGCCCCCTTACTTGTTGAGAATAAGACTGATGGTCTTCATAGGTTATTATAATCATATGAGGGACAACGAAGGAGCCTCCACGAAGAGTGAGGGCGTCCCTTGGAAACTGCTGAAAGCCGGCTAAGCCTTCTGTCACTGGAACACCAAAGACATCAAAGAAAACACCTTCCTGGAGACCTCCCCCATGTTCGGATTGCCCGATGGCTATCTATGTGGCGTCATGTTGCTGGCCCCACACATCTATCTCCGGGAGAGGAAATTGCCATCAAGGGCGTCGCCAGGGAGGGGGGGGGGGCAGCTGCCCCCCCCCTTAGAGTATCTGACGATGTTATATTCAGGGCCGTCGCGTGGTTTTTAGGCGCCCAAGGCGAGGCTTTAATCAGCGCCCCCCCCCCCCCCCCCATAAACATTGAGTATAAAAATTATTTATAAAATAACTAGTTTTCCACTAACTCAATACCGCTTTTAAATCAAGATATGATTTGGAAAAAAACATATTTATTGCAAACTTAAAAAAACAACTAAAACTTTTTATTACAAACTCGGAGATGATTTAGCATATGGGTGTTTATTAAACTTTTTATTGAAAATATTGCATTTCGTATGGCTTTTCTCAGTGTTAAATGTCGTCAACATCTTAAGAGTAGTGATAAGCATAGGTTAATAATGTGAATATTGTAGAAAATTGACGTCAAATTATGTATAGTGTAAGAAGTATACATACATACATACATACTCCCTTTATGGCCCCCACACAACGCAAGCCAGCCCGGAGGAGACCAATCCGCAGCAAACTCGACCCGCACGAAACCGACCCCCCAGCTCGATCGAAGAAATCATCCGAAAAGCCGGGCCCACACAAATCAAGCCCAATGCGGATCCCCTCCAAACCAACAATGCGGGAGGCCTAAGCCCCACTCAGGAGCATAGGGAGGCATCAATCAAGAAGTATGTATATTGTTATTTTTAAGTTATAAAATACGTAATTTTTGTAACTTTATAATCTAAATACAAAAAAATCAAGGATGAATAAAAATGAAACATACTTAGTTTGTTTTTTTTTTAAGATTTAAATTAAGAAATTGAATATTTTTTTATTGCATTGCATTCCTTTGGCTTTTCTCAGCTATGAGGTCGCATGTGAATCCCTGGACTGTACTACAAACAAAATAGAATTTGTTTTACCCACGGCGGCGCCCCTCGCATCGCGGCGCCCAAGGCGACCGCCTCGGTCGCCCCACCCACGCGACGGCCCTGGTTATATTAACCCCAATAACGACGACAGCTGTGAGTGTAGCTCACGCACTTCAACAACGCACACCTATTCACATGCCCCCTGATAGATGTGACATGCACTCAAGGGCGGATCCAGCTTTGGCGCCAAGGGGGGGGGGGAGGTCATTTCCAAAATTTGGTACCTATCTGGAAACTACACTTTTCCTAAAAAAAGGTCATTTCCTAAATTGAATATCTGGAATCTAAACTTTTGATCCAGGGGGGTCATGACCCGCAAGAAATTATAATTATAGTAGAAAAGAAGGTAGGTACTCGTATTTTATTAATAAATGTAAGTACCTACTATACTTAAAAATATAAGGCCTGGACCCAGCCCATGGGGGAGTCATGACCCCCCTAACCCCCCCCCCTGGATCCACCCTGGCATGCACTGGTGGCAAATCATAGTGGTATTCGAGTGGTCGGATATTGGGGGTTACATCAGATTTGATGGTGTTTCGGATGCGGAAAGTAAGTGTTATTATTATGGTCAGATTCTTAGTAATGATTTGGAAAGGCGTTTTTGTCGGAGAATACCTACAGTAGTTCTGAGAACACAGATTACCTGTTGCGTGTTGGAAACTCCGATTTAAGAACATGTACGCAAGTTGCAGCGATGACGTCACTTGGTAAATGAACGAATCCCAAGGAAAATGAATGTTCAGTCATATTATCTACAACAACTACTACATAATAAGCTTGCATATTTTGAAAGGGTTCTGACTCATTCTGAGAAGTTTGCTCAACATATATGTAGGTAGGTAGGTATATATATCTTGTTCAAGACCCAAGGTGGCGATTTGTGTTTACATTAATTATTCAGGTTTTTTTTTAAATTTCACGCGTTTAATATTAGTAAGGGTGAAAACAAGTAGAACGCCGATTCCGACCCCTGCCGACAGGCGCAAAGAATGTTACTGTGCATTTGAATGGGGATACCCACAGCAAAATCAGTAACCCGCTTTCCGGCATGCCCATTTAAATGCATTGAAACCGTCGACAACATTCTTTGCGCCGGTCGGCGCCGGTCGGAATCGGCGTTCTACGTGTTTTCAGCCTAATGTATGACATGGTAACATCAATTAAAAATCTACATTCAAACCAGAATATTAGGATAATTATCAGAAAAACTTGCTTAAAATGGGATTATGTAGCTATTTAAATGAGTAAAATTAGGGCTGGCATCAAACCATTGGTAGACTAGCGGTTACAACGTCGGCTTTCGTATCGGAGGTTGTGGGTTCGATCTCAGGTGCCGACCATCTTCCTCTTTCACGACACAAGCTTTAAGTAGCTTACTGTGAAAGAGTCAAAGAGTGTATTTGTGTTCACTTTGAGTGAGCACAAATTCATTAAAAAAAAACAAAAAAAGTCCTTGCCGATGGCGATTAAATTTAAAAAAATATCGATTAACTAAGTCTTTAAAGCACCTGGCCCTGACGATACTTCGGTACATTTATTCCTTTAAAACATACGAGATTAGACAGACAAGCTAGCAGTTAGGTACTCCATAAAAGTATCATTATAAAGGGCTCTAAAGCAAGATTGTATAGAATAGAGTTAGGTATATTATTAAAACAACTAGCAGCAAAACCTGTCGGACGACAGACCAAGAAAAGGGTCATTAATTACAAGATTAGACAGACAAGCTAGCAGTTAGGTACTCCATAAAAGTATCATTATAAAGGGCTCTAAAGCAAGATTGTATAGAATAGAGTTAGGTATATTATTAAAACAACTAGCAGCAAAACCTGTCGGACGACAGACCAAGAAAAGGGTCATTAATTACAAGATTAGACAGACACGCTAACAGTTAGGTACTCCATAAAAGTATCATTATAAAGGGCTCTAAAGCAAGATTGTATAGAATAGAGTTAGGTATATTATTAAAACAACTAGCAGCAAAACCTGTCGGACGACAGACCAAGAAAAGGGTCATTAATTACAAGATTAGACAGACACGCTAACAGTTAGGTACTCCATAAAAGTATCATTATAAAGGGCTCTAAAGCAAGATTGTATAGAATAGAGTTAGGTATATTATTAAAACAACTAGCAGCAAAACCTGTCGGACGACAGACCAAGAAAAGGGTCATTAATTACAAGATTAGACAGACACGCTAACAGTTAGGTACTCCATAAAAGTATCATTATAAAGGGCTCTAAAGCAAGATTGTATAGAATAGAGTTAGGTATATTATTAAAACAACTAGCAGCAAAACCTGTCGGACGACAGACCAAGAAAAGGGTCATTAATTACAAGATTAGACAGACACGCTAACAGTTAGGTACTCCATAAAAGTATCATTATAAAGGGCTCTAAAGCAAGATTGTATAGAATAGAGTTAGGTATATTATTAAAACAACTAGCAGCAAAACCTGTCGGACGACAGACCAAGAAAAGGGTCATTAATTACAAGATTAGACAGACACGCTAACAGTTAGGTACTCCATAAAAGTATCATTATAAAGGGCTCTAAAGCAAGATTGTATAGAATAGAGTTAGGTATATTATTAAAACAACTAGCAGCAAAACCTGTCGGACGACAGACCAAGAAAAGGGTCATTAATTACAAGATTAGACAGACACGCTAACAGTTAGGTACTCCATAAAAGTATCATTATAAAGGGCTCTAAAGCAAGATTGTATAGAATAGAGTTAGGTATATTATTAAAACAACTAGCAGCAAAACCTGTCGGACGACAGACCAAGAAAAGGGTCATTAATTACAAGATTAGACAGACACGCTAACAGTTAGGTACTCCATAAAAGTATCATTATAAAGGGCTCTAAAGCAAGATTGTATAGAATAGAGTTAGGTATATTATTAAAACAACTAGCAGCAAAACCTGTCGGACGACAGACCAAGAAAAGGGTCATTAATTACAAGATTAGACAGACACGCTAACAGTTAGGTACTCCATAAAAGTATCATTATAAAGGGCTCTAAAGCAAGATTGTATAGAATAGAGTTAGGTATATTATTAAAACAACTAGCAGCAAAACCTGTCGGACGACAGACCAAGAAAAGGGTCATTAATTACAAGATTAGACAGACACGCTAACAGTTAGGTACTCCATAAAAGTATCATTATAAAGGGCTCTAAAGCAAGATTGTATAGAATAGAGTTAGGTATATTATTAAAACAACTAGCAGCAAAACCTGTCGGACGACAGACCAAGAAAAGGGTCATTAATTACAAGATTAGACAGACACGCTAACAGTTAGGTACTCCATAAAAGTATCATTATAAAGGGCTCTAAAGCAAGATTGTATAGAATAGAGTTAGGTATATTATTAAAACAACTAGCAGCAAAACCTGTCGGACGACAGACCAAGAAAAGGGTCATTAATTACAAGATTAGACAGACACGCTAACAGTTAGGTACTCCATAAAAGTATCATTATAAAGGGCTCTAAAGCAAGATTGTATAGAATAGAGTTAGGTATATTATTAAAACAACTAGCAGCAAAACCTGTCGGACGACAGACCAAGAAAAGGGTCATTAATTACAAGATTAGACAGACACGCTAACAGTTAGGTACTCCATAAAAGTATCATTATAAAGGGCTCTAAAGCAAGATTGTATAGAATAGAGTTAGGTATATTATTAAAACAACTAGCAGCAAAACCTGTCGGACGACAGACCAAGAAAAGGGTCATTAATTACAAGATTAGACAGACACGCTAACAGTTAGGTACTCCATAAAAGTATCATTATAAAGGGCTCTAAAGCAAGATTGTATAGAATAGAGTTAGGTATATTATTAAAACAACTAGCAGCAAAACCTGTCGGACGACAGACCAAGAAAAGGGTCATTAATTACAAGATTAGACAGACACGCTAACAGTTAGGTACTCCATAAAAGTATCATTATAAAGGGCTCTAAAGCAAGATTGTATAGAATAGAGTTAGGTATATTATTAAAACAACTAGCAGCAAAACCTGTCGGACGACAGACCAAGAAAAGGGTCATTAATTACAAGATTAGACAGACACGCTAACAGTTAGGTACTCCATAAAAGTATCATTATAAAGGGCTCTAAAGCAAGATTGTATAGAATAGAGTTAGGTATATTATTAAAACAACTAGCAGCAAAACCTGTCGGACGACAGACCAAGAAAAGGGTCATTAATTACAAGATTAGACAGACACGCTAACAGTTAGGTACTCCATAAAAGTATCATTATAAAGGGCTCTAAAGCAAGATTGTATAGAATAGAGTTAGGTATATTATTAAAACAACTAGCAGCAAAACCTGTCGGACGACAGACCAAGAAAAGGGTCATTAATTACAAGATTAGACAGACACGCTAACAGTTAGGTACTCCATAAAAGTATCATTATAAAGGGCTCTAAAGCAAGATTGTATAGAATAGAGTTAGGTATATTATTAAAACAACTAGCAGCAAAACCTGTCGGACGACAGACCAAGAAAAGGGTCATTAATTACAAGATTAGACAGACACGCTAACAGTTAGGTACTCCATAAAAGTATCATTATAAAGGGCTCTAAAGCAAGATTGTATAGAATAGAGTTAGGTATATTATTAAAACAACTAGCAGCAAAACCTGTCGGACGACAGACCAAGAAAAGGGTCATTAATTACAAGATTAGACAGACAAGCTATCAGTTAGGTACTCCATAAAAGTATCATTATAAAGGGCTCTAAAGCAAGATTGTATAGAATAGAGTTAGGTATATTATTAAAACAACTAGCAGCAAAACCTGTCGGACGACAGACCAAGAAAAGGGTCATTAATTACAAGATTAGACAGACACGCTAACAGTTAGGTACTCCATAAAAGTATCATTATAAAGGGCTCTAAAGCAAGATTGTATAGAATAGAGTTAGGTATATTATTAAAACAACTAGCAGCAAAACCTGTCGGACGACAGACCAAGAAAAGGGTCATTAATTACAAGATTAGACAGACACGCTAACAGTTAGGTACTCCATAAAAGTATCATTATAAAGGGCTCTAAAGCAAGATTGTATAGAATAGAGTTAGGTATATTATTAAAACAACTAGCAGCAAAACCTGTCGGACGACAGACCAAGAAAAGGGTCATTACCTAATTGTTTGAGAGTGCCATGCAATTTTACAATTTAATATGGAAATCTACGGTGTTGCTCACGTCACGACAGCGAATTCTAAAATGCCAATTTTTCTCCACGATATTGTGAACTGCGGACAATGTGACATTTCTTCTCTTAGCAACAATTGCAGAAAAATATAAACTACGACCAAGTAGGATCACATATATATTTCGTCAATATAATATTACTAGCTGACCCGCCTGACGACCTTCAACCTAACCCAGAATAATAAAATAATTTTGACTTATTACATGAATAAAATGCAATTTACGACATAAAAACTTAATTAAATTTATCTTATAATTTATTGCATTAGGAATAGTTATGGTTGATTCGGATGCGGGATGAAGTTAGATGGGTCATAAGTTTGAAATCAAAACAATTCCTCTATAATTGCTTTACTTTTTAAAACATCCAAGAGATGGTGGTGTAGTAGGAAATAAACCACATGTGAAACCTGTTACCGTATTTTATATATCATTGAAATATTACACCCCATCGAAACAAAATTTTACCGAATTATTATGGTAAAATAACCACGGCGCAATACGTTCCCAATAGAATGAGTCGCCGGTAATCCAGAAAAAAAATTATGGTAATATTTCCCGAGGACACCTATGTATGTTTGTCATCGTTAGGCCCTGTACTCACTTGCGCCGCGAACGTGTGACATTGAATCAATTTAATCGAAAGGTTAGTGTATACGTGATTCGAAAAGCGAACGCAAGCAAAACACATGCATCCTTTTGATAAAATTGATAGGTATAACGATACACGTTCGTGGCGCAAGTGAGTACCGACCTTTAGAGAGTATGTGTTCTGTGTTTGTCATTATCGTTATACAGTACCAACAACTGCATCGACTTCCAGACCAATAATATTATACCTACCTACATAAGTATGAAACATATTTCCCGTAGTTGGATTGTTTTTTTTTTTTCATATTATAAAAAATATTTCAAGTGTTTCATCGAAAATATCGAGTTAAAGACGAACAAATCAATTATTATACATAGGATAATGGTTGTATTAATTATTATAAACTATTAATGTACAGTAGGTGCGCATTTTTTTGGTGTGTGCTAAAATATTTTACAATAAGCAATAAGTAATGCATTAAACCAGCGATGCACACACCGCGGCACGCGGGACGCATGCGGCCCGCCGACGAATTAAAATATTGGAAAATCAAAAGAATATTTAAAATATACCTAACCAAAATCACTCGAGTCCGGGTGGAGGTCTATAATTTAAAAAAATACACCTAAGTAGATAATTAGTGTATGTTTACCTCCGCCGCGCCGGGAAGCCGTCAGAATCGCGAACTTACGATCGAAATAATAAAACAACAAAGATTTCGTTCTTTGATGTTCTGTGCAACATTTGAAATTATTTAATTATCTTAACATAATAATTCAGAAAAATTGGTTTAAATGGGTCAATTCTTTCGACGTATCACATGTTATGTACTTCCTACTACACCGCCATCTATTGGATTTTTTTAAAAAGTAAAGCAATTAAAGAGGAATTGTTTTGATTTCAAGCCTATGTCCCATCGAACGTTATCGTTCACCCGAATCAACGATAACTTAACATAATTCAACTTATTAGCTAAAATTAATTAAGTTTTTACATCGTAAATTGCATTTTATCTACATAATAATTCAGAAATGTTTTTTTATTTGCTTTTTACCATATGTCATCGCATCACGCCTAAACGGCTGAACCGATTTCACTAATTCTTTTTTTGTCGTGTTGGCTTTTATCAGTAGAAGGTTCTAATGAAAGAAAAAATTAAGAAAGTTGCGTGGTAAATCTACATAATAATTCAGAAATGTTTTTTTATTTGCTTTTTACCGTATGTCATCGCATCACGCCTAAACGGCTGAACCGATTTCACTAATTCTTTTTTTGTCGTGTTGGCTTTTATCAGTAGAAGGTTCTTATGAAAGAAAAAATTAAGAAAGTTGCGTGGTAAATTGGGAAATTAAATAAAACTCGCATTAGCCCCTCCTTCTCTATCTACATAATAGTTCAGAAATGTTTTTTTATTTGCTTTTTACCGTATGTCATAGCATCACGCTCAAAATACAAATGCTACGTCAGATATGAATCTGCACAGAGCCGTGCAAAATGCCGGAGAAGGTTCTTTAATACAATTTGCTGCATTAACTTTACTATATTTAGAGCTATTTAAAAAAACTCTATTTTTAGGATCTTTATACAAAATTTTAATAAACATTAAAAGTGTCAATCTTCTCTCTTTTTATGAATTGTGAAAGTTTCATTCTTCTTTTTCTGTGCTTATGTCAGTTATAGAGGTCTGCAAAGCAATGGGAAGCTAGACTAGAACCTGTTTAATTACCTACCGATCAAGCCTGACAATCGGAATCAAAAACGTAAAGCAAGACGGGTATAAGCTAGTCCATTATAAGTGTATAATATAACATTAATTATCCATGTTTACATAAGTGTTGTGACAATAATATTTTATATTTTCCTAAACTTTTTTTTTTACCCATCACGCCGTTTCCCGCAGAGGGTAGGCCGAGAGTAAGGACTTCCATTCTTTCCTATCCAAACAAACCTCTTTCGCTTCTTCCAAACGCATAACATTCCGCATACATGCTCTTCTATTCCTTTTGCTCCTGACTTGGCCCTCCTCTAAGACGGCACCGATATGGTCGGACCATGTCATTCGAGGTCGGCCTCCTCTGCGTGCATCTATTCTTTCAGATTTATATATCCTTTTAGTCATTCTCTTCTCGTTCATTCTCTCTACATGCCCAAACCACCTTAATTTATTAACTTTCATTCTAGTCACTACGCTAACATCCACACCACATTCCTTTCTAATATTCTCATTCCTCACCTTATCAATCAGTCTCTTTCCGCATATCATACGCAGTGATCTCATTTCCACAGCATTCATTCCAACTTCCAGATTTTTCGTCCATGTCCATGTTTCACTACCATACATCATGGATGGTATCAGGAGTGCTTTGTGCATCAGCTATTTGGATTTAAGAGATACGTTATTATTTCTCATTAGAGGTCTTAGTGCACCGCCAACCCTTCTACCAGCCAGTTTCCTTCTTTCAATCTCCTTTTCACACCTTCCATCTCTGCTAAATAGACTACCTAAATAAACATACTCATCCACTTGTTCCAAGTTCTCATCATTCACTTTCACACAACATTGCGTTCTTAAATCTTCTTTTCAAAAACAAGCACCTTTGTCTTATTGACATTCATCTTAAGACCATGGTCTTGAATGCACTCATTTCACAATTTTGATAAACACGCGTCACAACTTCTTGCAAATCACATTCGCTTTCAGCCATCAATACTAGGTCGTCTGCATACATCAGAGCCATCAGTAACACGTCTCTGATCAGAGCGCATACATTCATCCTGTTCCGAAACAATGTTGTTTTAAAGAATATGTAACATAATATGTTTTTGTTCAATCATCATGCACAAAATTCGTAATTTATTGCTCTTCCGAAAGTAAAGTAAGTAATTTGTAACATGCTATTGATTGTTGTATATTTTTTTTTGTAAAACTTGGTATTTATAGCACATTGTCCCTACATGGACGTACTGCCGTGATGATAAATAAAAAAATATGATCGTAAACATTTCATGAGGGACGCTATATAGGTACTAGGGATTGCAATCCCGCAATGCGGGATCCGCAATTCCGCGGGATCCCGCAACAGCGCAAGTACGGATCCACAAGCATCTAATTGCGTAAATTCATTAAAAGAAATGAAAAACATTTAACATTGAGTCATAAAGAACACTGTAAAATTGTGCAACTTGGTGTTGCAGACGATGTTAATGCAGAAAACAATTTAATAACTATCAAATCAACAAGTTTGGAGTCAGAAAGTGCCTTTTCGGCGGCTAGCTACATACCTATTAGTTGCATAGGAAGTAGGAAATAACACCAATGATGCTATTTGTTTTTTAAGATTATATTTTCAGAAGGAGAAGTAACTTTTAATTTATTTTAAAATTTGATACGTTATACTTGATTGATTAATTAGTAAGAAAAAAGACTATTAGCATAGTAGGTACTATGATAAAGAAGACTGATCTGGTTATAATTACCTTAAATTTATTAGAATTAATATTTTAGTTAATTAACTAGGTGACAAAAATTTGTGTTATATGCGCTGACTTCTAACCAAGAGGTCCCGGGTTTAATTTCTGGTTGGGTGTTCTATCAAATCTTTAAAATCTTCGTGTGTTTTCACATGAAAAAACCAGAGTTGGCCTGTTTCAGATTGGACAGAACCAGTTGACTAAAAAAATTGCCTCAGGCAATATACCTACTCTACCGACACCTTTGTATACCTATACAATTTATTTCAAAGGACTCTCTATCAAATATTTATCAAAGAACTAACTACCAAATATACTCATATTGCTATTGTTTTTTGATTTTTTTTAAATAAGTAAACGAGAAGTCAAGTTTTAAAATAATTATTCAATTATGTACAGTGTGGTGTTTTATAATTATTCAAGTTTTAATAAATATTCGATTATTACATACCATAGAAAAATATTTTTTTAAATTTGTTTAACCGTGCGGGATCCCGCGGGATCCCGGATTATTATATTTCAGCTAGTGAATAATAATGACAGCCAAAAACCTTTGTGACTCTAACTTCAAAACCACAGACACATGGAAAGCCAGGTGGGAGGAGGCTTCGGACCCGGTAAATCATTGCCTGCCCTGCATAACAACGAAACCGCCTGGATTCGACCATCAGCCACGTAAACTCTGGTCCGCATTGAACAGGACCCGAACAGGGCATTGCAGATGTGCCGATTTTCTCCACAAATGGTGTGGATGGCTGGATTCCCCTGGTTGCGACTGCGGAGCGGAAAAGCAAACCATGTAACATATCACAACCGAATGCGACCTCAGATCATAGGCGGGGAATTTCAGGGATTTCCTCTTGCTGGTTGACACAGCAACTGAATACATTTTAAATATTGACCTTAACCTTTGACAATCAGATATCTGTGCTATTATTACTGTTTTATGTCTAGATTTTAAGATGTGTTGTAAAAAAACCATACGATAAATAAAGTGAGAAGTAAAATTTTCGTGAAATTCGGTGGTAGGTACCTACTTGTTGGAACCATGCGCAGTAGCACATTATTTCTCCCGTATTATTTATTTTCTTCTCAAAGATCGTGATGATTTTTACAAGGGGGGGGGGGGGGGGGGTTGTATACAACATTTTAGCACGGTATAAATACGCCACTGGATATCGTAAATATTTCAACAAAATTTTATCAGTGCCAAACCAACGAATCCGTTCAATATCTCTAATATAAATGAAAGTCGGGTTAGTGCGGCGCCATCGTTATGTACGATTTCGAATGTCATATTGTTTTTCTTTTTTTTTCGTATTTGTTAAGGATTTAAATGACTTAAATGAAATATTGAAAGAACTGAAATCCATACTCATTGCCCCTAATCGAAATTATTCTCAGCCAGATGATGGCTGTGCTTTGCGAAATACGATAGAGAAGAACGATTCGGTGGACTCTGAAGAAACTATTCTCGAGGTTTTAAACTCTGGTCAATTTATTTCGTCACAAACTAATGATATAAATATACGCAACCAACTTGATAATATTTGTGCCAATGGCTTAATTGTTGATTCTTCTGAACATTCTATTACAAAAAACACAAACTCAAATACAGGTTTATCTCAGACGTTCCTTCAAAGTCAGTAAATTCATACCAGACATTTGAAAATACCTAACTCATTTTTATAAATAATGGCGACAAAGAATACTTATAATATGTTGCAGTACAATTGTAGAAGTGCAATCTGCAACAAGTCTGATATTTTGAACCTTATCACAAACTATAATTTGTTTTTATTATTTCTCTCAGAAACCTGGCTTAAACCAGATAAACAATTTACTACTACTGCATGTCCATTGTCCATTCGAAGTCGTTGCAGTTAGAATTTTCAATGTCACTTTCATCTCTATTTATACTTCCCCAAATATCTCCCAAAATTCATATAGTTATATCAAATCAATTGTCGATAAAGCGCCAAAACCCGTTGTGCTTTTTGGAGATTTCAATGCGCGTCATCCTATGTGGGGCTCAATTACCTCGGATAGACTGGGCGCGAGGATCGTTGACTCTCTGAGCGACCTAAATTTATGCATTTTAAATTATGGATCCGCAACTAGAATTCCAATTCCCAATCAAAACCCAAGTACTCCAGATTTATCCTTAACTTCAAGTGAAATATCACCTTTTTTCACCTGGAGCGTTCTAGAGGAAGTGGGAGGCAGTGATCACCTTCCAATTCTGATAGAATGGAGTTTTCCTTATGGTGGTGGGAGCAGAGACCGTTCAGGCAACAAATATAAACATTTTCAAAAAAGAATTGCTCTTAACAACATCAATTGGGAGCAATTCAAAATATCCGCTGAAACTTCTTGTAAATCTTTACCTTGTCCCTCAGTGAACAATTTGGACGAATGTTTGGAGTCTTTCTCAGGTATATTGCACAGTTCCTCGAAGCTTAAAAATAAATCTGACTTTAAAAAGCCTAACAAATCTGTAACTCCTCCCTGGTGGAATGATGAGTGTGAAAAAGTTGTGCAAGATCGGAAGAATGCTATGAGGAGGTACAGACGTAATGGAAATATGGAAAATTTCTTAAATCTTAAGAATATACAGGCTCGAGCAACGAAAACATTCAAAGGTAAGAAGAAGGCAGCTTGGATATCCTTTTGTTCTTCTCTCTCACCACAAACACCAATTGCCAATGTTTGGACAAACATTCGCAAGTTTCGGGGTATATACAATAAATAAAGAACGAAAAATGTCTCTGGATCGGCCATAATGGAACTCGTTAACAAGCTGGCTCCTCCATATGTACCACTCTTAGAGGAAACATCCTCGTCGCCTATTCTTACACCGCATATAGATTTTCCCGATAATGTGGCTTTACCACATTCTGATGAATACACCTTAACTTCCGCTGTTTCTCTTGAAGAGTTAAAGTCTTTTTTAAAAACCACCAAAGACTCAGCTCCTGGTATTGATGGTATACCATGTGGTTTATTAACCAGATATGGTGATACTATACTTTATTTTTTCTTAGAAAAAATTAATGTATGTTTCGTACACTGTAAGGTACCAGTCTCATGGAAGCAACAATTAGGGATTGCAATCCGGAAAACCGGATCCGGTATTCCGGCGGATCCGGCATCAAAATGCTCATATCGGATCCGGCGCAAATTGACGGATCCGGAGATCGGATCCGGTTTATCATATCAAAGGATTTTTCAACAAACTCAACATGGACAGAACTCGAACCCGTATCCCTAGCAATTTCACAGGTTCATTGTAGGTAAAATTGTGGGTACCCATAAAGATAAAAAGAGAAAAGGAGGCAAATGGGTAACACTGAGCGCAGTGGAATGCTGCTTTTGCCTCCTTGTGCCCAATGTAGGATTTTATAGCTAGTGTTTACTGATCATATTGAAAGTATTGACTGTCGAATGAAAAGACACCTGTTAGAAAAATGGTGAGAATATTAAACAATTATTTAGCCAATAAAATATATATTAACCTTTTTAAAAGCAAAATAATTGTGATAATTGTCTGCTTTTTATTAGATTAGTTCGGTAGTCTATCACAATGTGTGTGCAGTTATATTCAAGGATAAAACTGAAATAATTTCTCAGACTTATTCTTGATAGACCTATATAGGAGTGTCTCTGATTATTCTCGCTTATAGGTATTACTCCTGGGACGCGCATGTCCAACTGCTCATCCATCTTTTTGGTGCTCGTACAAGGGTCTGCTGGTTGATGTGATTTCATCCTCTTATAATTTCCAGAATCACCGGATCCGTTCTGTTGACACGGTCTTTCCAATAATGCCTTCTATTTCTACCCCATTGCCTGACGTTCTCGATATCGCAGAAGCTCCGAATCTGGAGATTCTTACTCTGCCTCGAATGGTTTATTCCACTATGGGTTGGTGATTTTTTGAGTATCTTTCTTTTTCGTGTTTTCGGTTTTAGTTTGCACATCATATATCATGATCAATCAACCAGCTTATATAAATATGTTACTTATTTTCGATGAATTTCAATTTGAATTTTATAAAACGTAATCTAATTTGTAATTTTATTTAAAAAAAAAACTAAATTTTTATAGTTTTTACTATTTAAAAGAAGTCATACCCTAATTAAATTTATTTCGTATACGTACCGTTTTATTTTAAGCCTTTATTATTGTTAAAAATGTTAATTCATCAAGGTTAGCTCAATCCGGTCGGATCCGATCGGATCCGGCCGGATTGACGAAAATCCGGTTGGATCCGGTCGGATTCAAAATGAGACCGGATTGCAATCCCTAGCAACAATTAATCATACCTATCCCAAAAGCACAAACAAATGATATTTATGAGTTATCCTTCAGGCCGATTGCTCTCTCTAGTGTTCTTTTAAAGATTGTTGAACACATTTTAAAAAGACGTCTGGATTGGTGCGTGGAGAGAAGTAAAAACTTTTCTCAACTTATGTTTGGTTTTAGAAGAGGCAAATTTACAACTGAGAGCATTGCCCATTTAACAACTGATGTGCTAAATGCTTTTTCGGAGTCAAAGCATGTTGTCGGTGTGGCCCTTGATATCACTGGTGCCTACGACAACGTTTTGTTGACAATACTTAGAACTAAGCTCCATAGGCTCAAAAAACCTGACAAAATTGTAGATTTAATAATGTCTATTTTAAGTAAACGAACAATTTTGGTAGAAGAACCTTGTGGCAGTGTACACAGTAGAAGGGTTTTTCGAGGTCTCCCACAGGGATCAGTCCTTTTTTATTCATCGCGTACATACATGATATCTTCGAGGATATACCCCCAGAAATTACTCTGCTTAACTATGCCGATGATTTTTTCATGTACAGCACGAACAAAAATTTAAATAAATCAGAAGAATAATTAATAATAGTTTGAAAACCATCTCAGATAAACTAAATTAATTGGGCCTCTCTCTCAACCCTTCTAAATGTAAGACAATAATCTTTTCTAAATCACGAATTCCTCAATCCTGTTCGATTATGATTAATGACACTTTATTGCAACAAAATCAAGAATTAAAGAGTGGTTGCCACTGTTGCCAGAGTGGGCTTAACGCTATGCGAGCTGTTTTAAGAGTATGGTGGGGATCTCATCCAAGAATTTTAAAACTTATATACAGTTCACTTGTTCGTTCAAGACTAGATTATTGCTGTTATCTCATGTCTCCCCTTTCCAAAGGTAATATAAAAAAATTGGAGAAGGTGCAGAATGAGGGCCTTAGAATCTCTTTGGGAGTTATGAGGTCCTCGCCGGCAGAAGCCATGCGAGTAGAGGCTTCCAAACCTCCATTAAACCTGAGGAGACAATATCTGTCTGATAAATTCATCATCAGATGTATCGTTTACAGAGATAATGTATTACTTTCCAAAGCTATGTCCACACATAGCGACAAAATGTTGATATCAACAGTTGACGGGTATCTATCAACTAATTGTTGTAAAAAACGCAAAATGTTGACGGATACTTTAAGTCGACCGCCGACTTTTGGGTGCAAAAATCAAAGAGAAACGATGCTTGTTGCTTGTATCCGTGTATCCCGGCTGTCCACACATGGCAACAAAAAGTTGATATCAACAGTTGGCGAGTTTTCATCAACTTTTTGTTGTGAAGTTGACAGATACTCGTCGATATTTGGCGCCAAAAATCATATGGAAATGTTGCTTATTGCATGTTTCCAAGTTTCCCGTTCAAACGGGTCACTCGTCAACTTTTCACGTTCATCTCACTGATCGAGTTATTATTTGTAAATGTTTTTTTTTACCTTTCTTCATTATTTTTATAGGTTTGTTTTGAAAATTTTTCAAGTTTTTATTAATTTCAAATCTAAATAGGTACCTACTTATTTTTTTTATTTAATATTTTCTTTTTATCCATCAAGCCGTAATGGATAGGCAGAGAGAACGGACCTCCACTTTTTCTATCCAGGCATTCTTCTTTCACTTACTCCAAAGACATAACATTTCGCATAAAAGCACTCCTATTTCTCTAACTTCAAAGCTCAGGAGCTTCCTTGAGGACGGAATCGATGTGTTCGATCTGAGTTATTACATAAATAAGTGTCAGTATATAAGTGTCACTTCAATATATAAGTGTCAGTATAGCAGGCGGGCTCGAGTAAAAATTTCAGGTGAAAATACATATTGAAAATTTCTGACCCAACCGGGATTCGAACCAGGAACCTCTTGATCTGGAGTTGACGAATTTGCCACTAGGCTACCATTCTCCTTTTGTGAGCCCATTCAGGGGGAACGGGGGGCAATACATAGAGCTCTCTACATCGCTCAATCTCGCGCAGCATTATAGAAATGAATCTGTATTCACTCAAAGTGAACACAAACACACTATTTGTCTCTTTCACAATAAGCTATTTAAAGCTTGTGTCGTGAAAGAGGAAGATGGTCGGCACCTGGGATCGAACCCACGACCTCATCATGAAACATTGCGAAAGCCGGCGTCGGTCGTATCCGCTAGTCTACCAACCACTTCCCATACTCGGATTTTCGATAACCAACTCCAACACCATATTCAGATCCCGCTCTGCTTCATAGGAGCGGAGCCCAGTATGAGAGAGTCTTCCTTGTCTTCGGGACCCTGATGATGAGAGGAAGAACAGCACTCTCCTCGACCAACTGCAAGCTTGTGTCGTGAAAAAGGAAGATGGTCGCGCCTTGGATCGAACCCACGACCTCCGGATGAAACATTGCGAAAGCCGGCGTCGTATCCGCTAGTCTACCAACCACTTCCCAAACTCGGAGATTCGATAACCAACTTCAACACCATATTCAGATCCCGCTCTGCTTCATAGGAGCGGAGCACAGTATGAGAGAGTCTTCCTTGTCTTCGGGACCCTAATGATGAGAGGAA
Source organism: Mystacides longicornis (assembly GCA_963576905.1). NCBI lineage: Eukaryota > Metazoa > Arthropoda > Insecta > Trichoptera > Leptoceridae > Mystacides > Mystacides longicornis. Next base: position 26,084,085 of record OY756421.1, on the reverse strand, counting down.
GAACAGTGCTCTCTTCGACCAACTGCCATTCGGCATCTTTAACACATTTCCCAACCAAGTCCATCTACTCTCCAAAATGGTAGAAGTGATGGGCCTACGGGCCTACGCTGGGTGCGCCGGCGTATAGCGTTGTTCGTTATGCGGTGGAACCATTTTATATCTAAAATTCTCCCGAGGCACCTCGTTTCGAAGGACGAGACTTTTTGTCCATGGATTTTGGTCAGGTGCATGGACTTTGTTCAGGTGCCAGGATTCACAACCATACAGGAAAATAGGGAACACACACACGCATCAAACAATGAACATTTTCGTCTTGACACCAAACGCTGACGCTTTCCATATACCTATTGGTCTTGTTAAAGGCGCCCCTTGCCATAATGAATCGGGAGCTCAGTCCGTATGTCACTAGATGTGGTAATGGTTGCTCACAGTTGTTTGAACTTATCCACTCGGGATACCTGATTACAGTCGATGATGTTCAGCGTAGGCGTTATTCGCCATGAGCTTCAAATCTGGCAATTTTCAAAAAAATTAATTTTAAAATGAATCTGAGCTTAGTCAAAGTGAATACAAATACGCTTTTGACATCTTTCACATTTTAAGCAAAAGGCTTGTATCGTGAAAGTGGAAATGGTTGGCACCGGGATTCGAGCCAACGACTTACAGAACGCTTCATTCATTTTTAATTTACATCGTTAAGTTTTAAAATACGATCGAAGTAGGTAATAATATGTAGGAATACAGGGCGTTTCGTAGATCGTTTGATAAACTGGTATGGTTGAAAAAGAGATTACTCAAAATTTATATAGAGAGCTCCCTTTTTCAGACATTTTTACAAAAAAATATATAAAATACCATAATTTTATCTAGACATCGCTCTATAACTTTTTCTTTATCAACAACTCTGATCCAAATATTTTTTTAATATCATATCTATGCAAATTTAGAAAAAATAGGTAAATATAATCAAGAAATGGTTATAAAAAGTTATATCCCTTCAAATTCCAAAGAACCGTCCACGAAATAAGTTTTCTTCAGCTTTAAAAATACTCGGAAAAAATATCGATGGTCACTTTCACCAACGGTTCCTAACTTTTACGTAGCTGTTGGCGTTCTCCACTCCACTTCATATAAAACGCTACGCTATGAAACGCGGGACCTAGATTTCTCTCCTCCTCGTGTTCTCCTCACCGATTCTCTCCATCTGAAGCTCTCTCTCAGGGATGTTTTTGGGCGCGTTTAACTGAAACAGGAGCTGGGCTGGTGCAGGAACATTGAAGAGAAGACCAGAACTGCCGGCTGCTCTTGGTTGGAGCAAAACTCAATGATATCTCGGGGTCGAAGGGATCGATAGAATTGACCGATCAAGACACAAGTTTCACTTTTATTCTGAGAAGGTTCAAGTGTAGAATTGTCCAAAGCAAACACAAATTCACCTTATTTAGAAATTTATTGTTCCACAAAATTTAGAATGCCATATTAATATTGTACAACAGTTATCTTGCCTTTTGACAAGTAAAGTCTTAATCACACTATGACAGTATAATGTTTTAGAAATAAAATTAACATTTTCACATACAAGTTTTGTCACGACTTGTAACCGTCGGTCGACTTTTGAATTTTACTTTTTCTTTGACAATATTTATCTATTTTTACTTATAAATTTTAGACAACACATTGAACTGATAGCTATCTTTAATTAATTAACCGGGTGGAAGTTATTTACATGTTTAATTACGGTGCTGGTTAAAGTTAAAACTGGACGGCCATTATGGCGTCCCTCTAGATCAAAATTTTTACATCTCGATCTCACGGAACAAGAATCAAGAGTGACGCCCCGAATTCGCGCCAAAGCGAAAACGGTGCATAGAACAACTGTCAATTCCATATATCGCGTGTCGCCATTCTATTGGCTGAATTTTTTAAAACTTTTTTTTTTTTTTTTTTAATAAATTACTGCTTTAGTGTTGCGGCCATTCCTCTTATCTTTTATTTTTTATTTTGACACGTTACACCCCACTCCAGGTTAGTGGGAAGAAAAAAAAGAAAACGGATAAAAGAAAAAAAAGAAGAATCAAGCCAGTGTGGTAAACAGAAAACAGCAACTAGTGGTAAGCCGGACAACATAGCTAGTTATGGTGAACAAAGGTTAATACACAAGGCCAAACATACAGGAGGCCAACTCTCATCAGTACACATATTATAACAACCAACATTAATACAGTTTCAATAGGGACTATACAACTTCAAGATTCCAGTATCATAGGATATTTGCAAACTCACAACAAAGGCGAGTGACAAAAGTCAAGCAACATCATATACACCAGGAACACTTGATACAATTTCCATATGCCATCCCTGAATAGGTGAACAATGGTCTTCCCTTTTTTCTTGTGCACTCAACAAGGAAACATGAAACTCAATGGCAATGAATAATTGGAGATTGTCAATTTAAAACTTCCGTACAAATCATATATGAGAATTTTACTATTAAGGAACATACTTATAGAATAATCTAGGTATTACTAATCAAATCTGATCTGCACTGGTCGAACTTAGGAAGGGGAGTGGCTCTAAAATCCGTACCAAGAGAGAAGAAATAGGTAAACACTTGTTTACATTCGCATATACTCTTCATACATCTCTTGCATCCTTCCGCACGTTCTACACTTACTACATTCATACAAAAGACTAAGTTGGATCCAAAAAAAATTTATAAAACATGCTTACTTCACCCATAATTCTCTAAAGGCGTTAAACAAAGAGCGAATCCCAAGTATCCGATCAGTACATTACGAACAATACATATAAACTTATACAGTAACAATCTTAAAATACAATTGGTGGGTCAATGTGAACCCAACGATCAACACATATAAAAATAGCACAATTATAACAAGTATAAAAGTTAGACAATACCATCCGTGGGTCAATGTGAACCCAAGGATCAACACATATATAAATATTACAGCTATAACAATTATAAAATTCAGATAGCACTTATACATATCCCTATCTGTGTAGTTATTGAATATTATTAGTTTTTGATATTAAATTGGCGTACCACAGATTCAAAAATGAACTGAGGCCATCACTTATTTCTCACTGTATGTATTCACTTTGTTTTATTATACACAGCCTACTTGAGCGATGGTAGCTCCAAAGTATTAGAGAGATCTATTTAAAGATTTGCCAAGGGTGACTTTTCAGCATTCAACAACATGCACAGAGTCTATACTTAATATAACATACATTATAAAAATAAAAATCTGTATTGCCCAAGTATTTACAGAGGTATTCGAAGGTCTTGATATCGAAGGCTAGCAATGTTCTGATGGAAAATACAGAGCTGAACTCGGAAAAGAAGGCGCCATTCTGTCTTTACTAAAGGGAACAGAAAAACCCTGAATAGAAAATTAACTATCCTTAAAGATATCTTAGAAAACAAACAATATGGTCCCATGAATAAGAGGCGTCCCAACTTATCACGAACCTAATATAACCTTACAACGAGACCAACTACATTGGCAAAAAATTGATTTACTTAAGCTAAGGATTCGAAAAGTATTTTTTTAATTGTCTAACTAGAGACCATTAGATACCAACGATTGTTTACTTAAGCTAGCCGAAGAATTATTCTAATAAATACTATATCTAAGCCGAGGATCTGCGAGTTAAGAGATAATTTCTCGAAACAATTTCCACAAACCTGGCAAAAAAAAATAAAAAGAAATTTGACATTTGCGTATTTTAAGCCCGCATCGCTTTAATGTGGAGCCTATTGGTTCTTTTCTAGAAGACACCAATCTGCTCAAAACATGACACAAACTTTCTGATTCATGTCCTCGCATGATCAAGTCACTCAACAACTTGTGTCATTTACTCGCACATGCTCATCCTACAGTCAGCCGTGCAACAAATTCGATTGCTCTCGAATTTCCATGTATAACTCCGTATGTTCATGACACCTTGTCTTTACATTGACGTTGTGCTCATACGGCTTGTGGAATATTACCGCAAGACAAAAAAAATTGTTAAACTCTACAGTTCTCTCTCTACAGTTCTATCTATTAAATTCTATCTATTACTATAAAACTGTAGATTCTACAAATCTACAGTTTTATAGAGTAGTAAGGTCTATGCTAGTTTCCAAACATGTGAAGACTAGGATTAAATACTAAGCCATACTAAAACTAGAATATTAAGAAGCTAAGACACCTCCCTTGTGGTTGTTGATACGATCCACAACTCAAGCAACCAAGGATAAATATATACAATTCGAGTGCATTGGCCTCATTTATAATATTAGGTAACTCCTCTGAATCAAGAACAGGAGGAGACTCATCCATGGTTCCTGTGCCTGAACTAATAATGTCGTTATATTGCCTATACTGTTCTCGCATGGCTTCTATGGTGGTTTGAGGAATGATTTTTCGAGACGTTAGCGCTTTTGCCAGGGTTCTACGTGTGGCATAGTCTACACGTGGTATAAGGCAATCCGTGGTTCCAGACATAATGTCCAGTCACGAAAAAAAATTCTCGAACGAAGAAGAAGAAGCGTACTCTAACAATTCGCAAAGGAAAAGAAGGAAAAAAAAATCCTAAGGAAAAAAAAGTTCAGTTTTGACGGGTATCGAAATGTCTCTTTGTTTCTGTATGCGCTTTATTATTGTTAAACCTTAGTGGTAAACAAACAAAAAAAAAAATTTTAAAGAAGAAGAACGCAACAGTCACCAAATGGTTTAACCAGTACTCAATCTCATCAGTAAGAATCTAAGAAGTTATTGGAACTATAGCCAACAATTCTAGTCCACAACCGAAAGAAAAGCACAAAATTTTTTTTATTTATTCAGTGACTAGAAGATTCGCAAAGTGACGGATCCCCTTCAGATTGTTTGTAGCAATAAAACAAGTCATCACCAATGATTGGTGAGAACAACATTAAAAGATTATTGATGCACTATACAACTTTAACTAAGTTTCTCTTGGTGCTGTAACAAGTGACAGGACATGAGAGAAGAGGAAGATGAATAGTATAGATCACCTATGATATCATTAGACGAGATGATATAACAAAACTTCCAAAATTCCAAAACATTTGTATTAAATTTGACCCCTTTCAATATGTATGTGCTCCGAGAAGAAGAAGAAGAGAAGATTCAAAATAGTAGACAAGCACACAACAATGTAAGCAATCAATATTGATCATAAAAAGGAAAATTTTTTGTGGTCTAGGAAATTCACCATATGACCAGAATTTTTTTACAACTCGTATTAAAGTTTCTCTTGGTGCTGTAACAATTGACAGGACATGAGAGAAGAGGAAGATGAATAGTATAGATCACCTATGATATCATTAAACGAGATGATGTAACAAAATTTCCAAAATTCGAAAACATTTGTATTAAATTTGACCCCTTTCAAGATGTATGTGCTCCGAGAAGAAGAAGAAGAGAAGACTCAAAGCAGTAGACAAGCACACAACAATGTAAGTAATCAATCATTGATTGTGAAAAAAGATATTTTTTTGTCACCTAGGAAATTCACCATGCGACCAGAAATTTTCACTTGTCTAGAACATTTTTATCAATGGGGTAATTTGTCTATTCTCCGATAGATGTCTCCAGAGATTTATGACGATTTCAAACGGTGTGAATATCGTTCGAGTGAGAAAACTGTTTTATCGACAGGTATATTTTAGCACAGCGTTCTACCACACATTGTTCAATGCAAAAATCGATAGATGGCGATGGGGTTATTCTACTTTGGATATTTTGAAACGTAATTGGCCGTTTCAAACTACGCTGTACCAACTTAACTAACCTCTAAACAATTACGAGAAGAAAATGCCTCACTCCAACAACCAATGAATGAAATACAGGGTGCAAGAAGCTTATGAACACATATTAACTCTGGGCAGTTTAACTATGCAATTGTCCAGCTTTCTCTAGTAATTTCTAAATTATAGCTGGCATTTAACAAAGGTCACAAATGATTGTTTAAGACTGTAAATCACAAATCACTTATACTTGGCAAATCGATTAGCAAGAGATTGATTTAAATATTCTTTTTAAAGCGAACGAACCTGATAATTCTTCCAGGGCAGGGTTTTCTGGAAACTTCAGTCAAGATCAGCAAATTCGGGCCCCACGTTGGGCGCCAATGAAACGCGGGACCTAGATTTCTCTCCTCCTCGTGTTCTCCTCACCGATTCTCTCCATCTGAAGCTCTCTCTCAGGGATGTTTTTGGGCGCGTTTAACTGAAACAGGAGCTGGGCTGGTGCAGGAACATTGAAGAGAAGACCAGAACTGCCGGCTGCTCTTGGTTGGAGCAAAACTCAATGATATCTCGGGGTCGAAGGGATCGATAGAATTGACCGATCAAGACACAAGTTTCACTTTTATTCTGAGAAGGTTCAAGTGTAGAATTGTCCAAAGCAAACACAAATTCACCTTATTTAGAAATTTATTGTTCCACAAAATTTAGAATGCCATATTAATATTGTACAACAGTTATCTTGCCTTTTGACAAGTAAAGTCTTAATCACACTATGACAGTATAATGTTTTAGAAATAAAATTAACATTTTCACATACAAGTTTTGTCACGACTTGTAACCGTCGGTCGACTTTTGAATTTTACTTTTTCTTTGACAATATTTATCTATTTTTACTTATAAATTTTAGACAACACATTGAACTGATAGCTATCTTTAATTAATTAACCGGGTGGAAGTTATTTACATGTTTAATTACGGTGCTGGTTAAAGTTAAAACTGGACGGCCATTATGGCGTCCCTCTAGATCAAAATTTTTACATCTCGATCTCACGGAACAAGAATCAAGAGTGACGCCCCGAATTCGCGCCAAAGCGAAAACGGTGCATAGAACAACTGTCAATTCCATATATCGCGTGTCGCCATTCTATTGGCTGAATTTTTTAAAACTTTTTTTTTTTTTTTTTAATAAATTACTGCTTTAGTGTTGCGGCCATTCCTCTTATCTTTTATTCTTTATTTTGACACGTTACAGCTAAGAGCTACCTAAATGCTAGGAACCATTGGTGAAAGTCACCATGAGTTCCTCAAACTTTGTAAAAAAATCCTTAAATATCCGTTACAACGGGAGAAAGACAGGGTTGCGTACTATCACGCTTTGCTGTGCCCTCCGAACTCGACGAAGCAGACAAGACAGAAGTGCATGGAGGAACCTAATGACGACCAGATGCTCACCTTGAGTGTGAACGTGAGTTGGTATGGGTAAGGTTTATATTATCTTTCAAACAGTAAACTGTATCCAGATACAGTTGACGCAACTTTTTGTATCTCCAACATTTTGTTGGAGATACAGAAAGTTGCGATGTGTGGACATAGCTTAGATACACAAACTATCTGAAATGATACAAATCAAAAAACGATTTTGGGCGAAAAAAACTGCCCCTACTGTGGTTGTTACATTACATTAAAAGAACTTTTATGTAATGTAACAACATATCATGGAGCTAGAAATGCCTCCCTTATACTCTGTTTCTTTCCCTTCTTTGATTCATAGCCCTCAAACAGTGAAATTCTTTGATTCTAAATACATTTCAAACGCAAGTGATAAATTTGACAAAAATATTAAAAAATACTGGAAAATTTGAATGGAAGTGAAAACTCAAGATTTGTCACGAAATGCATGTGAACAACATGCACCCCGAAAGACAAAAGGGATAATTAACTTTTGACAGGAAACAATATGAAGATGGAAGGTTTACTCCTTTTCACATTCTTTCACTTCCATTCATGTTATGCGGCACTCCCCGCTTTCATCGGATTCCACGATGTATCCAATCGCATATTCTAGTGATGGGCACAGTCTCGTCCCATGTGCAAGTGCACTAGAGTCTCTGCCTAATTCATGACAGTGAAAAGGAGTAAACCTTCCATGTTCACTGGAAGTTTTTTCGCTTTTATTTACTAACGGCTCTAAGGAAGGGGAAAATGGCTTAACAGGCGCAGCTTTCTATAGTCAATCTGATAGGTACGGAAAGCATATTCCACTACCGAGAGAATGCACAATATTTTCAACGGAATGCGTGGCGATTTATGAAGCGCTCGAATTTATATCCCAAGAGATTGTAAAGATATTTTGATTCTGAGTGACTCCTTGAGTGCTATTCAGAGGATCGCCAGCTCTTCTTTTCAATACCCGTTTGAGACCATAGTGCTAAAAATGAAAGAACTATTATATAAGCTACACGCTTAAGGTAAACGTATTGTACTTGGTTGGATTCCGGGTCACTCTGGGATAGAGGTAATGAAATAGTGGACCAGTAGGCTAAGGAAGCTGCGAGAATGAATACTGCCTCTCGCTGGCGGGTTCCCTTCGCGGACCTTTTTTCTATACGCAGGTTTAAAATGTACGAAGACTGGCAGAAGACATGGGAGAGTGACTGTAACCTCTGTGGCTTCAAGGGTCCAACAGTGTAACCATCAAGTTACTACAGACCAAAATTATTACCACCAGGCTACGACCAAATGGACAGCTCAGGGCAGCAGCAGGTCCAGCAGGTGAGGCTCCAGATCTCCAGGGGTTGTGAGAGGTGCAGAAATAAAACCAGCGGTGCTTTCCTGAAGGCAGACGTCCGGCGAGTTAGTCCAGTAGAAATGGTTCACAGAAGAACTGAACTCGCCATACATTTGCCGCTTTTATTTATACAAAAATCATGAACAAAGAAAACCAATCAGATTGATTGTTTAAATTGACCAATCAACGGCCTCTATTTTAGGAAAAAATGTGAACATTTTTCACTATCAATTTGTGACATTTTTCATCATATCTTTTTAATTACAGGTTTTATATTGATTAAATAATAATGAAATCATTCATATGTAACAGGCAATGAAAACTAACAATCAAAGAGGTACGGGACATGTCTGGCTGGCATGATATTTCAAATGAAGTACCAAAAGTACATAAGTTCTCTTTTACGTGAAACTCACCAGCTCCCATCGAATTGATGTTCGAAGGCAATCATCTCGGACGCAGCCACAGCTTTTGGTCATTAATTCGCCAGGCTTTGTCAATTCAAAAACCCTGGCCGTTCCAAAAGTTTTAGTACTTTTACAAAAGTTAAATTTATAAATTGATATTTAGGCATCCCTCTGCACGTAGTGTATGATACTCTTAGTAGTACATACTATCCTATACATTATTATAATCAAAAAATATAAATCCATAATTAACCCATTAAAAGTGTTTATAATTAGTTCAAAAGATTCTAAAAGCAATGACTCTAAACTGTTTTACGAAAAGCAACCTAAAAATAACAAAGAAATTAAATATTTCTATACTTAGTAATTTGATCATTTTTAATAAAAAAATTAATTCCAATTAACTCTGGACTAATTAACCAAGTTGATTATTCCTGTTCGATTTGACATCAAACGCTTCTCATATGTCCCGCAGACCATTCGTCTCCAAAGCGATGTATACTTACATCAGATGTGTCCGATGCTTATAGATATGTAGGTTTTCACGTTTTCCTAGATATGAAAACATGAATATCTCTAGTTACATTATATTTATCAACTTGTAAATTTCACCAACTTATGTAAGACCTAATTACCCACAAACTAGTATAAAAATAATCCCCATACGAATATGTTTATGTACTTAAAAATGTTTAGCAATGGTAATAAATCCCTCTAAAATGTACTCTTACCTAGTACATTAATTAATCTTGACCTTATTTTCTAAGATTTTGCAAATATTTTTATTGAAACAATTAGAAAACCTTAAGAACTACAAAGTTGTAAAAGAAAAAATATAAAAATTCTTAAAATAACAAGGAAAACTCCAAATCATTACAACAGTGTTAAAATTAAACCATCTACCTCCGCACATCGATATTGTGATGTGAACACTCAGCGCTTGTCAAAAATTGGTATGACAGCGTTTTCGGGTATGTGTGAGTGAATACATATATTATTAAAATGCGAGTGTATGTGTGCATTGTCCTCCTACAACAGTAGAGTACATATCGAAAGTAACTACTCAGCGATCAGACGATGATTTCTTCGACGTAAAACAAAGGTTATAAATATAGGTCGACAAACACACCGTGCATCATTTGATGATATGATACAATGCTGGACGCTGTGGTGATGGTTTACAGTCCCCCCGTGAAAGACTTTTCTTTCACTAACATCTCTCAGAACTCAGCGTCTTTTGAGCAGTATAATTTTTACTGAAGGCCGCGTGTATTCTCCTGAACTCGTTCTGACTTTAACTGTTCTAACTTGTCCATCTTTTGAAGGAGTGGCTTCTGTGATAATACCCTTTGGCCAATAGTTTCTTTGTTGTTTGGGATCAGCTATAACAACAATATCGCCTATCTGTAATGGATCTACTTTTTCATGCCATTTCTGCCTCTGAGCCAATGTCGGTAGGTATTCATTTACCCACCTACGCCAAAATTGATCTGCCAGACTTTGAGCGAACTTCCATTGAGAACGTAAACAAGGCATATTTTCTTGATTAGTTGTGTGCACAGGTAGATTGAAGTTTGCCCCCATCAATATGTGATTCGGAGTTAGAGGCATGTCATCCTCTGCATCAACAGTGACATGCGTAAGGGGCCGACTGTTGATAGCGTATTCCACTTCTGTGAATACCGTCTGAAGTGTTTCTTCACGAGGCGATTTGTCTTTTAATAATATGTGCAATGAATTTTTCACACTTCTAATCATTCTTTCCCATGCTCCTCCTTTATGGGGAGATGCAGAACTGATGTAAACCCACTTCACATTTCTGTTGGCCAATTCATTTTGAAATTCCACATCTGTTTGCAATTTTTTAATTGCTTGGCATAACTCTTTTTCAGCTCCATGAAAATTAGTACCATTGTCACTGTGCATTGTTTCAGGCCAGCCCCTTCGTGCTGCCATTCGCCTGATAGCCATAATAGTAGAATCAGCTGTTATATTCGCAGAGAGTTCCAAATGTATTGCTCTGGTCGTCATGCAAGTCATCAAAACCCCATACCTTTTTTCTCTTCTACGACCAACAGTCACATATAACGGACCAAACATGTCAATCCCACATTGACTGAAAGGTCTTTTAAAGCATGCTAATCGTGCTTCAGGAATTTCTCCCATTTGAGGTTGATCTGCTGCTTTTCTAGCTAAACGGCATTTTAAACATTTGTGGACTATGTGTCGCACACTTGATCTCAAATGAATAATCCAGAAGTTTTTTCTTATTTCGAAGCCAGTTCTTTCTGTCCCCCCATGTAGACATTTTTCATGCGCTCTCTCTATAAGTAATTTAGTAAAAGGATGACTTCCGTCTAAGATAATTGGTGCTCTTATATCCAGAGAAATAGATTGCGCATTGTAAATTCTCGACATCATACGCAAGGTGTCATTTTCGTACATGGGATTTAATTTATATAAGCGACTTTTCTTCGAAAGTGGTTCTTTTCTCTTTAATTTCTCGATATCTTCGGTGAACGAATCATTTTGACATCGCTGTATCCATTGCATTTCAGCTTCTTTGATTTCATCTGCAGATAATGTCTCTCCCTTGGGACCTTTTTTCAAGCACCTATTGATGAATCTTTTTATCCACGCTGTGGTTCTTATTAGTCTATTCAGTTTAGAGAATCTTTTAATATCTGGTAGACTTGTTATCGCCACCTCAGTACATGTGGTCACGTTTACTTGAATATTTTTTAATTCCTTTCGATCGTTATCCATTTTCAGCTTAATGGATTGTTGCGGCCAGCTTGACTCACTTTGTGATAAAAACGACGGTCCACAGAACCAAATTCCTCCACTCGTTACGTCTGGTGGCTCTGCATCCCTCGTGCCCATGTCAGCTGGATTACATTTCGATGATACCCATTTCCACTGAGTTGCTTCTGTTAGCTCGTCTATTTCACCAAGACGATTGGCAACAAAGCTTGTGTGATTCCTGGGATCCGATTTTATCCATTGAAGCACCGTTGTTGAGTCTGTCCAATACACAGTCCGTTCTATATTACAAGTAGATTCTCTTTTTATTGTAGCTGCTAACCTAGCACCCATTAAGGCAGCTTGTAACTCCAACCGAGGTATTGACAACGGCTTTAAGGGAGCTACCTTTCCTTTGCTCGCTATGAAACTGACTCTTGTTTCCGTATCAGTTTTTTGAGTCATATATGCCACGGCACAGCATGCAGTTTCAGAGGCGTCGCAAAAAATATGTAAAACAACTGGTGTATTTTTGTCTGATATAACACATCTAGGTATATAACACGATGAATCACTAATAAGTCGTAAATAATTTCTCCACTTTACATGTTGCGAATCGCTGATACTTTGGTCCCACTCTATGTTTGAACGAAATACCTCTTGCAATAATATTTTGGCTTTAACAGTAACGCACGTCAAAAATCCTATTGGATCGAACAACTCCATCACCGAACTCAATAATTGTCTCTTTGTAGGAATCACATCAATATATTTAAACTTGCTATCAAATTTCAAAACAAATTGATCGGTTTTGGGATCCCACGAAACGCCTAGAACTTTTTCATTATTTTGGGCTCGTATTATGTCTACTGTGGATGATGTTTTTAAGTGATCGGGAAACTTTTTTAATATAGCAGGCTTGTTCGAGGCCCAGTTGGTCAGTTCGAACTGTCCCTTCTTTAACAAGTTATACACCTGCGTAATTGTTATTTGCGCGCTAGTTTCACAATTGAAAGATTCCAGATAATCATCCATGTAGAAATTTTCACGAATACTTTTGGCTGTCTCTGGCTGATTTTGTAACTCTTCTTCGGCAATTTTATTGCGAACATACTGCGCGCTTGTAGGAGAACACGTTGCTCCGAAGATCATTGAAGTCATCAAAAATGTTTTAATTTCCTCCTCTTTGCTATTTCGCCAGAGGAACAACTGCGATTGTTGATCTTCGGGTATAATTTTTACTCTAAGAAACATTTCCCTTATATCGGCCGACACGGCAACAGGGCCCTCTCTAAACCGCACCAGGCAGCCCATAAGTGACGCCAGTAGATCGGGACCCGAGAGCAATGTGTCGTTAAGAGATATCCCTTGACATTTGCTTGCTGCATCGAATACGATTCGTATTTTTCCCGGCTTATTGACATTGAAAACAGGAAAATGAGGTAGGTACCATCTTCTCGGATTCGGTATCTTTAACTCTTCATTTGATATCTGTCTGGCGTAACCTTTGTCAAGGTATTCATTTATTTTCCCATTGTACGCTTCAGCCAGCTTAGAATCTTTTTCAAGTTTTCGCTCTAAGCTGTATAACCTATTTAAAGCGCATTTTTTGTTGTCAGGAAGACCTATATTGTTATTTTTCCAAAGTAATCCAGTTTCGTAATAACCATCCTCCAATTGCTTTGTAGTCTTTGACAAGATTTCTTCTGCACGTGCATCTATCTTGTTTACTCTAGCCGTTCCTGTCACTCCAAGAGAGTCAATGGCGTAATGTTTCTTTAACATATCGATCAACAAATCATCCTGTGTCTGAATGTGTGTCACTAAGCCCACAGTATAAACATTCGATGTATTATTATTATCATTACTGACCTTGACCTTTCCATGTGTAGTCCATCCAAGTAGTGTTCTTGAGTGGATAGTGTCACCCGAGACGCTATTAATTTCTCGTGTGACGATGAGTGAAGCATTGTCCTGTCCTAGTAACAGCTGAGGGACGACCATTTTGATGGTTTTGTTTACACAATATTGTTGGGCGGGCAACTGCAGTTTACTCACCGTATGCGCACCGATTTTAAATTTATTATTTACTGTTAAACTAACTTTTCTTGATTTATTTTCGTTTGCACACATACCTCGAGCACCGTGTATTTTAAGTGGATGCAATTCCCCATTTACCCCAATAATTTTCGCCAGTTCATAATCAAGAAGAGAAACTTGAGAACCTTCGTCAAGAAGTGCATAAACATCTGCTGCACATTTAGAACCTTTAATATTAACCGGAACTATTTTCAAAGCCACTGTACTACACGAGTATGTATTGGCTACATAAGAGCTTTCCGAAACACTTTTATCTTTGACGTGGTCCTTGTGCAAACAGCTGTTATGCCCTCCTGAACAGTTTAACATGTTACACCTTATTTTACATTTATGATATATAGAAAATTTACAATCCATACATCTAAAACACAGTTTAAACTTTCTCACAGTAGCCCATCGTTCATCGACAGACAATTTTAGGAAGTCCTTACATTTGTACAGCTTATGCTGTTGATCACAAAATGAACACTTTTTAATTTTTGTTTCACTTTGAACGTTGCACACAATTTGCTTATTATAACTGCTTTTGGCACTCACAAATTTCTCGGCGGCACATGACAAATGCAGGTCACACGCTTCCTTCAAGAATGATGAAAAATCTGCAAGATCGCGGCTTCGACGGTTGTCTTGTCCCTGTTGAGATGCCATCCACCAACTCTTCATGTGGGCAGGTAACTTATTTACAAGGTCACCCAGAAGGCCAGGTATATTGAGAAATTCTTTTTTCATTTGCCCGGCAACCGACACAAAGTTTTTTATGGTAACTGCAAACTTATTCAACTCTTCACTTGAGGGCGATTCTGAAAGCCGTGGCAAGCGTTTAACTTTTTCTAGCATTCCTAGAATTATTATCTCTGGCCGCCCAAACTGTTCTTCTAATGTTTCCATGGCTTCCCTTACTCCAGCAGGATAAAGTAGCAGGCCGCTAACTGCTTCCTTTGCTTTTCCTTTTAAGGATCTTTGTAGCCTCATTAAATTTTCAGCATCCGATAACTCACAGGTGGTTGTTGAAACTTCAAATTGAGCTTTGAATGCTGGCCATTCTAATGGATTACCGTCAAAGGACGGTAGGTCTCTTGATGTTGTCTGTCTTGCCATCAAGGCAGTAAGTGGAATACCTCCACTTGTATTTTTTTCTTCAAGTACTTTCTTTTTATTAGAAAAAGTACAATCATTTGGTTCACCAACACATGTTTCATTATATTGAGTAGATGAACTCGCGCGCGGTGACATAAAATTTTGAAAATAATTGGGACCTGTCTTTTTGGAAGACGTCTGGTCCATCACATCAAACGACACTTCAGGTAGTTTAATACCCTCACATTCATTTACTGCACTCGCGACATTTTCTGAATCATAATTTGTCGGCAATCGATTGACCTGGTTATTCATCAAACGTTCAAACGCATGATTAATGTACGATAGAACGGTATCCAAGTCTGCGCGTCGAGCCTCTTCAAACTCACGGCGCGATAACATTTCACTCGCGAGTTGTACTGGACTAGAACCGATGTCGCGCAGAGACACATTTTCGTCGCGAACATCACGAAATTCGTCACTATAAACGTCCTCATGGACCTCAGAGCCCTCATTAGGGCTGTCTGCACCTTCAGATTGGCAAGCACCGTCACTAGATTCAGGTTCTCTCACTTTTCCCGATCGCAGTGGCCCCGGCATCCTGTCTTCCGCTAAGCAATCCGACTGCGAAGGACCAGCAATGTAACCTCTGTGGCTTCAAGGGTCCAACAGTGTAACCATCAAGTTACTACAGACCAAAATTATTACCACCAGGCTACGACCAAATGGACAGCTCAGGGCAGCAGCAGGTCCAGCAGGTGAGGCTCCAGATCTCCAGGGGTTGTGAGAGGTGCAGAAATAAAACCAGCGGTGCTTTCCTGAAGGCAGACGTCCGGCGAGTTAGTCCAGTAGAAATGGTTCACAGAAGAACTGAACTCGCCATACATTTGCCGCTTTTATTTATACAAAAATCATGAACAAAGAAAACCAATCAGATTGATTGTTTAAATTGACCAATCAACGGCCTCTATTTTAGGAAAAAATGTGAACATTTTTCACTATCAATTTGTGACATTTTTCATCATATCTTTTTAATTACAGGTTTTATATTGATTAAATAATAATGAAATCATTCATATGTAACAGGCAATGAAAACTAACAATCAAAGAGGTACGGGACATGTCTGGCTGGCATGATATTTCAAATGAAGTACCAAAAGTACATAAGTTCTCTTTTACGTGAAACTCACCAGCTCCCATCGAATTGATGTTCGAAGGCAATCATCTCGGACGCAGCCACAGCTTTTGGTCATTAATTCGCCAGGCTTTGTCAATTCAAAAACCCTGGCCGTTCCAAAAGTTTTAGTACTTTTACAAAAGTTAAATTTATAAATTGATATTTAGGCATCCCTCTGCACGTAGTGTATGATACTCTTAGTAGTACATACTATCCTATACATTATTATAATCAAAAAATATAAATCCATAATTAACCCATTAAAAGTGTTTATAATTAGTTCAAAAGATTCTAAAAGCAATGACTCTAAACTGTTTTACGAAAAGCAACCTAAAAATAACAAAGAAATTAAATATTTCTATACTTAGTAATTTGATCATTTTTAATAAAAAAATTAATTCCAATTAACTCTGGACTAATTAACCAAGTTGATTATTCCTGTTCGATTTGACATCAAACGCTTCTCATATGTCCCGCAGACCATTCGTCTCCAAAGCGATGTATACTTACATCAGATGTGTCCGATGCTTATAGATATGTAGGTTTTCACGTTTTCCTAGATATGAAAACATGAATATCTCTAGTTACATTATATTTATCAACTTGTAAATTTCACCAACTTATGTAAGACCTAATTACCCACAAACTAGTATAAAAATAATCCCCATACGAATATGTTTATGTACTTAAAAATGTTTAGCAATGGTAATAAATCCCTCTAAAATGTACTCTTACCTAGTACATTAATTAATCTTGACCTTATTTTCTAAGATTTTGCAAATATTTTTATTGAAACAATTAGAAAACCTTAAGAACTACAAAGTTGTAAAAGAAAAAATATAAAAATTCTTAAAATAACAAGGAAAACTCCAAATCATTACAACAGTGTTAAAATTAAACCATCTACCTCCGCACATCGATATTGTGATGTGAACACTCAGCGCTTGTCAAAAATTGGTATGACAGCGTTTTCGGGTATGTGTGAGTGAATACATATATTATTAAAATGCGAGTGTATGTGTGCATTGTCCTCCTACAACAGTAGAGTACATATCGAAAGTAACTACTCAGCGATCAGACGATGATTTCTTCGACGTAAAACAAAGGTTATAAATATAGGTCGACAAACACACCGTGCATCATTTGATGATATGATACAATGCTGGACGCTGTGGTGATGGTTTACAGTGACCGTTCAAAATATAAGACCCTCAATGATACCATTACTCGCGTACCTTGGTTTAACAAGTTGACGTTACCTAGACATAGTTCGTCTGTCATTTGCCGAATCAAGTTTGGACATGTTTGTACAAAAAGTTTTTTGTTTAAAATTAATATAGCAGACTCAAACATGTGTGATTGTGGACTAGAGGAGGAAACCATAAGCCACATATTTTTTAATTGTATCTTGAGAAATTCATACCCAGGTTTTTGTACTGATTTAGCCAAATGCGGCGTACAATTTCCAACTACGGTTGAGCTTTTGCTTTCTAAATTTGACCCTTCCGTTTTTAAGTTAATGTCAAGTTTTATTATTAAAAACTAGCTGACCCGTCGAACGTTGTATCGAAATAAATAATATGGGTTTTACGGTTTTTTGCAACAGAGCTCAAATTCGTTTTTTTAGTTATTTAGTACGAATGACTATTTACTGGCAATAGCAAAACCTGCATACCACGCTCCATTCATTGGGTCTGAGTTTATTTTTTCATCAAAAACATTTAACCTATGTAAATATGGTGTGGGAGGAAGTCATCATTGCGCAAGATCGAGTGCAATGGAGAGTTCTTATTGCTTCATCTTGCTCCTGAATGCAGTTCAAAGGGAGTTTTAATTTTAAACAATTCAGTTTACTGGTTGTTTTATAAATCTCTGTAAACAAACAAAAAAAATTCTACTTGTTCTTCATTATACCTAATCATGTATTCATTGTGTTAAAACTTACCTAAAGTCCTTATAAAATGAACTTCAATTAAGTATAACTCCTTAATAGCAATGTTATGTATACGATTTTGTTTGCTGATGGTTTTAAAAATCTCTGTAAATAAAGAAAATTTTCGAAACTCCTTACGCTTCATTACAATAATGTAGGTATTGTTTGTATTAAAACATACCAAAACTTCTTATAAAAATTAACTGCAATGAATAAAATATGGCTTATCCAATCAATCTTTTTCATACGATATATTTTACATTCGTCTTCTATCAATCGCAACAACAATCAATCCACTTACCTACAGTTCTTTCAAATGTGAATTAATTAAAATTCAAAAGTAGACCAAATTATTTTGCAAAAAGTACTAAAAAGATTACCTACTTTCTGTGTTTTCAATAATTTTCAAATTTTCCATGCACTTTTTTTTCTATTTCGACCATCTCCGGATAAAAGCCTACACGACAAAAAAAGAATTAGCGAAATCGATCCAGCCGTTTAGGCGTGATGCAATGACATCGGGAAATAGCTCTCCATTTTTATAGTTTTCTTAAATTATCTGATTTTCGATGCATTTTTCTTAATTTTTTTCTTTAAATGGACACCCTCCTGATAAAAGCCTACACGACAAAAAAAGAATTAGCGAAATAGGTCCAGCCGTTAAGGCGCCATCCGATGACCACGCGAAATAGCTCTCCATTTTTATATATAAGATTGTGTACCTATCTTGATTGGTACCTATGTTTGTTTCGATACTTAATGGTTGCTTACCTACGTAAATAAAATTTCGCTGTCAAGAAATTTATCACAGAAAGGAATAACCGTTCCATACAAAATGTATGGGTATTTTATTTTCTTAATATTTTTTATTCCTTATCAATTTTATATTTTTAATAGGTAGTAGCCTATTCGGGACGGAGACGAATACAACAAATCAAAAACCATGAAAATCGGTCCAGCCGAAGTGGCCCGTTGATATGTACACAATGTGCACTGCGCCCCCGTGAAACAATACAAAATTAATTCGATTGAGTTAAGCTTATAAAATAATAACATTAAACTATTTATGGAACATCCATTTTTCATTCGTATTCAAAACTCTGGCCGGAAGAACTTGAGAATAATGCGCTCGCGCACACACCCTACCTCGCCTATTACCAACACAAATGTAGCGTGCCCAATAATATTGTTGACTTTGTATGAAAATTTTCTAACGTTCGAGTCGATGCGGTGGAGTAAGTGGGATGGGCTACTGTAGGAGCGTATGCGAGAATGAGAGGGAACTACCCGCGATGGCGTTGTGGCGCGTCATAGGTAACCGTTCCATACAAACATAAATATAGTATTTTACATCATTTCTTGCCAAGTTTTTAAACATTTTATTAGTTATTCAGTTATCCGGAGCGGAGAAGAATCTAATAAATCAATCGTGGGAAGAATCTGTTCGGCCGATCTCGAGTTATAAGTGTTCGCACTAACCCGACTTTCATTTATATAGTAGATAATGTTCAGATTTAAATAAGTTTTTAGATCTTCTTTGCTTGTACTTCTTATCTGTGTAATGTTTAAAACATGATAATGCCAGATAACACTCTCAATTAAAGAGTGAATGCCAAAACAAAAAAACAAAAAAAAAAAAGAATTGCGAATTACCTTTTACCTTTCATCCTTCTTCTTGTGTCCAGTATTGAACAAAGGCCTCCCTCTTGGACTTCCATACATCTCTGTCGGAAGCCACCCTCTTCCAGTGCAAGCCCGCTACTCTTTTAACGTCGTCGGACCATCTTGTCTGGGGCCTACCCACGCTTCTGCGTCCTGTTCTAGGCCTCCAGTCCAGCACTTTCTACGTCCACCTGCCATCAGACATACGCGCCACATGACCTGCCTAGCTCCACTTCTGCTCTGCGATTCTTTGGGTCACATCTGTTACCTTGATCTTTTCCCTTATCCAAGCATTCGATTTTCGGTCCCTAAGTGAAATATTCAACATCGTTCTCTCCATTGCTCTTTGAGTAACACGAAGTTTGTGCATGATTCTTTTCGTTAGAGCGGATGTCTCGAACCCATAGGAGAGCACCGGGAGTACACATGCATCAAATGTTTTCTTCTTCGGATGGATGGGAATGTTTGGCAATTTTAGGACATTTGATAACTTTCCAAATGCGGTCCATCCTTGTCTTGCTTGCTCTTCGTCTTTGCAGTTCAGCTTCCATGTTATCCCTTTCCAGTTTAACTGTGTGACCCAGGTAGACATAGGACTCAACCCTTGTTATATTTTGACCTCCAATTGTAATCGGTTGGGATAGATTTGTGTTAGACATGATTTTGGTTTTTACTCATGTTCATTTTTAATACCACTTTACCGCATTCATTTTTGAGGTCAGCCAACATTATAGTAATTTCTTCTTCTGTGTTAGCGAAGAGCACGATGTCATCTGCGAACCTCAGGTTTGTCAATCTTTCTCCGTCTGTATTGATGCCATAATCATCCCAGTCCAGTTTTCGGAATACGTCTTCCAACGCCAGTGTAAATAACTTTGGAGATATGGGGTCCCCCTGTCGTATTCCTCTCTGGATATGGATTTTGTTTGATGGCTCATGGAGTTGGATAGTGGAGGTAAGGATTCTTGTAGATATTTTTTAAAAGATTCGTGTATCTATGATCAATTCTAATCTACAGTTATCAAGGCCTCTCATCACTGCCCAGATCTCGACGAAGGGAGTCGAAAGCGTTCTCAAAATCCACAAATGCTAGTGTCAGTGGCATATTGTACTCGTTCTGTTTTTGGATGACATTTTTCAGACTCTGGAGGTGATCACTTGTTCCGAATCCCTCTCGAAGCGTTATTCCATTCTTCTGTGATAGTCTCACTGTCCAGACATTTTGTTAAATAATGCCGTTAAATAATCAATTAGGATGTCTCCTCCGAATTTAATTGCTTCAATGCCATCTTTACCCGGGGACTTGGACATGGGCAAAAATTAGATCGAATAATTGTGAATACTTTATCTTAAAAGAGAAGGTATTATTTAATTTTTATACATGAAAAAGGTATCATCGTATCACACCTGAACGGCTGGACCGATATCTTTAATTGTTTTTTCTCGTGTTTGCTTTTGTCAGGAGAAGGTATTTATGAATTAATTAGACTTTCAAACTTACAACCAGACCAACAACAGAAAATCAATGTGAAATATATAAATTGAAATGTTTAAAAAACGTTTGTATTGAAAAATGCCCAAAGCTGATAGAATTGAGTATTTTAAAGATTACTAATTTCATTGCTTTTCGAGACCTGAACATTTTTTTATTCATATCCAGCAATATAAAAATTTATTTCAAATGACGTCATTTGGTGCAATAAAAGTTATTCGAGGTATTTTTGGAATTCTAATAGGACAATGTCTGTCAAATTAGCAAAATATGGTGATTTTTAAGTTTGCGGGCTGATTCTATTTGTATTAGAAACACATATTTAATTTAAATACATATTGATAATGACAAAATTTAATGGAAATTTTAGAATGTAAATTTAAAAAAAAATATTCAGACTTCTCAGACAGTCTTGAAAATAAGACAAGATGTTTTATATTATAATTATTTTGATGCGAATATAATTCTGCATTGTTTAGGAAGAGAAACCAAATACAGTCATGTGAGCGAAGCCACAGGTAACAGCTAGTTTAGTCTTTAGAAGGTAGAGTGAGATAGAAGTTTTTGCAGGTCTGATAAGTTTTATTGATGCAATAACATGTTATAATGAATGATGAGGATATTAATGCGCGGGCGCCAAGTGGCGCACCGCGTCGCGAGACGGAAGGTGCGTGTTCTGTGTGACTCTTTGCCGATTTGTTGGTGACTGATGGTTGTGCGGCTTCGTACGATGTGGCAGGCTGCTACCGGTTGTCGACATCATAGAGAAACGCTATTGGTGGATGATGTCATCATACGAAACATGGCCGCTACAGGACCCCCTTTCCAGTGACGGAGTCACGAGGTTCACCGTGGAAGCTGTCATCTTCTTGAATCATATGCTTGATTAGGTCATCTGTTTTTTTTGTGCTGTCCAATGCGTGAAGAAAAAGATTGGTACGAATAATGCGTCTCGTACTGTGATCTTATTTTTTAAATGAAGCCTGTTTAAATCGCATTATCAAATATCCGTAGCTAGTTATCAGAGTGTCGAATTGCTGAATAAGAAAAATTTGTTATTATTGGCGTTCGGAGAATCATATTGCACTGCTTGCTTCTCCGTAGGTCGGTGCCGGTGGTATGATTAGATATAATGTGTAAAGTAAACAATTCACTGCGACAAATTGATGAGTCATGTTGCATTGTCTACATCTTGATAAAAAAATGCTTAATAAAAAAAATTGTTGCTTGATTTTGATGCTGGGTCATTTTATTTTCCACGATTGCTTTCTTCTTGTTCTTTACATAGATTTTGAGTTTGTGCCAGTGAAGAATGCTGATCTTGGTTGCTGTTGCTGACTATATATTGCTAGTCAATAATTCATGTCGAATTATGGGTGGTGCCGTATGAATTTTTGTGCCGGAGCGTATGTACTCGAGAGGCAGTATTCATATTTTAATGAGTGATGCCGTTCGTCATGCTCAAAGTGGCATTTTGCTGATGAGGATCGTGAGTAGCGATGGTTGTTTGAAGTTCCAGTGTAGGAAGAATAACCTTGCTGCTACCTAGTGTGTCTTCTGGCATTGACAAGCAGTCCCTTGAAGAGGTGATCCGAGGATGCTTTTTTGTTTTTATCTATGTTGGTCACTATCTATTGACAAGTAAAATGTCCAAGTCTGATAGATATGTGTGACGGTTTGAACATTGAGAAACGTTAATATGATGAAACCGCGTCGCGAGACGGAAGGTGCGTGTTCTGTGTGACTCTTTGCCGATTTGTTGGTGACGATGGTGACTGATGGTTGTAGTCTTCGTTAAATGTGTTTCAGAGATCACTCACAGCATGTTGAAGAGTGTAAGTTGCTGAGCTTAGAGACAACTAAGTAATGTTTCTTACTTTGGTTTGTCCTTTCTTGCTCGTATGTGTTGTCACTTCTCGAAGAAATGTAGGTATGTGACGTGGTATACAGATGCTTGCTGCTACGTGTCCGAGATTTGCGGAAGCCTGGGTGGTCCAGTTTGTTGCGATGACTGCTACGTCGGTTTCTTCCATTTGTCTCGGTCGTAAGCACTGTAATTCACTGTTCGAATTTTCACTTGGTGTATTGCGATACCCACTTTTTAGTTTTCCATGTTGGGTCTATCCTTTCGGCAGGACGGCGCTTCAGAAGGTTGCGTGTCAATGCGGGTTCATATAACGTCGGGATCACCACTTTAGGAAGTGGAGTGAGATAGAAGGTTTTGCAGGTCGTATAAGTTTTATTGACGCAATAACATGTTATATTGAATTATGAGTAAAATAATGCGCGGGCGCCAAGTGGCGCACCGCGATGCGCGTCGCGAAACGGAAGGTGCGTGTTCTGTGTTGGCTCTATGCCGATTTATTGGTGACTGATGGTTGTGCGGCTTCGTACGATGTGGCAGGCTGCTACCGGGTGTCGACATCATAGAGAAACGCTATTGGTGGATGATGTCATCATACGAAACATGGCCGCTACAAGTCATTAGACATAAATCAGCCCAGAGGGGTTGGATTGCCAATATTAAAAAAAATGTTTTGAAATGTTTATTTACCTTGCGTTCCACCATCATACTTTGCACATTGCAACATTTCATTATGCGAAAATCGCCTAGCGCGAAACAATCTTGTTCCATGAAAACAAAATATTCGCTTGGCGGCTTCTAGATTATTTGAAAACTCTTTCAATAGTACAGTGGTATCTAGGGTGGTGCGTGTTGAAACATAACGCAAATTTGAGACGTCAAAATAGTTTTTTCAATTGATTCGCAAAGTCGTAATATTTTTTTAATGAATAGTGTCTATGGTGAAACAAAACTGTTTGTCCTCTAGAACAAAAACGATGCTATAATTTGAAAAACTGCAAAGTTGCGAAGTATGATGGTGGAACGGGGCCCTGTTTGACAAACTTTTTCATTTTTCTTTTTTTTTATTGCAAAAGTTGGTAACTATATCAAAATCTTGTCGCATGTAGATCCTCAATTCCTTCGCTCCAAGAAGCCACACGGATGGGTGACAACTGTAGCATGTAGAACTCTAATGAGGTGGAAAGTATCTTCTATTGCCCTAGAAGTGGGCCCAAATTGTAGCAAGTACTTCTCTATAGTGGGTAGACTCTGTTTGTGGGAAGATCTTCTATGAATCACCCCGCAGGCTGGGCACAGATGTACCAAGATGAAAGTTGGTGTCTCTTATGAATGACTCACAGGTGGGGTCATGCAGTGTAGATGATCTTTGAAAGAAGCACTTGTATAACATAGTTCAAAAGAAGATTATGCCAAGAGAGAAGGGTGGCTCACTGTTCTGGGAAATACCAAGAGTATCTATATTGTCCTTTTGACTAACTCAGTCAGAAAACTTGTTCACAAAGTCACTTAGATTTTTCTTAAAGGTTCGGTAGAGCATGAATCAAACCACATGTAACAAAATTATCTCTTTTTCTCAAGGAATTAGTGAAGCTCGCTTATGGCAAATATTCTAGGTTATAAGATGAATTTTTAAAAGACTGTTATAGTTTTTGAACACAGATATCAATTTATTGCAAGAATCACATTTATCAGTTCACAATAAAAATCGATTAAATAACTTTATAAATTTTAGAATATGTCTATGTGTTATTATTTAATTTACACGTCGTTTATTACTGTTTTTATAATAAATTATTATTACTTATCAGCACTGAGGAATTATTAACAGTTTATTTAAAGTTCTTTTGTTCAAACGAAATGCACTTATTATCGTAACCCGTAAGCTGTTAGATTATTTAGGATTTATTCTGAATAAGTTTATTATTGTATCAAACACTGGTTGTATACGACAAGATAAATAACCGAGATTATAGATCACAATTTAAATTGATTACTTATGACATGGAAATTATTTAATACGCAAAAGGCATTTTGCGCGGTACAAGGACCTGCGCAATGCAAGCCACACCGTCTCAATCGACAGGTGTTCTAACGAAGGCGTATGCTAATTGAATGACGCTGCAGTGTGGATACCATGTCTATTATAGTCTCCAGGGAGGTGAGAAACGCGCGGGGAGGATTTGCATGGAAGTTCGTTACCAAATTCGTTTAACCTAGGGAAAGATGGACTCGCCCGTGGCCCCAGATTGTCTTAGCCAATAAGAGAAGAGAATTGCAGACGTGACCATATATGGAATGTAATGCTATCAGTAAACAAGGATAGTTCACCAGAAAGTTCTATACTTGTGAGAATTTAGTGTATTAAGAAATCTCCATACAAATTTGTTCCTTACTTTTTTATACTGGAGGAATATAAAATTGAATTTAAATTTTGAATTACGACAATCTTTTTAACGTTATACGAAGACAAAAATGATGGGTACTTTCTCAAAATAAAGATTTTCAGATGTCTGAGATGTCCAAGTGTGGTATATATGTATACCTATTGTATATGCAGAGATGCGGTAGGTATGGTAATAATTAGAGATTTTTTATTTCATTTTACTTTAATAAAAAGGATCGCACTCAGCATAAGAGCATACTATGCCTTTTCGCTGAGCGAGATGTGCCGACTATCCGGTATCACTTATAGTCGGTGATTAGTTGGTAAAAATTACCAAATATTCGGCACCTTATTGCCTACAGGAAAGTACAAGAAAATAGCACAAGTGAAACATGATTAAATTTATAGTTTATGTAACATGTTTAGCGAACAAATTACCTATCATATCCAGTGGCGTACCTAGTCGGGCGCCCCTATTCGGAGGTCGGCAAAATTTTTGTACTATACACGACCCGATTGATAAAATCAGAATTTTTAGTTTTGTATTGTGAAATTTGAAATGGTCTCACCGGGATTTAAACCCACGTTCGGTAGTAATATAGGTACATAATAGGGGGAGGGAAGGGGGGG
This sequence comes from Mystacides longicornis, assembly GCA_963576905.1. NCBI lineage: Eukaryota > Metazoa > Arthropoda > Insecta > Trichoptera > Leptoceridae > Mystacides > Mystacides longicornis. The sequence goes on along the minus strand of OY756421.1, from coordinate 26,058,048 downwards.
AGGGACGTTGTAAACCCACGGTACGCCACAAAACAGATACTTTTTGGCAGGACGAGTAATTTCTGGATTTGGTGCCACCACTCAAGATTTCCAATGCACAATAGGAGTTGAGCTCAATAATACGCATTAGATTAGACCTTCTGTCAACATAATCAAGAGTTGTTGATCCTAATTGTCAAGTCTAAGAAATCATCACCATGACTATTTAAGTTAAGTATTAAGTATAAATCTTGGCCGATTAATCGGAAATTTGAAAACCGATTAGGTATAGTCGGCCGACTAATCGGTTTTCAAAAAAAAGATGGGATGATCTCTAATAATAATTTAAAATAATTTTACTTAATCCAATTATTGGATTAGGTAATATTGATCGTTTCACACAAAATATGAGTCATATGTGTGTGAACGCAATATGTGCATAATTAAATATGTACCTACCTACCTACTTAATATATAATAAGTGAGAAGAATGAATTTCTGAACATTTGGTACCTAAATTATTCAATTTCGTTGCGACTGGACATTACTCCATTTTTTGTGCACGAACATACATAGTATTATTACCCATATTTTGTGTGCATAGACGATATACATATAACACTGTCACAATTTCCGGATTTGCCAAGTAGTAGATTATACAATCAATCAAAAATAATAACAACTCAATACCGGTAATAATTACATGTACATACATACATAGTTACTGCTACAATAATTATTTATCACAAACTCAACACTGACCTTCCATCCAACAAACCCGCTGTTTTCGACAAGTCATTGCTTAAAAATCGAATAACGGTCAGTCAGTGGCGGACCTATAAGGTGCAAAATGACGGCACCGATATGATCGGACCATGTCATTCGAGGTCGGCCTCGTCTTCGTGCACCCATTCTTTCAGATTTATATATCCTTATAGTCATTCTATCTTCGTTCATTCTCTACATGCCCAAACCACCTTAATTTATTCACTTTCATTCTAGTCACTATGCTAACATCCACTCCACATTCCTTTCTAATTTTATCATTCCTTACCTTATCAATCAGTCTCTTTCCGCATATCCTAAGCCAAGGTCGTCGCCAGCCCGGGGCCCATTCATAGGCTATTTTCTATATGAAGGATGAGGAAAATATGAATTGCCTACATTTTTAAACCTCTAGGGGGGGAGGGCCCCCCCCCCCTACCCTTCCTTGGCGACGCCCTTGTCCTAAGCATTTGCAGTGATCTCATTTCTAACTTCTCACTAAGCAGTGCACAGCGTTTATTCCAACATCCAGATTTTTCGTCCAAGTTTCACTCCCACACATCATGGATGGAATCAGGATTGCATTGTGCATCACTTCTATAAAACACAAAACTAAATGTTCCTTTTAATATATTCAACTCTGACACCATCCAACTGACGTGACCTAAACCGGTCTCGTTTGAAAGATGTTAATGTCAAAATGGTTTTAAACCATTTTGACGGCATTTGTAAAAGATTTTTAACACAAAAGCACTGACATGTCTTTCTCACCCAAAAGTTAGGTAAGTGATATGTGATTATGTCGAACAATCATACTAGCACAGCCCTCAGTATCCACTTGTGATTAACAGGGCCGGATCTACCATTGTTGGCGCCCTGGTGCAAAACCGAAATTGCGCCCCCCTCCCTCCCCCCTCAATGATGAACAAACAGCGAGTGAAGACGGAGAAGCTTACCCGAATTGAGAAAACATGACCTTACAAGTTTTCTCGCTGACAAATCTATCGATGCTCCAGATATTCCCAATGAAATTTAGGCAATCGATTGAACTAATATCATACAAAATACTTAAATTTCTTTGATGATCCTTAAGCTATACAAACCAATCGCAAACCGATTCCATGGCTTTATCCAAAACAATGTTGAAAACTAAACTTCAATTTGATATTTTTTCTGCAAGTCTTCGACGACATGATCGCCACACTCGTAACTCCCACTATCCAAAAATTGAATTTTGTACTATATTGTAGTGCTGTAAGTATCTATATAATAATTCGTGAAGGGAAAACTTTGTGCTTTTTTTTACGTAAATCGAGCGGACGGAGGAGTATGAAATTTCGCACACTTACAGTTTTTATAGAGAAGGGCTGGCAAATGCTAATATTTTTTTTAAAATCATACATAAAAATAGATTAAATCAATAAAAAAAACTCTAAGCACAATATTGTAATATATTATAGTTTAAATTAATTATGGTCGAATTTCGACCAATGAACTGGACCACTAGTTATAATAAATATGCAAACTTTTTTATTTTGATTTTTTTTTGTATGTAGGGGGGGGGGCGTCACACTTTATTAGGTAGGTGGGGGGGCGCGCCAAATGTTAATCCCGCCCCGGGCGGCGAAAACCCACGTTACGCCACTGGTGCACAGCAAATTCAATATCATTATAAGTAGGTAGGTAACTACACAATACTATTACTACTGTCTGTGATCCAACCAAACACTTCACTCAAAGGGCTACGCTAGCGCTATGGGCATTTTATCAATCGCGCCAACTATCTACTAACTTACAGTTACGTCAAACGCAAATTCAAATTTAAAGGTAGAATCTTTTTTGTCAAAAGCACTAAGAATGCTCTTGGATATAAAGCTCCATGTTATATAAACAGATATATCATTTGAAATTATATATCTCTTCATTTGAACTGTCTTAACAGTTTTTTTAATTTAACATTGTGGAAGTCGAATAATTAATAATGAATATAGTATCCAGCATCTCTTTCATATCAACAATGCAGAATCGTATCAATAATCTACATCATATTTCAGAAATGTTTTTTTATTTGCCTTTTACCGTATATGGGAGCATCACGCCTAAACGGCTGAACCGATTTCACTCATTCTTTTTTGTCGTGTTGGCTTTTATCAGTAGAAGGTTCTTATGAAAGAAAAAATTAAGAAAGTTGCGTGGTAAATCTACAAAATAATTCAGAAATGTTTTTTTATTTGCTTTTTACCGTATGTCATAGCATCACGCTCAAAATACAAATGGTACGTCAGATATGAATCTGCACAGAGCCGTGCAAAATGCCGGAGAAGGTTCTTTAATGCAATTTGCTGCATTAACTTTACTATATTTAGAGCTATTTTAAAAAAAATTAGGATTTTCATACAAAATTTTAATAAACATTAAAAGTGTCATTCTTCTCTCTTTTTATGAATTGTGAAAGTTTCATTCTTCTTTTTCTGTGCTTATGTCAGTTATAGAGGTCTGCAAAGCAATGGGAAGTTAGACTAGAACCTGGTTAATTACTAGGGTGGATCGATTTTTTTTTCTTCACTGGACGGTTATGTAATAGTCAAAATTTGGTGCCTTTTAGGTTTAATTTAAGCCATGTAAAATATTATTCTATTTGGTTTAGGGTAACTGCCTCCGCAACGGCATTGAAGTTACGAAAATAGTTGGTTTTACGCTCTAATTGGAAGTCATGTTTATGTACGATTTGAATAAACATAGGTGCCAATTTTTTTGAAGAAAGTTTACTTGGAACAATATAGATTCGAAACAAAATAAAAAGAACTTTAAATTTGTGTTTTATAAGTGGGGGGAGGGGGGGGGGGGGGGAAAGCGCGGGAGGTGATCCTTGCACTTCTCGTCTCGCGTCGTCAGTGCTCTGATGTTCTTAGTTTGGGTCGGTCGCACGCAGCGTTGTTTATCCTTATAAATACGTTCGATCTCCTATCGTGGCAACTATGCAAAGAACTCGGAGTGTATTCAAATGCCCTCTATTTGGTGATGTTTATGAGATGAAAGAGAACGTTCTACATACTTACGAAGATGTAATGAAGTACTATGAGTGGACGAGACATCAACTGAAATTGCAATTAGAAACTGTAAAAGAACCAATTTTTTGCGAGATAGCAGATATAGTAACTTCAAAAATTCAAAATATATGGCAAACTGCATCTATTCCAACAGTGACAACAACAAGGATCGTTCAAATGTTGAAATCATATCATTTAAAGTGCAAAAATGTACTCAAGTCTATCAAGAGGCTCTCCCCGGAGAAATTAAATAGTTTTCAGCAAAGCAGTAAGATACTTTTTGATATTTCAACATGCAAGTGCAAAGATTTCACTCAGTGTATCTGTCCTAAGGATAAGAAGGTTCCTAAACAAGAGCAAACTTTTTTGAACGATCAAAGAACGTCTCGGGTAATGGTTATCAGCGGAATCGACGTAACTGCAACAAAATTAATTGCAAAAGACTTTAAAAAGGAAACATAAACGAGAGAATTGCCGAAACACATCCTTTAGCACTTCCACGTTAGCTGATTTAAATATTAGTACTTCTTCAGCGTCATCATCAGAGTCGGAAAAATCAGAATGCTCCACGATCAAAGGCGTTATTGAAAAGAAAATGAAAAAATCGAAACAGAATTTTCCTACGTTATCGAAGACATGCGATAGCTATGGAGTATCTGATAGAGCAGCAGCAGCAATAGCATCATCTGTTTTGTTCGACATTGGGTCTGATGTTGAGGTCATTGATCGTCACAAGTTACGAAGAGAGAGAACTAAAACTAGAGAAAAAATAATGGAAAGTGCAACAATTAAAGAGCTCTTGGCGTTATACTTTGGTTCCGAATTAAAAATAAACCATCATGCAAAGATGGCACGCGTCATCTGTTCAACATTATTAAGGCCTCCATGTACCTCCCAGAAACTCTGAAAAAAATTATAGATCTGTTATCCAAAGAAACGGCTACTTTGTGCTGAAGGAATTCTACTTGCGATGATAACAGATGATAAAAAACATATCAGAGAGCTGGCAGCCCGCCGCATACTAAAGGCACGCAGTATTGCTCAACTTTCAACACCTAGACAGTTTCAAGTGCCATTGATAGATTTCAATGCTTCTACATACATTGATTTAATAAATTGGCAAGAAAACTTAACCGAACCACCGATTTTGAAAAACTTATCAGACGAGGAAATTCACAATATCGTCGAAAGTGGTGGTGAATGCGAACTGTTTTTTATAAGGCTTCCCTGCCATACTCAAGCAGTTGAAAGAGCTGTAAAGATGACAACAGAAGCCTCCATTACTCAGTGCACTAGAAAGTTGCCATTGTGTGCATTAAATGCCAAGCTGGAATCACGGAACAAAATACCGAAATTTGAATCTAAAAAGGATTTTAAACCTAAATAATAAATGTATAATTTTTCAAGTTTATTTCAATTCTTTTTTAAAGCAATGCCTTAATAAAATAAATCTGATATATATATATATATATATATATATATATATATATATATATATATATATATATATATATTATTGTTTATCATTTAATACCTATTTACCACTAAATTAATCACAATTATAAACATTAAACTTTTTTAACCTAATTTTCAATTTTTGGGCTCACTGCGGAGGCTGAAGATGTTAATCAAATGAAATGAAAAATTCCACAAATTTTAACTTTAACATAAGGCACAAATCCCCCCCTATTAGAACTCTGAATCTTAAAAAAAAATTTTTTTCATACATCCGTGATCCACCCTATTAATTACCTACCGATCAAGCCTGACATTCGGAATCAAAAACGTAAAGCAAGACGGGTATAAGCTAGTAATTATAATAAGAAACAACTTGAGAATATGACAGAAGTGTGTGATTCTTTTAATTGTTTCTTTATATGTGCAATTTTAAGCCCCTAAATAATATTGCATAATTTTAAATCCCTATGGCAAATAACACTTTCTTCAGAAGGTGAAAGGCGTGAAAAACAATGTCCCATTATTTGGGGTAGGCAATCCTATCCTATTCCTATTTCGCCAAGACTGTCTGAGAAGTCTGAATATTTCTTTTTGTTTAATTTACATTTAATATCCTAATTACCTATTATATTTTTTTAATATTTTTGTCACTATCAATCTATATTTGAAATAAAAATACATAAATATGTGCTTCATATACAAATAGGATCAGCCCGCGAACTTTTACCATATTTTTCTGACTTGACATACATTGTCCTGTTAGAATCCCATAACTCTATTAACTTTTATTCCACCAAATGACGTCATTTGAAAGCAATTGTTATATTGCTGGATATGAATAAAAATTAAATAAGTGATAGGTATTTTGTACTTTTTTTAAAATACTCACTTCTATCTGCTTTGGGCATTTTTCAAGCTACAAACGTTTTTAAATCATTTCAATTGATATCTTTAATTTGCTGTTGTTGATCTGGATTCTGGATGTAAGTTTGGTTGTCTAGTGTAGTTATCTATTATATTACTAAGAAGGTTATCTACTTTCGTTAATTTTATAATTTTACGGGAAACTTTCTTATTTTTTCATAAATACCTTCTCCTGACAAAAGAAAACAATACAAAAAAGAATTAGCGAAATCGATCTAGCCGTTCAATAACCGTAGTCTATGTTTGCTTTTGTCAGAAGATTCTTATGAATGAAAAGAGTTGAGCGGAATAAAAATAAAACTTAAAGTAGGTAACTTTCTTGGTACATTCATAATACATTTTTTACAATAATTTTGAAATAAAATCAGGCGTTTGACAGAATGCGGATACAAAATATAATAATATGGTTTCAAACAGATGCATCGGTCGGAATAACTAATATAGTTAATAGGTAATTAATTTATCATTATAGAAATAAAAATTCAATATTCATATTATGGACCACGTCTGTCGAGTAGGCTACTTTTTGGTACGGCCCATTGTGGTATTGTGTTAAATAAAATGAAACCTCGAATATATTATTTATTCAAAGGAGGGACGAAGTTCGACGGGTCACCTAGTCAAAACAATATTAAATTTATTACGTAATCCACGCGGAGTGGCGAAAGTAGGTACCTACCTACCTATGTTTTCCTAACGGGTGCCGCTGTGACCTTCATCTATTATAGGTACGTATTTTTAAAAACAAAATTATTATTTACGATCTTTCCAAAATTTATGAGTATTTTGTAGATACTTTTAAAATATAATATTTTCAAATTAGCTATATTAATTCATATTAAGTAATCTATTGACTTAATTCGATTTACTTTTTTTCAATATTACCTATACTATTCGTGGATTATACGCAAAAATTCAAAGCAAGGTTTTTAATAGTTTTTTTTTTGGTTAGTTTTTTCTATGAAATGCGTATATTTTTTTTTTACTACAATGGCTTCAAATAATTTGACAGATCAAGACATAACGAATTATTATAATATAACCCAGGTTCTTCCCATCTATGTACTTGCCGTAAAAAATGAAAAAAAATATTTTTACCTAAAAACCGCAAAATAAAAAATAAATATTTGCAATCGTTGTTTTTTAGACCTTTCACGTTACACGTGGAATGCGGAGCGAAGTAGATTAGGTAGGTACCTACCTATATTTTTCTAACCCCGCGGCGCGAAGTGTGACCTCGATAAATATGATGTTTAATCAAAATATTTATCTTCGCGTATCTCCTCTTAAACTATATCTTTCAATCTTGAAATACGTATTTTATTTTTATATTAAAATTAGAATCTATATATTAATTTAGAGCTTTCTAACTTCATTTATCTAAGAGATATGGTTATTCAATAAAAACCACCCCCAACCCCTTCCTACCTAATTAATGTTATCTTTTGAAAACAGAATAGTATAAATTGAATCTTTATGAAGATATTATTTTTTTGAAATTTCGATAAGACCAGTTTTAAACTTATTAGGAGCCACTTAAAAATCATCCCTTTTTATATGTGCCCTTTTTTTCCTTTTAGTAAAATTTTGGAAAAATTGCCGAATATGCTAACACTCATTTCTATAGAAGAATTCATATGCCAAATCTCAAGTTCGTACCATGTCTAGTTTCCGAGATATTCGCATACTTTGAAAAACATTCAACCCTATTTTTCACCCCCTTAGGGGTGGAATTTCCAAAAATCCTTTCTTAGTGGAAGGTTTTGTATTAAAACCTACCTGCTTTCATAATTTCACTTCTCTACGATTAGCCGTTTGGGCTGTGCGTTGATGAGTGAGTATGTCAGTCAGTCAATCAGTCAGGCACTTTCCTTTATTATTATAGACTAGCTAGTTACCCGTGGCTTCGCTCACGTGTTACTGTATTTGCTTTCTCTTCCTAAACAATGCAGAATTAATTATATTCGCATCAAAATTAATAATAATAAGAAACATCATCAACATTTCTTTTTTTAAATATATATTCTAAAATTTCCATTACATTACTATATTTTTATTTATATTTGTCGTTATTAATCTGTATTTAAAAAATATGTGCTTCTTATACAAATAGAATCAGCCCGCGAACTTAAAAATTTTTTCTAACTTGACTGACATTGTTCTATGAGAATCCCTAAAAATAACTCGAATAACTTTTATTCCATCAAATGACGTTATTTGAAATCAATTTTTATATTGCTGGATATGAATAAAAAAATATTCAGGTCTCGAAAAGCAATGAAATTAGTGATCTTTAAAACACTTATTTCTATCTGCTTTGGGCATTTTTCAAGCTACAGACGTTTTTTTTAACATTTCAATTTATATCTTTCACGTTGATTTGTTGTTGTTTGTCTGGTCGTAGGTTCGAAATTTAGTTCATAAATATCTTATCCTGAGCAAACACGACATAAAAAGAATAAACGATATCGGTCCAGCCGTTCAGGTCGAAATAAATAACGTTAAACGTGAAAACTGTTAACGTTCCGAACGTTAACGTTTACCAAATTGGAAATGGTTTCCAAACAAAAAAAAAATGCGTTTCGTCTTCAATATAATAGCAGCGTCGTAATACTTCCAAAGATTTTGAGGTAACGTTTAACGTTAATTTTGAATAACTGACAGAATTATTTTTTTGACTCGGAATTTGGAACAGCATTGTTTAACGCACGTTGAACAACAGTTTTTACGTTATCTCTATGGAAATAACAACAAATTGTTAACGTTGGAGCTGTCGTTAATATTTCAACTTGGCCTCCAGGCGTGATGCGATGACCACGTAAAGTAGGTCTCCATTTTTATAATAACGTAATATTCTCCCTTTTAAGCCCCCCCGCTCACCGCAAGCCAGCCCGGAGGAAACTAAACCGCAGCAAACCCGATCCGCACAAAGCCAAACCCTAGCCCGATTGCCAAAAAGCCAGCCGCACACAAATCAAGCCCGTGGCGGTTCCCCCCAAACCACCCCATAATACGGGAGGCCTTGGACCCACTCAGGAGAATAGGTTAGGCATAAAGAACTCTCCATTGCGCTCGAAGTCGTCCGAGGCTCATTGTGCCTTTTCTAACCGGTTGAGTTTTAAGGAAGTGAGGTGGTCAACCTCAGTATTCTAATGGTATAAGTAATTGGCGTTCGACTATAAACGAATTTTCGACAATGTAGAGTAGGAAGAAAATTAACTGTCCACTGTTTATATTTTTTATTAGATGAAACGGATATCGGCAACTATCCGATATCCGGTCTGTCCGGCGGCGTAAATAATATCCTGCCGGATACCGAATAGTAAAAAGAGACATGTTTGGATAACTCATTGATTTGTTTATTAAAGTATCACTTAAGAAATACACCTTATAATCACAAAATAAATTCTACAACTTAGAAAATTGATTATCAAGCATAAGGTAAATTATGGAGAGTAATTCTATATAATATTTCGTTATATAGACTATTAGACTATATAGAGGAAAACAGCAGCTTTGCTGGTCTTCGTAAGTAAGGGAAGTTTAATAAAACAACGTTTCGTCATATATCATCCTGGCTGAAGATGCAGATAGTTTCCGCGATTTTTGGAACAATAACGTTCCGGCAACGGAGTCAGTCCAATTTGTTTATACCGCCTACGTAAGCATAATTCATGCGTTGTACCCATGGTAATTTACGCACTGGCCGGGCTCTAGTAAGGACTTCTTTAGCATTCTACGAATTTTATAAATTTTTGAAAATAAAAACACCGATATTTTAAGGGGAGCACTTTTCTTCCTCCCGCAAGGGTTCCGAAGATAAAGAAGATCTTCTCATACCGAGAGGGTCTTCCTCGTGTTCTGCTCTGAGCTGAGGGATCTGGAAATGGTGTGTGAGGAGGTCATAATATCCGGCTAACTGCTATCCCTTTCGTCTCTATTTTTTATACGTTCCAGTGGACAGTTAATTTTTTCGCACTATACAGTGACGAAATGATATGGTCATTGACTTGCCAGTGTTTTCAAAACAATTATTTACGATCTATCCTAAAATGATGTGAGGATTTTGTAGATAATTTTAAAATTTAATATTTTGCACTTTTACTACATTTGATATAAAATAATTTACCTATTGACTTCATAATACTATTTACCTTTTTTCAACATAATATTATATCAACTTGCTATTCATGGTTTACGCAATAAATTCAAAGCAAGATTACTCACATAGTTTTTTTTTTGCTAGTGTTTTTATGAAATGGCTTCAAATATTTTGACAGATCAAGACATAAAGAATTGCAATACAATCCAGATTCTTTTCGTGAACTTACCGTAAATTATTTTAGTAGAGATAATAAATTACTAAAATAGGTAGGTACCTACATAATGATTTTAATGTCGATCGTAAAAAAAACAATTCAGAATCGCTGTACAGGATGCATGGTACGAAAAATATATTGAAGTAGGTAGGTACGTAAAGTGTTTGTCTGAATTCACGGAAAGTGTATTATTTATCTCTTATATAAAAATGGATCGCTAATTTGCGCGGTCATCGTATGGGTAAGAACACGTTGAAAGCCGATTACGATCCGCGCCGACCAGCTCAAAGATTGTTGTCTATGGTTTCCATGCATTTAAATGGGCATCTCGGGAAGCGGGTTCCTGCTTTTTCTGTGGGTTTCCCCATTCAAATGCATAGTAACATTCTTTGCGCCGGTTGGCGCTAGTCAGAATCGGCATTCTACGTGTTTCTTACCCTATGAGAACAGCTGAACTTATATCGCCCATTTTTTTGTCGTGTTTGCTTTTGTCTGAAGGGTCTTATGAAAGAAAAAAGTTGCACGGAATAAAAATAAAACTTCCATATTATTATTAGATTTTTTCTAATTTTGAAATTAAATCAGGCGTTTGACAGGAATCAGTTGTTTGATTTATTTATTTATTTATTTATTTATAGAATATACGGCTGAAAGCCTTTTACATGTAAAAATAAAAACATTTACAATCACAATACTACTTAATAACATGTTACAATCGGTTCAATGGCAAAGTCAACATATGAAACACAATCAACTGTACAACAATTATTATTCCATTCATTACAGTTGTTTCAAATTGCAAAATGATTAAGAAATTGATTAAAGACAAGTTTGAATTAGGTTAAAATATATAAAAACAAACCATCAAAAACAAGCACTAAAAATAATAAAGATAAAAGTAATAACATCAATAAATTGTAACAATAATAAAAAATACTAAAATGATATCTTTTAAAAAGGACATTCAAAATAAAAATTAAAAACAAATTGAAAATCAAAAACAAACTGAAATACAAGATCAGAAACAAAACCAAACCAATTTAAAATATTTCAGTTCGATAAAACAATTTAAAAATAATAAAATTCAATTAAAAGAAATAACATACAATTAAAACAACTAAATTTAGTAAAAATAAAATCGATATGCAATACTAATCAATATAAAAAACATCCACAAAAAGAGAAAACAAAGAAAAACAAAAAACCCAGAAACATTGTCAGCACACAGCAACTCCGACTACCAAAAACCCAATCTCTCCCCTATAGCTCGTTTGAACGTATACAAAGCGTCGTTAAAAATATCTGCCTCGATGCAGAGCTCATTTGCCAATCTATGCATTCGAGGCACTGGGGAGCCGAATAAATAGTTCGTGTTTGCCCTAATTTCGTGAAACAGTACGGCCTGTCTTGTATTTCTGATTGGAATATTAATGATGAATGATACGATTCACGGAATGCTGATAGTAAATAATATAATGATATGTTTTATAACAGATGCAGCGGTTACAGTAGTTAAAAAGGTAATAATGAATTGTATCATTATACTAATTCAAATTCAATAATATAAGGACCACGTCGTCGTCTGTGTTAAATAACTTTGAACTGAAATCAACTTAAAGTTATACATAAAATCTCGAACATATTATTTATATTCCAAGGCGGGACGAAGTTTGACGGGTCGGCTAGTTCAAAACTATATTATTATTATTATAGATTACGCAATAGTTTCGTCACGTGTATTGGAGAAAGTAGGTTGGGTTGGGTATACCTACCTACGTATATATTCATACACGCTGCACCGGACCAGCTCGCGGTGTATGTATGTTTATTGTATGAAACGATGTCGTCAATAAATTAAATTTTTACAAAAATTGTTAAGAAAAGTTTGAGATGTACTGCTATGATGTATGTATTTTTTATAGAAAAATAAATTATCTAGTTGTAGCGTTTCGGCGTTTTTCGATATTTTTATAAAATTCTGAAATATAGGCACTGAAACTCGTAAATTTGTCATAAAAAAAATATTTTTCTTTATAAAAAAAGTTTGAGAAATCCTGGAACTTCTTCATTAAATTATATTTTAGATATTGTATTTTTCTATATACATACACAATTTTAAGGTTCTAGATTTTATGGTTTTCGAGATATATGGAAAAATTAAATAAAAATTCAAAGGTTGATAACCCCTGACTGAAAAAAAAAATTCAAAATTCTGAGTATACAAATTTTGTATGCTTAAAGTATTCAATAGTTTCTGAAATTTTAGTATCTGTGCATCAAGCGAATCAAAAGTTATAAAGAGGGGACGGATACACACACATACACGTTGGAAAAGTGCCCCTCACCCCCTCCCTTCTAATTACTGATATCTTTTGAAAACGAAATAGTATAATCTGACTCTTTCTGAAGAAATCATTTTTTTGAAATTTCGATAAAACCAGTTTTAAACTTTTTAGGAGGCACTTAAAAATCATCCCTTTTTATATGTGCCCTTTTTCGTCCCTTTTAGTTAAATTTTGGAAAAATTGCCAAATACGCTAACACTCATTTCTATAGAAGAATTCATATGCCAAATCTCAAGTTCGTACCATGTCTAGTTTCCGAGATATTCGCATACTTTGAAAAACATTCAACCCTTATTTTCACCCCCTTAGGGGTGGAATTTCCAAAAATCCTTTCTTAGTGGAAGGTTTTGTATTGAGACCTACCTGATTTCCAAATTTCACTTCTCTACGATTAGCCGTTTGGGCTGTGCGTTGATGAGTCAGTCAGTCAGTCAGGCACTTTCCTTTATTATTATAGATTGTGAGTGAGTACCTTAGTACCTATAGTGGGTTTCGGGAGTAGTAGCATGTAGGTACCTAGCATTATACTGACGTATTAATAATTTGAATTTGGCGCGTAATTTGTTCATATTATACATTTAACATTCTATAAATTTTGATTGTAATTTGTTCATATACATTTAACATTCTATAAATTTTGATTTTTTTTATGTTCTATACACATTTGATAGCGCCCTTTGGTTGTTTGCGCCCTGGATTTTTGCTCCATTTGCACCTATTCGAGATCCGGCCCTGGTGATTAATAAAACTCAAAATGATAGTACAAAATATGTTTATTTATCTATCACAGCAAACAATACATACATAGATACAAATCATGGGGTTTGATCAAGTGTGTGTTCACACATTTTTCATTAATTCTGGGAGAGGTACCCTTTACCATTAATAAATCACGTTGCAAATAATCTTACCTAATAAACATTAACAAAACACACATAGAATAACATATTTTAGGTTTGGAATAAGAAAATACAGTGATACCAATACCAAGATAATAATTATTTGTTTCCAAATGTGTTGATAGAAACATGGCACACAATGGCATTATGGTGTTTTTTTTTTTTAAATGGAAACTTGTTGAAATAAAAACTACTGTAGTATAAGCTAAATCAAATAAATAAACTATATTACCAACTTTTTGACGTAAACATTCGTCAGTTATGTTTGATTTCGAATTTAGGATTGATACCAGTGCAACCTAAAAAGTTTCAGAAATGAAAACTGTCAGGAGCATATCCAGAAAGATTCAAAATGAGAAAATAAGAAACCAAAGGGTAGGGGAAATATGCGAGGCCGAGGATATCGCGAGATGTGAAGGCAATGAAAAAGGTTCTGGTATGCGAATGTGAGGGGAATGGATTTATCCAGACTCCCTCACATGGCATTGCATAGCCAACCCCAATGGCTCTCAGGCAGATCACAGAAAAAGAAAGGACAGCTTGTAATCAACCTGGCAAGAGGCTTCTTTAATTACCGTCCACAAGGCCTAAATTAAGAAGATTTTTAATTTGATCTACCTATCTTGAAATCCTTTGAAAGTCGAATCCAACTTGAAAGCAAACTTGGTGTGATGACTTTACTTGATCATGTTCACCATTTATCATGTTCGGTTCACCAAACATAACAATTGACGTAATGTTTACATCATAGTTATTTTATTAAAAAAGCATAATATAAATATTTTTAAATTTAATTGATAAAACCTTACTGTCAGTTGATGATATAAAAAAAGTATTACTTATTAGTTTTATGAGCATGATATCAAAAAGACCATTTCGTGACACATTGTGCAGTTGCAGATTCAAAATAATATGGTTTTATACGTAAGATTAATGAAAAATTTTGTATATTCACACAATTCTCAAAGGCATCATCTTCTTCGAATGACACACCTTTTATTAAGATTTTTTTTTTATTTCTGAGTTTATTTTACATAATTATTACTATTCTGTTGTTTTCATATAATGTTATTCAAGAATAGAGGCTGAATTTCTAATCCAAACGTAAATTTTTCAAATTCACATCTTCAATTGAATCTTCACATTCTTAACCGAACAGAATTTCATCCTTAATTCTCATGATAAATGTATCTTGAATATTCTCATTTCATATGTTTTCACACCTTGATAAACAAACTATTTTTAAATAAAATATTATATAATGGAAAATCTATTTCATTGTGAAACTACTGCCCAATCAATATTTGGTAATAAAACTTTTTTTTTCTAATTTGTCTTGTTTTCTTAAAAATTTCGTTTTTTTTTTTTTGGACAGTTAACATATAAAGAAAATTTAAATCACATAATTTTTATCTAATAATTGATAACAGAAAAATAAATTATATTTTGAATACATATGTGAATATAAATTTATTATTCAAAACTTAAATTGTACATAAATAAAATAACCCATCATCAACACAAGTTATGGAGATGATAATATTATAAAAAGCAAAAATAACTATAGGTTCTATTTTTTCAACGTGTCTTTTCAATACAATAGTATTTTGACACATTTTGCCAAAAACTTTATTCTTCGAAAAGAAAAAAATTCAAATATTGGTATATATCAATATGATCACATTTTATGGAAGTAATTGGTGATTCTAATCTAGGTACATAAATTGTAACAAAATAATTTGCATTAAGGTTTTCTAATGATTAAACAATAAAACTAAAAAACATACAATATCATATCTGAAGTGGTTGGTAGACTGGCGGTTACAACGCCGGCTTTCCGTACTGTTTCGTTCGGAGGTCGTGGGTTCGATCCCAGGTGCCGCCCATCTTCCTCTTTCACGACACAAGCTTTAAGTAGCTTACTGTGAAAGAGTCAAAGAGTGTATTTGTGTTCACTTTCAGTGAACACAGATTCATTTAATAAAAAAAAATATATATATTGGGGTTAAATCCAAGAAGAGGCTATTATAGTATTTTAATTATAAAAAAAATACCACTGTGAATAAAGATCTTTGAAAATAATTGAGTGGAAAGAATTGTGTTGAAAACCTCGCATTGAAAAAGTTTTTTTAATAATTATTTAACAAATAATAAAATACGATATAATGAAAATGAATAATGAAATTAAATTTGATTATTTTTTTAAGCATATCTTCTACATTCCTCATTGCATACCAAATTTGACTTATGTCGAATATTAATTTCATGAAAATGTTAACATATTATGTACACTATAAAATATTCAAATGTATTGACTAATGTAGATTATTTAGCGAACAGAAAACTTTACATGAACTAAATATTCAACGCAAGTGCAACAATGATACGTAACAATAAATGAGTACTGTGAATATTCCTCCAGTACAAGGATTATGCAAAGTAGGCTCCACAATTAGAACATCTTCTATTTTTCAAAGCGAGACAGCATAAAATACCGAGAGGGAAAAATAGTATAGCGCACATCAAACCCAGGAACGTGAAGTCATCTTCCAAGATGCCAACTCTGCAGGCCGGGCAGGCTCCAATGGTAACTATGGGTGGAGTTATTATAATAGTCTGAGTCGCCCCGTAGTTTGGTACAAAGCCAGCCGGGGGCGCAGTCATTCCAGGTTGGAAAAATTGGGGCTGCTGTGTGTATGGAGGGGGCGCACTCGAAGTATTCTGGACACCTAAAAAAATTAATGTTAGATATTAACATTTTTTATAACTTCAAATTTATCGTGGAATTTATAATGTATCCTGTCTTATATTATCCATACTTCTGAAATTTAATCTTTATAGACAACTATGTGGAATAAACAACACAAGCTTTACTTAGCAGGTTTCAAAAGTGCATTTTTGAAACAGAATAAGCACTCAAAATTTTTTAATGGATGATCACACCATAAATTACTGAAATATAACAATATTTCTTATCCAGCCACTTTAATATCCTTTTTTAGTATGTAAGTGATTATAAAAAAAATTAGAAAGCCACAGTTTCTAATCCAGCCTATCTTATATTATTCACAATCCATGTAATGTCCGAAAAATTGCCTGATAACAATTTACAGATGATTTTTTCATGACATGTAACTATTTCAATCTACATAATATAAAATTTCATAAATATATATTTTTCAGCTAATTCATGAGCCATTTTTATCTGTTTAAATGTAAAATTTACCTATGAAGACACAAACCGATAGGCGTAGGTTAGAAATGAAAACAATTCAAGGCGAAAAACTAAAAAGGATGAAATTAATTTTTGAATTGCTATTCTATTGATATAAGTAATTAACATGCAAATTCCAGATAATAAAAACCGAATTCATTGTAGTCATCAACATTTTAGTTTGATATCAATTGTTTATATTACAGAGAACAATAGACACATCATTATCATGTCAAGAGTTTAGAATGGACACTAGTGCGCAGCGCATATACCTCGTTATAGTAATTTCATAGAAGCCTTCTAAATAACGGTATCAATTTCAATCGAGTAACACATAATTTTTTGAAATTGAATATGTGAAAGTTAAACAAAGTTGCTGAATTACCAGGGTTCCCCTGCTCCGAATATGGTGGTGGTTGATCTGAACTTTTGGCACTTTCCATTGTAAAAACTATTATTTAAAGAAAAAATATATTTAACAATCACTTCAACAAAAGTAAAACTAAATAACTCATGAAAATCAACTGACGCATTCACTGAACGCAATATATACCACATATAATTGCATATAATAATAAATAATAATTTTATTATTGTGTAGAAGTTTCAACACCAACAAAATGTAATGACTGACGCAAACATCTGTTTATTCAGTTTTTATCTATGGTACTCATTAAAAATAAAAAATGATAACAAACTTTGATAATGTTTGTAACACAACACTTCTATGGTTAACATATTATTTTGATGATAACACAAAACACAATTAATACAAATTTAACTTGACATATTCATATTATTATAATGTAAAATCAATAACTCAGATAAAAAAATCCAAACTCCCTTTACGCCCTACTTAGGGGCACGGGAAGGCAACAAGAGCTCTCCATTGCGCAATGTTTATGACCTCCTCCCACACCATGTCCAAATCCCTCAGTTCTGCCTCGAAAGAGCGAAACATGGTGTGAGAATGTCTTCCTCGTCTTCGGGACCCTGATAGGAGTAAGAACAGCGCTCTCCTCGGCCAACTGTCATTCGGCATTCCTAACACATGTCCCAGCCAGATAAAGCAGATAATAATATTTCCTACAATTTTTTTTTCATTAAAAATATCAAGTAAAATTAATCAAGTAAAATTAATTCTTATTTTCTTCAATGAAATAGTTGAGCCCTAAACGCTGTAAATTGTGACTATGCTGTTTATAACTTACTATATTAATGAAAATAGTTCTCACCAAGAATAATGAAATTCTTTAAGGGTTATAAACATGAATATTCTATTTTTGATTATACAATGTATAAGATAGGTAGCTAAGATTTTGTAAAGCCTACTCACGTTAAGATTAAGCTACACCATTCCTGACGTAATTTTCATCGTGTTTATAGTAAAGGATATTAATACAATACATACAATTCTCCCTTTTACACCCCACTCAGGGTCATAGGGAGGCAACAAGAGCTCTCCATTGCGCTCGATCTTACGCAATGTTTATGACCTCCTCCCACACCATGTCCAAATCCCTCAGCTCTCCTTCGAAGGAGCGGAATACAGTGTGAGAGGGTCTTCCTCGTCTTCGGGACCCTGTTGGGAGGAATAACAGAGCTCTCCTCGGCCAACAACTATCATTCGGCAATCTTAACAAATGTCAAAGTATATTAATAGGAGGAAAATATTATTTTGTTTTGAATCAACAAGCATTTATAAATATTTTTGTGTGAAACAGCCTTTCCCTAAAAAAATATCATAGATAAATTTTAATGTATGAATTCTGACGTTTGCTTGATGACGTTGCTAATGCGATTGGCTACCCTGAGCCACACTGTCAAAATAATCTTTCTATGGTTTCGTGTGAGAATATGTTATGTGAAAGATTTTAATTTTCTAAACTATGTGTCGTATAAATATACGTAATAATATCAATAACATATTGTATGCCGTCGAAAAAGACCATTCAATTTTACAAAAAGCAGATAATCACTAAATAGTTAACTTGTATTAAAATATTGGTCATAGTGTAGCGTGAAGATATGTACGTGTTGAAGGTGTGAGGGAGGAATTATTGTTTTCTAAACTTTTGTCCAAATATTGTAACATTAATGTGTATATATTGTTAATATTTTTTAGAAATGTTGCTTAAATTTTTCGTGTTAGTGTTTATATAGTACTGATTACGAACTGCGTTGATTATAAACTGCCGATTAAGTGTTGCGTTATGGTATCTTCTACGTAAAAGAGCAGGAATGCTGCCGACATCAAAAACATAATTCAGTAATCATGCAAACCAATCTTAAAACTAAAGAAATGTTCATCGTCCGGGCTTTGGAAAAGATTTTGAGTGATAAAGATATCAAACGATCCCATCACTCTCAACTTAAAAAAGCTTGTGAGTTGGCATTAGGTATGAGCACTTGAATTTTACCATCCTTGAAGTATTTAGCATGTAACCATTTTTTTAGTTTAGTATATGTACCTACACACCAGGGAATTAAAACAATAGTTTCAAATTCCATAACAATGAGATTAATCAAATTATATTTCAAGGGCATATTGGTATTAATACTTTATATTTTCTTCATACTTTCTAGTATATTAAACCCACATAAATTGTGTAAGGACTTAAAGTAGAATCTTTTTTGCTAAATAAAGGTAGTGTCCTGGCAAAAATCAGTTTTTGAGTTACAATCACTCAAATTGAAAGGAATTAAAATGGTTCTATCGATAAATATATCAGTTTATATTGGTTCATTATTTAGTTATTCTGTTAAAAAAAAATGTTATTATTTACTTTAAGAAAACTGTAAACTTTTCCTATACGTAAGCATAGCTTTAGTGGAAGAATATTTGGGAGTTGACTATAATAATAATTGGTAACACTTTGAGAAGTTTTTACTTTGAACATTAAGTCGAAGCACTAACTATACTGTGTTACCGCAATATTTTCTTTTAACTCTTGTAACCAAGTGTTAATCTAAGTATTGAAATCTTAATTATTGTAGTGAGCTTTGTGGGATTACATTGATGTATGTTAGACATTAAAAGCATTTTTTATTACTGTTGTAAACTTCTTCAGATAACTGTAAAACTTATGAACTTGAGACTGACCAAGAACGCCAAAAGGGCGAAAGTAAAAAAAAAAAAAAAACTAAAACTTTATGTGCCGAAAATGTGTTATAATTTTTTTTATCTCATTTCAGAGGACATTAAAAATGAGCTCAAAGATGGAGGACAAACTGAAGAAGGGGACAATCAAAAGTCGGGAACACTGCCGTTACCTAAAAGTGATGAGGCTAATATCATCACAGCCGAGAAATATTTCTTACCCTTTGAATTGGCATGTCAAAGTAAAGCCTCCCGAATAGTTGTTACAGCATTAGATTGTCTCCAAAAGCTTATTGCTTATGGTCACCTTACTGGGAATATTCCAGACTCCACTACGCCAGGAAAACTGCTTATTGATAGGATAGTTGAGTCTATATGTGGCTGTTTCTCTGGACCACAAACTGATGAGGGAGTTCAGTTACAAATAATCAAAGCTCTTTTAACAGTAGTGACCAGCCAACATGTAGAAGTACACGACGGGACCGTGTTGTTAGCTGTAAGAACTTGTTACAATATCTATCTGGCTAGCCGGAACTTAATTAACCAAACTACTGCAAGAGCGACATTAACACAGATGTTGAATGTAATATTCACTAAAATGGAAAATCAAGCTTCTGAATTTGATGCTCAAAGCACACAAGATATGAAAAGCAGAGCTGATGAAAAGACTATCGAAGATGTGAAATCTCCCAATGTATCAGAAGCACCAGTGAAACCAGAGGTAGTGGTCAGCTTAGAACAGGAAGTTGTTGCCGATTCAGAAATTATTGTAAAAGAAATTTTAGACAAAGCTGTAGAAGAAGCTATGAACCATAGTGAAAGCAGCCTGAAGAATAGTGAAATATCTGCTGAAGCTAATGATGGTATCCCTTCTGCTAGTTCAGAAATATATGACACCAATGGAGATTTATTAAACAACATAGCTAGAATTCCATCTCAAGAAAGTGTGGAAACTCCATCGGAAAACGATAATTCAGTCACTGCAAAGTTCACACATATTCTTCAAAAGGATGCATTTTTAGTGTTTAGGGCATTGTGTAAATTGTCGATGAAACCATTGCCAGATGGAACACCTGACCCCAAATCTCACGAATTGAGATCCAAAATATTATCACTGCACTTACTATTATCAATTTTACAAAACGCTGGACCAGTATTCAGAGGAAATGAAATGTTCATTACAGCTATTAAGCAATATCTATGTGTAGCTCTTTCCAAAAATGGAGTTAGTTCAGTGCCAGAAGTTTTTGAACTATCTCTCGCTATTTTCTTGGCGCTTTTGTCCAACTTCAAGATGCACTTAAAAATGCAGATTGAAGTGTTTTTTAAGGAAATATTCATGAATATTTTAGAAACATCAAGTTCCACATTTGAACATAAATGGATGGTAATACAAGCTTTGACCAGGATCTGCGGCGATGCACAAAGCGTTGTAGATATTTATGTGAATTACGATTGTGATCTCTCAGCTGCTAACTTGTTTCAAAGACTAGTAAATGATCTTTCTAAAATTGCTCAAGGTAGGCAAGCTTTAGAACTAGGAGCCACACCAAATCAAGAAAAATCCATGAGAATAAGGGGGCTGGAATGTTTAGTCTCTATTTTAAAGTGTATGGTGGAGTGGAGTAAAGACTTGTATGTCAATCCTAATTCCCAAACTACCCTCGGTGAACGAATAGTGAAAGATGAAAATGATCATCAAAGTCTGAAATCTCATGGCGGATCAAGTCTTAGCCTGCACTCCAGTGGCTCTAGTGCTGCCGGCAATAGGGAAGTGCTGGATTCACCTGAGCAATTTGAAGTATTGAAGCAACAGAAAGAGGTGTGGGAAACAGGCATAGATATGTTTAACAGAAAGCCTAGGAAAGGAGTAGCATTTCTGCAGGAACAAGGTTTACTCGGCTCTACCGTCCAAGAAATCGCCGAGTGGTTACATTGTGATGATAGGTTGGACAAAACATTCATTGGGGAATTTCTCGGAGAAAATGACGACCATAGTAAGGAAGTTATGTATGCATATGTAGACTCCATGAACTTTTTTGAGTTAGATATTGTCGCAGCTTTGAGATATTTTCTAGAAGGTTTTCGATTACCTGGAGAAGCCCAAAAAATTGATAGATTAATGGAAAAGTTTGCAGCGAGGTATTGTGAATGTAATCCAAATAATACTTTATTCACCAGTGCTGATACAGTGTATGTGCTTGCTTTCTCTGTGATTATGCTGACCACAGATTTGCATTCTCCACAAGTTAAAAATAAAATG
This sequence comes from Mystacides longicornis, assembly GCA_963576905.1. Classification (NCBI taxonomy): domain Eukaryota; kingdom Metazoa; phylum Arthropoda; class Insecta; order Trichoptera; family Leptoceridae; genus Mystacides; species Mystacides longicornis. Next base: position 26,035,732 of record OY756421.1, on the reverse strand, counting down.
ACAAAAGAGCAATATATTAAGCTGAACAGTGGCATCAGTGATAATAATGACTTACCCAGGGAATATCTATCTCAAATTTATGACGAGATAGCTGGACACGAGATCAAAATGAAAAACACATCTAGTAAACCTGGCAAACAGATGATTGCCAATGAGAAAAAAAGAAAGTTTATCTGGAATATGGAAATGGAGGTCATATCAACAGCTGCTAAAAATTTAATGGAATCAGTGTCCCACGTTCAAATGCCTTTCACAACTGCCAAACATTTGGAACATGTAAGGCCAATGTTCAAAATGGCATGGACACCTTTCTTGGCAGCATTTTCTGTTGGCCTACAGGATTGCGATGATCCTGAAATTGCTTCTTTATGCCTTGATGGCATTCGCTGCGCTATACGTATAGCTTGCATATTCCATATGACTTTAGAAAGAGATGCATATGTCCAAGCTTTGGCTAGATTCACATTACTTACTGCTAATTCACCCATCACTGAAATGAAAGCAAAAAATATCGACACCATAAAGACATTAATTACAGTAGCTCATACAGATGGAAATTATTTGGGAAGCAGTTGGCTAGACATTGTGAAGTGCATATCCCAGTTGGAGTTGGCACAGCTTATCGGTACAGGAGTTAGACCACAATATTTATCTAGTTCAAACAACAAACCTCTACCAGATCCACTCAAATTGAATTTGTCCACACTGGATCCTAGTGTTAAAGAACATATTGGTGAAACCAGCTCCCAAAGTGTAGTTGTTGCTGTAGACAGGATATTTACTGGATCTACTAGACTGGACGGGGATGCTATTGTGGATTTCGTGAAAGCCTTGTGTCAGGTGTCTTTAGATGAGTTAAGCCATCCTGTTAACCCAAGGATGTTTTCTTTGCAAAAAATTGTTGAAATATCATATTACAACATGGGAAGAATAAGATTGCAATGGTCTCGTATTTGGCAAGTTCTTGGTGATCACTTCAATACTGTTGGATGTAGTCCAAATGAAGACATTTCCTTTTTCGCTGTAGATTCACTTCGCCAACTGTCTATGAAATTCATTGAGAAAGGGGAATTTGCAAATTTCAGATTTCAAAAGGACTTTTTACGACCATTCGAACATATAATGAAAAAGAATATGTCTCCTACAATAAGAGACATGGTTGTGCGATGCGTTGCTCAAATGGTTAACTCACAAGCACACAACATACGTTCAGGATGGAAGAATATTTTTTCAGTGTTTCATTTAGCAGCGGGAGATCATGATGAGGCCATTGTTGATTTGGCTTTCCAAACAACTGGCAAGATTATATCTGAACTTTACAAAAAACAGTTTCCTGCTATGATAGATTCATTTCAAGATGCTGTTAAATGTTTGTCGGAATTTGCGTGTAATGCTAAATTTCCCGACACTTCAATGGAAGCAATAAGACTTGTTCGAACATGTGCCTTGAGTGTTAGTGTGTCACCCCAATTATTTGCCGAACATGCTGGAATGGAAGCCGAGCCCGGAGCTCCAGAAGAAGATCGGGTTTGGCTTCGAGGCTGGTTCCCTCTCCTGTTTTCCTTATCATGTGTTGTCTCTCGATGTAAGCTGGATGTACGTACACGGGGCCTTACTGTTCTCTTTGAAATAATTAAAACCCACGGAGATTCTTTTAAACCACATTGGTGGAGAGATTTGTTTAATATTTTATTTAGAATATTTGACAACATGAAGCTACCAGAACATCAAATGGAGAAAAACGAATGGATGACCACCACATGTAACCACGCACTGTACGCCATTGTTGATGTTTTCACTCAATATTTTGATGTGCTGGGATCATTGTTGTTAGAGCAGTTGTATGCTCAGTTACACTGGTGTGTGCAACAGGACAACGAGCAGTTGGCTAGGTCTGGTACCAATTGTCTTGAAAATTTGGTTATATCTAACGGTTCTAAATTTGATGAGGACACTTGGGATAAGACATGTAAATGTATGATTGACATATTCAATAGTACCATACCACACACACTGCTCACATGGAGGCCTGATAGTAATTTTGTAAAAATACACGATACTGCTAATGAAAATGGTGAGATTCCCTCTTTAAAGCAAGGCATCCTCAAACGAAATAGTAATCATAGCATGCAGGGTATGTCATTGTCTAGTGACGAAGCCAAAAGTAATTCACTCTTTAGTGGTTTATTGATAAAATGTGTTGTGCAGCTGGAACTTATACAAACTATTGATAACATTGTGTTTTTCCCCGCCACATCTAGAAAGGAAGATGCAGAAACCTTGGCTTTAGCCGCAGCTGATATGACGGGGAACCCCGGAGGCACTACTGAATGCCAAAGGGAGGAACAAGGGATGTACAGACTTTTAAGTTCGCCTCATTTGTTCCAGTTAACAGATTGTTTATTACAGAGTCATAGGTTTGCTAAGGCTTTCAACTCCAATCATGATCAGCGCAACATCCTGTGGAAGGCTAACTTTAAAGGTTCTGTCAAACCCAATTTACTGAAGCAAGAAACTCAGTCATTGGCTTGTGTTTTGAGGATCTTATTCAAAATGTATAGCGACGAATCAAGAAGAGACGACTGGCCCAAGATAGAGCAGAGACTGATAGACGTTAGCAAAGAAGCTTTGGAATATTTCATTAGTTTAAGTAGTGAGGCTCACCGAGACTCGTGGACGTCACTGTTGCTCTTAGTGCTGACCAGGATTCTCAAAATGCCAGACCATAGAGTGAGTATATACACAAGGCCTTTATCTCATGCAATCCAAATGATTAAAAGATCTAATAAATACGTTTGGTTTATTTTCCAGTTTGGCTCTCACGTATCCAGTTATTACGTTCTCCTGTGTGAAATCACCTGCTTTGATTTGAAGCCTGAATTAAGATCTGTTTTGCGTCGAGTGTTCATTAGGATCGGACCAGTTTTTAAGATTATCCCGAGCACATAGCGCACTTTCTTGACACATGCCATTTGTGCAATATATGTTCTCACATGTTGCGACACTATAACCTTATCATATATATTAAGTACCGAGTATTGTTTTAGTATTTCCTATAAATAAATCTAATTGTGGTATTTTAAACTTAAAAAAGCAATTTGGAGACAATTTTTGAATAAGTATTTAGTGCCACATCTAACACTTGATTGAAATTTTATATTTTAAAAATATGTTAAAAATAAAAATTTTGATGTGTACTATTATTGTTACTGTTATGTCTTTAATTTTGTTAAATTCTCTAGTGAAATTTCTGTTAAAGCAGGTGTGCTAGGTTCTTTAGCGAATGCTTAGATTCCAAATTAGTCTTCTTCATTTAACAAAAGTATAGGGAAAAACAAGTGGATTAATCAGTTTTGAGGAAAATTTTCTTCAGGGTTTCAAATTGTTGCATACTTTTCCAAATTACTGATAAAAATTAACCTTTTGGATTGATTTATACCTATAGTTTCTTCCACTGTTGGTTACGTTACAACTGGTACCTAGACCCTTGAAACAGTTGAAGCTTCCGTCCAATCTGCAACAGGATGCCGACTGCACTAAAAATTTCTTCAAACCACTTCAGCTTTTCTGGGAATTGTTGGGGACCTTTTGTTCAGATGTCAGCACCTAAGCTATTGAGGTTGGTTTTTTTTGTTTTTGTACACTTGTTTTTTTTTCCTATCAACCTTCATATTATAAATTTATTTATAGAAAATTATTTATTTTTAGTGATACATTCCAAGGATTCAATTAAATAAATGATTATTTACATGTTTGCAGTCCTAATAATATATGAAAAGTTGTCACGGCGTTTATAGTTACACAAAATTGAAATTGTTTAATTATTGATCATTTTTATTTTCTAGTCCATTACAATGTATCAGTGTACTTTTAAAAAAAAATTCAAAATTAAATTATTGATTAATCATAAAGATGTGCTTTTTTCTTACTAAAAGATCTTTCTCCGTAAAGCTCGTCATGCATTCCAATCAGTCAGGATATTGACATTTCAAGTCTCAAATATTTGACTTGTTCTAAGCTTAAACTTATTATTGAATAATCCTGCTTGCTAACGCATTACTTGTATGGGATATCCTAGGCTAGAGATCAGTCACTGTTCTGGACTATTCTGATATAGATTTGTAACTTTTCAACTTAAGTCACTGTGCCCTCCTAACCATTGGTTTATTTCTGATCAAATCTATAACAACCAAAATCAGTTTTCTTAGACTATAAAGTAATTCTCATCAGTATCCTTGTTAAGTCTATCTACCAAGGGCTTATGTTTAAGTTAGCCCATCAGCTGACTGCTCCAACAGGGGTTAAGATAAAAACTGAATCTTTAAGCCACTACAGTCACACACTGCCTTTTATATATTATAAGATGAATAACACTTTACATTGCTTGTTTTACTTTTGTTTTCTTGTCAATATTTAAATAGGTATCTTTTGTTTGTAGATTTAGAATATTGTTTATTTGAATGTCTAATCGCTGTTAGGGCTTGGTTAACCTTGATAGTTTTGTTTTCTTTATAACATAGGATTGTGCAATAGGTATTTTTTTCAAAATAACCGAGATAATCAATTCATTATAATTCATGCACCTGTATACTCATAATAAAATGGCCTTTGTTTTGTACTTTTGCTAAGACAGTTTCCAAATGCAATTTTGGATAGACCAAATAGCTGACTTAAAAGTTGAGGCGTCTTAAAACCGTAGATTCCTGAAAGTCTTAAAAGCATTTTCCTTTTTTTTCACGATTCTAGTAGCTTTCAGTTTTTTTATCTAAAACAATTTGTCTTGACAAAGATAAGTTCTATATAAAGTAAAATGGTTGTAAGTTTGGTAGCAAAGCAATATTTCCTATGTAGTAAGGTCAGAAAGTACTTTTTTATGTGTGCTACACATACCTAGAGTCATCAATTTATATTTTTTTTTCATATAAATAATGTATATATGTAGTTGGTGCATATAATTATGAATATTTATTTTTTAAATTAATTTAATATTGTACAATTATTAGATGTTTTATTTGAAACATGTGTTATTAAATAAAAGTTGTAATTTATATGATTAATAGTACCAATGGTTATCAAATAAATATTGGGGTCTTTAGAAATTACTATGTAGATTTTATTTATTTTGATCATCATTCTTAAATTATTATTATACTATATAAAAATAATAATAAAAAATCAAGTGGAATAAAAAAAGTAAAAACTTATATTATTTTAAGTCCCTGAATTGACTTTTCCAAAGTCGGGAGATCCCATATGACCAGTTGGCCATCTAATGCAGATGTGCTGAACTTTGTGGCATTCGATTTGGTTCCTTTGTAAATGCACAAACAATTGACAGCATTTTGATGGAATGACTCCAAGTTTGTATCATCGATTTCAATACGTGCTTGACGGTCAAGAGATTGGAACTTCTTCATAGCAGAAAGCCCACCAGCCTCTTTTTTCTGAGTATTATCAAGCTTGCCAGAAAATTCAAGTTGGCCATTTCCGTTGACGTGGTACATCAAGGGCATATAGCTGTGACCAGCCACGATAAGGGAGTTGTTGGTAATCCATATACAATCCAAAAATGGCAAATACTCAGTTTTAAGCTTTGTACAGGTTATGTTTCCTTTAGAAGCGTCAACAACATTAACAGAACTATCGTGACTAACCCATGCAAATTTCTTTCCATCGGCAGAGAAGGACACACCATGAACCCAACTACCAGAGGTGGGGGGAGTTGGAAACTCTGCTAACATCTGGCCAAGTGGAGCTGCTTCTCCCCAGACAGTTGGCTCTGGTTTATCTTCAATTGCTTTGATATAAGCAGAGAAAACCCTTACTTTAAAATCAGCAGAGCCCGCCACAAGTAAGGTGTTGTTAGGATGCCAGTCCAACGTAGTCACTGTAGAGCGAATAGGCTTCTTGATGTGCTTAGACACCCACCAGTTATTTTCTTTCTCAAAATAACACACAGATATCAGACGAGCCCCGGAACCAACGGCAAATTTGTTTTCCGAGGGTGACCATTTGACACAAGTGGCAGCGCGGTTGATACGAAGCAACACTAGTGTTGGGGACCATTTCCCGTCAGCTCCTTGTGTCCAGACGTAGGCATTACGATCTACAGCACAGGTAACAATACGGTTAGTATTTGGAGCCCAATCGATGCCTGTCACACGCAGGTCGTGCTGCTCCAAATTATCCGTCAATTTCCATTCAGGTCCATCAGACTGATAAATATGCACCTCATTGTTATTTGGGGAAATTGCAACTTCTGCAAAACAAACAAACCATTAGTCTAAAAATTTAATATCTATCCCGTCAATTAAAATTCCATCTATCCAGCTATGTTTAATCATTTTGAGAGAGTTGTTTGTTGCTAAATTTAAATCCAAGTAGCGAATGATTTAAGTCAATAAATGTAAGGTACTAGGTAGGTACCTAATTTATATATTTATGAAACATACCTACTATCTGAAGCAACTCTCCACTTGTGCACTCGATTGTTATGATGAATGAACTGTTAAATATTGCATGTTTTCATATTCTTGTTATATTCAAATAGACATCTTATGGGATTCTTGTTAATAGGGTGACTTAAAATTCAGCCTTTTCCTTGAAAGGGGTTACACTGGGTCTTATTGAATAATCATTTGTTCCCATTGACTTGGGGGTCAAATTTCAAAATTTTGAAAATCCGTGACATCACACCCTGAATGATGGGGACATAATTATTAGAGATGTAACGGATAGCAGTTTAGCCGGATGCCGGATATTCGGCCAACTAAGCAGCCGAATACCGGATATCCAGCGTATGTTTCTGGTTAGTTATATGGGATCATTGGGAACATTGTTGAAAAAACCATCAACCGCATTAGTTAGTCTAAATCAATGTGGTGTGATAATATTTTGTCCTATGATTAGAGCATTTAGATTTTTAACTTTTACCTTCAGAACCAAGGTCGTAGCCAGGATAGCATTAGTTCAGAGGTTCCCAATCTATTTAGGTTTACGACTCCCTTAATATCCGACCCAATCCAAACACCCTTTACGCTCCAATTAGGGGCATAGGGAGGCAACAAGACTTCTCCATTGAGCTCGATATTGCGCAATGTTTATGACCTCCCCACACACCATGTCCAGATTCCTCAGCTCTGCTTCAAAGGGCGGAACACGAGGAGGACCCTTTCGGTATAACAGCGCTCCCCTTTTTTCATAATTTGCTGAATACTTAAGAAGTCATTAGTAGTAGAACCCAGGCAGTGCGTGAATTACGGTGGGTACAACGCATGAATTACACTTACGTAGGCGATATATACCAATTGAACTGAATCCGTTGCCGGAACGTTATTTTCTAGTTGTAGATTTTTTCTTGTGATTACAGGGTGTATTTCTTAAGTGATACTTACTAAATAAATCAATTAGTTATCCAATCATATCTTTTTTTTGCTATCCGGTATCCGGCCGGATAGGTGCTTATTATCCGGTATTCTGCCGGATAGCATTTATGCCGCCAGATAAGCCGGATATCCGTTTCATCTCTAATAATTATTACTGCAATTAGATCTAGCATAATCCTTTTCAACAAATAGGTTGAATTACCAGTCACTCTATATAGCGAAAGAAACAATATTTTTTCCCATTTGTTTTATTTACTATGGATGGTAGTAATTAAATGTGAAATGTATTGTTTGGGGTATGAACATGATGTGCAAGGATCAAGTGAAATGGGGAGAATATTCTGTCCATTTTCTGCTGCACAATAAAGGGCTCTTTATCTCACTATTCTAGCTCAATAAAAGGGTATAAAAGAAGCTTACGTGTTCGATTTTTATTCCATGAGTGACATGTAATTGGACTGCACGAGTCACCAACGAGAAGAGGCGTTGCCATATTGATAGTTCTATAAAATGAAATAGGATATTAATAAGTTATAATTCAATCAAAATTTTCACCAAACATATATTCAAAGGAATTGACCAAGGATAGGATACAGTAAGATTTTTATTCTATGAGTGACATGTAATTGGACTGCACGAGTCACCAACGAGAAGAGGCGTTGCCATATTGATAGTTCTATAAAATGAAATAGGATATTAATAAGTTATAATTCAATCAAAATTTTCACCAAACATATATTCAAAGGAATTGACCAAGGATAGGATACAGTAAGGCACACAAATCAAACTTCAAAAGCATAATCTACAGTTAATGAATATGTACTGTTTGAGGTTATTTGATGTGTAAAGGTTAACGCCCATTAACTTATTATTCATGGTTTACGCATTTCCAGATTATCCATATCTAGCTGCAGTTAAGAGGTGCGTATTACACATTGAATTCACATCACTATACTTAATGTGCATTAAAAAAAAACAATTACTTTGCAATTATTTCCAATAATTGAATAAATATACGAACCGTGTAAATATGATAATTTCTATTGTTTGCAAAATAATTCGCGGACTCTGGGCCGTCTACACGAATTATTTTTTGAAACAATGAATCAATCAAATAACAAATCGACGACTCCGGTCTTATCGCACACGAAATTGTAAAATTACAGCCAAATTGATAGTAGTTCTAAGTTATATGTCACATCCCATTGATCTGACATTTAATTTTTATCTATGTTAAAATGACTCAGATCTTTATCTGAGCTTAATAATATTTCTACATAATATTATTATTATTGAAAATTCTGATTATTATTATTTTTAATGCAACTCAAAATACACGATTTTTTATATTTAAATTACAAAAAGGAATTAAAACGATAGCCCTCTATAGATAAAGTAATTTGTGCAATGCATAATTTTTTATGTTGCTGTTTACTTGTCGCAAGATGGTCGCTAGCAACATCGCTAGAAGGGAATAGGGTATTTGACCAATTTCCAGAAACCGTTTTAAATTATTCTACGATACATTATAAGTACATGTTCTTTATATTTTCTGAAGATAAGCCATTTTTTACATGAAAACCATGTTTAAAGTTTAAATATCCAAAAACGCGCGTAAAACGCTGTCTTGTATAATGGCGCTGTTCACGTGGTGCATTTTACGTCACAATTTAGTATTGGTATGAGTTTGCTAACGTGTTGATGACTGTCATTTACAGACGTGTGACGTCACAGAGAACACAAGGCGTTTTCATCGGTGACTAGTTCCATAGAAATATTTGGATTTTTATTACGTGTTTTTATAAAAAATAAGCCTATTTAAGTTGCAAAATAAAAGAAATAAGCATTCTTGGGCTATTTTCAAACAGGATGACCACAATCTGTAGCTTATTTTTCATAGTGTCAAATACCCTACCCTATTAGGGTATTTGACACTATGAAAAATAAGATACAGATTGTGGTCATCCTGTTTGAAAATGGCCCAAGAAAGCTTATTTCTTTTATTTTACAACTTAAATAGGCTTATTTTTTTTATAAAAACACGTAATAAAAATCCAAATATTTCTATGGAACTAGTCACCGATGAAAACGCCTTGTGATTAGTTGTGGTCCCCGTGACGTCAAGGTGACGTCACCCCATGGTAAATGATAGTCATCAATATCATACCAATACAGAAGTGTGACGTAAAATGCACCACGTGACCAGCGCCATTATACAAGACAGCGTTTTACGCGCGTTTTTGGATATTTAAACTTTAAACATGATTTTCATATAAAATATGGCATATCTTCAGAAAATATAAAGAGAATGTGCTTATAATGTATCGTAGAATAATTTAAAACGGTTACCCTATAAAATAGAAAATGGCAATTCCATAGATAAACTATGATATGTCTGAGAAGATATTATCCTTTTTTATTTTTTTCTCAGTTCAGTGGAAACCATAGAATAAGTATAAGTGGAAACATGTGCGTTTGACGTTTTATCGCCAGGTCTGGTTGCAATCGAAAAAATAGCAATAATTACAATTATATCAAAAACTACAAACACTGTAAGAATTTTTAAGAAACAAAATGAACGTTGTAGACGGGCAGTTTAGTGACGATGAATTAGAGATGCCAGCGTCTCAAGGTCTAGAAATGTTCGAGGTAATAAGCATCTCTTTTCTATGAACAAGTACAAACATTAAATACTATATTTTTCGTTTTATTAGTGACAATTTTATGTAAATAAAGCACAGTCTTAGGTAAAATTGATAAGATTTAATTCTGATCGTCAAAAGTCTAGTATTAATTCTGATCGTCATCCGCTTAAATTAAGCTTGCCAGATTTCTTGAAAATTTCTACCAGTACTCCCGCTAATAAGTGATTTGTTAAGATTTTCAGATATTTCATCCGCCACATACGCAAAATCTAACGGCGCTTGCATGCATAGATAAGAATTAATGAAGCGTACAACAATTGGCACAAGTAACCCTTTCTGTTTGATGCATCCATACTTACTGAAAGATACATGTTTTGACTTAATCTCGTTTTATTTAAGCTCTTTCGGGCCTAAAAGAACTATGAAATTTAATACTATTGCCTCATGCTTGCTTTTTCCAAGCGAGAATTTAGATTAAAAAAAGAGACAGGCTTTGCTTTATGTGGTGAGCAAATGTTGCCTGTTTCCGAGTCTTAAGTTTCATCATTTTACCGGGATGGGAAGTAAACGGGCTGGGACACCATGATTTTGTATGAAAACAGGGACAACAGGCAAACCTACCTTTAAACGTACATGTATTTATTATGAAATATGCCGTATTTAATTTTCAGGAAATGAAAGCTGTTTTGAAGAGTTTGGCGAATGATGAATATATTGAGGATAGCGAAGAAGATTCTGAAGAGGACTTCTATGAATGGGATTTTAATGCGAAAGGAAAGGTCTGGAATCAGTTCAAAGACACCAGTTGTAACTATAACAGCAATAACCAAACGGGTTCGGAGAAAATCATTAATTTTCAACCAACAGAAAATATAATGAAGAAATTCTCAAATAAAATTAACGTCAATAAATATGAAGGACCCAATTTATCCAGTTATGCAGCAAATTCTTTGATGGTCAGCTCTAAGAAAGCAGATGGAGAAAGGATAAGAACTAAAGATAAACACGATAGGGCCACAGTTGAGCAAGTTATGGATCCACGTACTAGAATGATTTTGTTTAAACTTTTGAACAGAGGTTTTATATCTGAAATTAATGGTTGTATTTCAACAGGAAAAGAAGCTAATGTATATCATGCAACTTCTAAAACAGGCAAGGATTACGCTGTTAAAATATACAAGACATCCATTTTAGTTTTCAAAGACAGAGATAAATATGTCACAGGTGAATACAGATTTAGACACGGATATTGCAAATCTAATCCTAGAAAAATGGTGCGAACCTGGGCTGAAAAGGAAATGAGAAACTTAGTTAGAATGCACAATGTTAACTTGAATGTCCCGGAGCCAATTCTTTTGAGAGGCCACGTTTTATTAATGGGGTTTATTGGGGAAGCAGGCTGGCCTGCGCCAAAACTAAAAGATGTGGAGATTAGTATATCTAAGGCACGATCATTGTATAGAGATTGTATTGTGATGATGTGGAAGCTGTACAATAAATGTAAACTTGTGCACGCGGATTTATCGGAATTTAACCTGCTGTATTATGACGGGCAGATTGTCACCATAGATGTTTCACAATCAGTAGAACATGATCATCCTCAAGCTTTGTTGTTTTTGAGAAAAGATTGCACCAATATATCTGATTTCTTCAGAAAAAAAGGTGTGGCTACAATGACAGTGAAGGAACTTTTTGATTTTGTAACCGATCCAAACATTAACAATGACAATATGGAAGAGTATTTGGATAAAGTATCAGATAGTATATCAAACAGAAGTTATCACGAGATGACTGCTCAAGAGCAAATTGAAGAAGAAGTCTTTAAGAATGCCTATATTCCCAAACGACTAACTGAGGTGAGCCCTTTTTTACTCGATAGCTACCTTTTTATTTCTTTTGTTTGCTCTCTATTTGCAATCTATTATATTTTTTGTTAAAAAAATATATATGTTACCAACCTCCGTATCCTAGTGATATAGACACTTACTTCTAGGATCAAGAGGGTCCGAGTTTGATTAACAGTCGGGCAGAGTTTTTCACTTGACATTTCTGCCCGGGGTTGGTCTGTCTCGGATTGGACGGGACTGGTCAACTGGAAAAAATAGACTCAGGCAACAAGTCCAGCCGATTACACAGACACTCTTGTATAGAAAAATGAAAATTTATTTTAGGTGTGTAATTTTATACTTTGATTTCATTTTGGTTAAAAACTGATGAAATGCCTTCCCTTGATAACTATTCTTTCTTTGGGTCCTGATCTAGTGATTGGTTTGTCCCTTCTTCTCCCTGACATTAGCCAGTCTCTCAATTCCATTCCGTACTGCAGGGGTCTACTAAGGATTACATAGAAAGATCAAATACATTTTTATTTCCCAAATAGATAAGAAATTCAAATATGATTGCAAAATAATGCTTTGACTTTTAGGTTGTGGATGTTGAGAGAGACATAAGGCTTGCTAAAGCCGGAGCGTCAGAACATTTAGTTTATAAAACCATCACCGGGCTGAAATCAGACCTATCAGGAGCTATTGTGAAGCCTGAATTACTTTCTGAAAAAAAATCTGACATAGAAAGTTCAGAAGATTCTGAGGGATCAGAAGAAGATGAAGAGAATAATAGCAGTGGTAAGTAATCTTGTGTGAAATCTCATATTGATCTTTACCCTCCATTATATTATATTGCCTTCAACAGTCATTGTTTCTGGATGTCTTCCTTCAGTTGGTTATCCCTAGCAGTTATGCTGCATTCCTCTTCATCGCAACCTCAGCCTCAGTCTTCTAACCCTTATCAGGCAGCATTTGATGCTAATATAACCAATCACAACTTTGAATACTCTCCCCAGGTGAAATATTCACCATATATTTTTATTTGTTCTGTTTGGAAAAGTTGTTGACTTCCACGGCATCCTGTGACTTATTAATTTTTATAATTATATTTCAGACGAAAATGTGATCAAGTCTGGTGGAGGAAGGCCGAGGGATGAATCACCTGAATCTAAGAAAGCTAGGAAGAAAGCTGTTAAAAACCAGCAGGCTGAGAAGAGGAAAGTCAAAGTAAAGAAGCATCTTAAAAAGAGAAAGGAGAAACAAGCTAAGAAATAAGATTTTACTATTATTTTGAATGTCGTGTACAAGCCAGTTTCCAAATATCTAAAGGTTACTAAAATATTTTGATTGACAATTATGATACATGAACACTTTCAAATCGTTGCTACCCTAGTTATTATACCTTCAATCTTAAGCCTACATTTTTTTAAATTTGAAACGTTTAAAGATGTACCTAGTTTATTTCTCTCTGGTATTTGTTACCTTCTAACTACATAACTCCTATCTGCAGACAGTTGAGTTAAATTATTTTTGCCGTGACTTTGCAAATCTGTTGCCATTTCGAAAAATTTACCTTAATCGTTACCACTAAATAGGTTTCAACTCTTCGCAGGTAGATGTTGCAAAATTAAATTACAATAAAATATAACAATACCCATCCAGAACAGATTCAGTTAATTTGTTGTACAGAAATGCTTCCTCCTGTGGGAGAAGAATAAGGATTTTCCGTATGGCTCTCCTCTTTGTCTTTATATTTTCTCTTCCGCCTTAGAGCACGATTATCTTGTCCTGCCTGTGGTGAGGTCTCGGTTGAAACTGGACTGGATCTGTTTACGAACTTTTGAATGCTCTTAATTAATTTTCATCTTCCGCTTCCTCCCGTCTGATGTGAGCTTGGGGGAGTTCTCAAAATGGAATCCCTTCTTGCAAATGGATTGGTTTCCCTATCTAATCGAAAATTGCCCTCCCCAAAATCCGAGGGGCAGCCCGAAGAAACTTGGGAATTCAGCAGCTGCTGCCTCTGGCGAAAAACCCGCGATTTGTACTGCTGTTAAAGCATCATAATCCGCCAAGTGAACAGGAATAATAATTTTAGCTACATGCTGTGCGATGTTATCATTTTCTTTCATAGAGTAATTGAAGAACTTCTGTTTGAGGTTAACTTTGTTCACACTTGATCTCTGCTCATGAATGAGTTTTAGCCTCTCCCACATTTGATGGGCAGTATTGCAGTTCATCACCGTCTGTAGCTGCTCAAACTCCATTGCTGTAGAAATCAGCAACATTGCTCGTATATTTTCCTGCTCTTTCATTTTTTTCACGTCTTCAGTTACTGCCGTAACAGTGTCTGGTGGTGCGACAGCGCCCATGAGGCCTTCAGCTTTTAGTATTATACTTAGCTGGTACTTCCATAATTGGAAGTTCGATCCATTAAACTTCTCCACCTGGTAAACTTTCCTGTTTTCCATGTTGACCACGAGGTCACTACTTCTTGATAACAAAAGTTTAATTTCAATATTAACCAATCCTCCAAAAACCTGGGCCAATAACCTGTAGAATTTGTAGCAGAATGATGGAGGATTGGTTGTGAAATAATATAGTAGCTTTTGTTGTAAGGATTCACTTTATTATTGAGAGTAACAAAATCACACAAGTGTACTCACCAACGAGCAAAATATAAGAGAGCGAGCAAAGACAAGAAGAAAGGTTAAGCAGCATAAAAAATGACAATTGACAATCACATATATAGCTGTCATCAATACAAGGATGTGACCAATACCCTATCGTTACAGTATAAAGTCAACAGAGCGTATTTCAACAAATAATAAATAAAACTTTATTGCTGTCTGTTACAATATTAGGAAAAAGGCATGTACAATTCAAAGGGTGGACTTATCTTAAAGATCTCTTCCAGAGAACAGGCACACACCTTACCACACTGCACTCCAGCAATACAGACGGAGTTGCCGTTCACGAGCCCTCACCCTGAAAGCTTTCTCCCTCCCGAGGGCAGCTCCTGCTGAACGATTGCTCACCGCACATTACTCTGGTCTATCTTTAGTAACTTGTTTCCAGCTGTCTGGAGCACCATAAAGCATCAGAGCTTCTTTGAGACATTCTTTATCTTTTAATGCGCTTGTCGGTCTCAAACACTTACGAGACAATTTTGGGGAGCCTATGATCAAGCATTCTTATCATATAGCCGGTCCAGTGGGGCCTGGCTCTGATGGAGTGACTTACACCAAGAGCAACTTAATACCTCCATGTTGGAAACATGATGCACTCCATTGTATCTTTAAAACCGTCCATAAGAATCTCTTTTCAAAGGATTCTCAGGATCTTGTTATCTATGTAGTTAGTTAATTATAGATTTATTTTTCAGAGTATATTTTGTAGTCTGTAGTTTCATCAATTGCAACCCATTTGGGGCCATCTTTTATATTTTCATGAATCTTAGCTAAACAATCTTCATAAATACCGCTTATGTATTTTTTTCTTAGAGTGGATTCATCAGGAATTCTTTTGCCTGAGTAGGTATTTTTGTAGGAAATTTATATGTCGGATTGCTTAATTTCCATTGTGGGTTTGGAAGGTCGGTAGAAAGAAAGATGGTTTTTGTGTTACATAAAGTTGGATATTTATTGTATGTATATATATACTAGCTTATACCCGTCTTGCTTTACGTTTTTTATTCCGATTGTCAGGCTTGATCGGTAGGTAATTAAACAGGTTCTAGTCTAGCTTCCCATTGCTTTGTAGACCTCTATAACTGACATAAGCACAGAAAAAGAAGAATGACACTTTTAATGTTTATTAAAATTTTGTATGAAGATCCTAAAAAATAGGGTTTTTAAATAGCTCTAAATATATTAAAGTTAATGCAGCAAATTGTATTAAAGAACCTTCTCCGGCATTTTGCACGGCTCTGTGCAGATTCATATCTGACGTAGCATTTGTATTTTGAGCGTGATGCTATGACATACGGTAAAAAGCAAATAAAAAACATTTTTGAATTATTAATTAGATAGAGGAGGGGCTAATGCGAGTTTTATTTAATTTCCCAATTTACCACGCAACTTTCTTAATTTTTTCTTTCATAAGAACCTTCTACTGATAAAAGCCAACACGACAAAAAAAGAATTAGTGAAATCGGTTCAGCCGTTTAGGCGTGATGCGATGACATACGGTAAAAAGCAACTAAAAAAACATTTCTGAATTATTATGTAGATTTAGCACGCAACTTTCTTAATTTTTTCTTTCATAAGAACCTTCTACTGATAAAAGCCAACACGACAAAAAAAGAATTAGTGAAATCGGTTCAGCCGTTTAGGCGTGATGCTCGGACATACCGTAAACCAACGACAAAAGGCAAATAAAAAAACATTTCTAAAATATTATGTAGATAAAATGCAATTTACGATGTAAAACTTAATTAATTTTAGCTAATAAGCTATTGAATTATGTTAAGTTATCGTTGATTCGGGTGAAGCATGACGTTCGATGGGACATAAGCTTGAAATCAAAACATTTCCTCTTTAATTGCTTTACTTTTTAAAAAATTCAATAGATGGCGGTGTAGTAGGAAGTACATAACATGTGATGTATGTTTGCGTATTGTATAGATATGTCGAAAGAATTGACCCATTTAAACCAATTTTTCAGAATTATTATGTTAAGATTAATTCATTTATATGAGAGAAGCGAAGAGGCGAGTGTAGCGGCGGGCCAGACTCGTGTACGTTCTATTGGTGAGTGTTACTGCGCAGCTGTGTAGTTCCGTCTGGCGTAGCTCCCCCACTCCTCCTGTGGTCCCCACATCTCCTCGTGTTCGAGGAGGCGCCTTGTCTTCTCTTCTTGTGAGGAGCTGAGGCGTTTAGTAAGTTCTTCTTTAAGGTGTTTGTAAGCACCATCTGCGGGTGGGTTTAGAATTATGTCCCTTACCTCGGCGGCAATAGTGGGATCCAACGCCCCCAAGATGTACCCGAACCTAGTGGCATCCGCGGTGATTCCACTAGCCTCGAATGACCACTCGGCCATTTGGAACCACATCTCCGGGTCGGTTGGGTAGAAGGGCGGAATCTTGACTGCGACTCGGTGCACTGACGTTTCCGTTTTTACCTCTGCGTTCACAGGTTGCACTGACGAGCCTCCTTGCTGGGGCATCGTCATCGTGGTTGGGAACATTACACTGGACACACTGAATTTATGTTGGTGGCTTTCTACCGACACCCACTCGAGTTTCCCGTGTTGGAAACTTATCCTTCCGCAAGGATCACGTCGGGGTCACCAGTTGTGGGTTTGGAAGGTCGGTAGAAAGAAAGATAGTTTTTGTGTTACATAAAGTTGGATATTTATTGTGCGTAAAATTAATTCATTTATATGAGAGAAGCGAGGAGGCGTGTAGCGCGGGCCAGACTCGTGGACGTTCTATTGGTGAGTGTTACTGCCGTCGAATGCCTCGACGCGCTGCTGCGTAGCTCCGTCTGGCGTAGCTCCCCCACTCCTCCTGTGGTCCCCACACCATAAAGGTATGTCTGCACATATCGTAGCATAACACAATTCCCTAGAGAAAGTAAAACTTTGAGGAGCACCTGCCATAGCTTCAGGAAAAATTTGTTGCTTGAATTTACTCTTCTTCTCAATATTTACAAAGTAGTTAACTAATCTTACTTTTATTATGGTCAAATTATTACTTATATAAAGTATTCCCTATTTGATGTTTTAATTTTTTTCTGACTTAAATTATGTAGTTAACTAACCTAATAAGTCATAGTACAGAGATGTATTTATTCCATCAAGAATTTCATCATCTCATACCCAAACCAAATATTTTCTTTGGGAATCGTTCCAGCGTTGCTTCTACTTCCTTTCAAAACTGTTTTTCTAGCAGACTGAGTTTTTAAGGATTCAATTTTTTTACCAATTTCATCCTCGCTTGTTTCAAAATGCGCAGCCATTCTGCAGATATCGTCTTTGTTCTTGTACCGTTTTCAGATACAACCCTTAATGATGGCATGTGTTTTAGCATTTCAATTAATTCTACCGTCTTTCTTTTGGTCCATACAATTTTATTGCCATCTATACTATTTCTATCCAGTTCCTCCATGAATTTTTATACTAAAATGTATTATGAACATCCAAATGCGATATTAAAACTTGATTGTTTTGATAAAATAAAATAAGAACTTCATTTGTTGGACTTATTATCGAATAATTTCTTGTTTTGTTTGGTACTTACCATTACCATATACGGCTTCATCACGCATCATCCGTCGATGTGTATTGCAAGTCCTGCGGTCCCTCTTTAAATGATATTGGGCACTCGTTTATCAGTTTATCGGTTCTGTACATTCGAGGTAGAGCTGAAGGATCTGGATATGATATGGGAGGAAGTAAACGAAGCTGTGCGAGAACGCACGTGGTGGAGAGCTTTAGCTGATTTCTTATGGCCTTAATTGAGGTGAAAAAAAGGAGTATAGAAAGATAGATTGTAGATAAAAAATTAAAGTTTGAGAAGTCCAAGGGGCGTTTATGAATCGGAGGGGATGTGCCGATCAGATCTTCACCATGTGAATGATTATGGAGATGTTTCTGAGAAAACAACAAAAGTTTTTTCTGTGCATTAGAAGATTCGGAAAATTCATATGATTGGTAGGTAGGGGCTCAGAGATTGGATTTCATCCTTCAACTTTGCTATTTCTTGCTAGGTATTAATTTTATGCCCTGTTCACAATCGGGACACGTCATATACTTTAGAATTCTGGATTTCATTTCTATGCATCTTATTTCAGATGCAGCTCTGTACACTTATAACAAGAATATTGTTTGCACCCATCACAAGTCACTTTTTTCCCATCTAACTCCATCTCACATTTGTGACACAGGAACATTTCTCTTGTTTATTGATACGCCGCCCCTTCCGCCTCGCTGGCTATCTCAAACCCCGCAGGCCTCGGCTAGCTCACTTACCTGGCCAGCGAGGTCAAGGGTTGGTTATCTACAAACTCTATCCGATCTTCGGAGGTATCTCTCTCTCTTCACCAGTCTAGGTACTTAAACACAGAGCTCATCACTCATCCTCACAGAGCCAAGGGGTAGGGATTATGGAATAAAATAAAAAAAACGTATTACATAGTAAAATAAATGTATGAAATCAAGTTTAGTGTGCCCATGGGCTACCTATGGAGTAAGCTTGTAGGTGATAATTATTAATAGGATTAAGGATTGTTTCAATTTATGAATATAATGAAACGCAGTTGCTTTTTTACAAAATTTTATATCCAATCTCGAGCGCTTCCGTCTAATTTACGCAGACATTGTCAAGAGACATGTAACCTTGTATTTGAATAAAGAATATTATATTTAAAAAAAAAAGACCAAAATAAAATGAAAAGAAGACTTCTGCAATTTGGAGGCTTGTGTGAAAGAAATATTATCCGTAGCTGTGGTCTTTTTTAATCTGGTTTTGTCGCGTGAATTCCGGGCAACTATTGTCAGTAGTCACATGGTCTCCATGGCAGTGTAAACATTTAGGAGGAGATTGCATAGTGGGATTGCTCCACCTAAACGAAGTGTAAAAAATGTAAACGTTGTCGAGCAGTTTTGTCCAACCAGAAAGCTCGCATTGCAACCCCCTAGGGATACCACTTTTAAATAATTTGTAGTTAGGGTTAAAAGCACTGTTGGTAAAAAAAATGTATCTTCAGGGGTTTTTCTGTTTGACAGTCTTATACCTTGGGATATTTTTGGTACAACAGTCTTTAAAACTACCCGTTGTGTTTGGTGTTATAAGTCTTTAGTCTTCAATTATCCTTTATTAGCACAAGTGAGCATAAGCACCATGGGTATCGCCAGCACAGACTACCGGACATGACCATAGATAATATAGATATACAGTATAACGCTATCTATCTAATCACTATCTAAAAATTTATTATGACATTTCCATACAGAATGGCATATTACCTACACGCCCTCACATAATATTTTTCCTCCTTTCTTCTTTATTTTTTTTTGCATCCTTCGCATCGGCCCCTTATATTTCTTTTATCTGAAGATGATCTCCAACATTTGTCATAGATTTACTGCCTGCAGAGCGATAAAAAAATATTTAGGCACATAAGTAGTGAGCTTAATTCATATTTCCTTTAAATAGAATGGGCGGTGAATAATGGAAATACATATCTTTGTATTTACAACTCAACGTGTTTGTGGTAAAGAACAAAATATAAAAAAATTATGACAATAATAATATACTACTGAGCGAATCTTTGCCTGAGCCCGAGATGAAGCTTATAACACCATCAGGTGTATTATGATATCAGATATTTTAATGTATCGCACCCTTTATATTGTGACCAAGTAAAGGCGTGGTTAGTTGCATTAGTTGGCTTTTCAATTTGTATCTCTAGAAAATCAATAATGGCAGATATCTCCATATTTCATCACTTTAGGCCATACTGTCATCTGTACCCCTATTCTGTAGCAAGTGTAGGGTAGTCACTTATAAAAAGTGACTATTAGGCGATACATTTTGTATGAAAAACGTCTATACGTATCGAATGCGAGAATCGCATGTGGACGTTTTTCATACAAAATGTATCGCCTAATAGTCACTTTCTTCAAGTGACTACCCTACACTTGCTACAGAATAGGGGTCCTGTTTACACGTGCATGCTAATTATTTTGGAACTGTTTTTTTTTAGATTTGTAGACATTCCAAACAATGTTAAAAAATTGAATAACTCAAATCTAATCATGTTTTAAGATAATGTAATAAAAATATCAGTTTTCGTGAGATTGTCTTCAGAAACAAATAAGTCAAAGATGTGGATTTTTTTTTGTTGCCCATGTATATTTTTTGGGGTGGTTACTGTATGGTTTCTGTTATACCAGTGCACCTATGTTTATGTAGATTTTGTCGGAGTCCATTTCATCATTGGATTGGAGGAGTTATAAGCACTAGGAATAAAATCTGAATCTGATGTATCGGAATCTGAGACAAAATGCAATCTTTCTTTGTATTGTGTTTTGTAGGTGAGCATGCACTATAAATGAGAGTTTACGAATCCTCTTTGGTGGAGGTCGATTTGCTTCTGTAGATTTTAAGACATCTCCAGACAGAGATTCTCTATATTTAATCCCGCGGAATCGGTCAAATTATATACATTTAACATATCAAATAGATATCTCAAAGACTTGCCAGAGCATGTCAGGGAAGCTTCTTCCAATGTCGAGTCCCACTGCTGTTCATCTCCGAGATAGCCAAGCTTTGCAAGTTGCTTTCTAGGTTGGTAAAATGTTTCGATATATATTCATTGATATCTCTAACTGCATCATTTCTTGGGGCGAGATTGGGCCGTTCTCTCCACCAAGAAGTTGGTTTATTATTCAAGTTAAGGAGGTCAGGATAAACGCGTTTGACTAAGTAATCTGTGCTATTAACTAAAGTGCAAAGGGATTGTGGAATGCTAATACTACTATTGCTTGTTATAGGTAACTCACCATTACCTATATCAAGTAATATTTTTGAAATAGCTTCCGAACCTTCATCTGCCTATAGGTAACTGAGCTCGCAAGTTGGTCGATAATTTTAAAACTGATACGTGATCCCAAACGTGAGATGACTTTAGGCAGGCATCTATTTCGTCAGCTCTGGAACTTTTGGGTACAATGGGTAAAGTTTGACGGAAATCGCTCGAGAACACGAAAGTGATTGGTCCCATCACTTTTGTAACATCATTATATAAATCTTGCAACGTTCTGCTGACTGCCTCAAGAGCCGTCTTATGAGACATCGTACATTCATCCCATACTACTAAATTACACTTAAATAATAGTTTTGCCGTTAAACTATTTCTAGATATATTACATGTGGGAGAATCGTCTGGAGAAAGAATTGTCTGGAGACATTCTAGCATCGTGCAGTAAATCTTCAGACAAATGTTCCTTATACTTCACCCACAGCCCCTTAGGATCACTCAAACAACATTCATGCAACATTATGGCAAACAAATATCTCAACGATTTAGAAGACTTAAAAAGTTAGGCTTCTTCTAAGGTATCATGCCAAAGTTGGTCATTTTCTAATAAACCCAACGCCATGCACGCTGCTTGGTATGTGGGATGAATTACTCCATTTACTGTACGTAAATAAGTAAAAGATGTTGGTTCCTTTACTTTATGCTACAGCATTCTCAAATAATAATATTCACTATTGCTTGGATACACTCCAAGTGTACACTCGCCCCAAAGTTTTTCATTCCAAACTCAGACATAAGTGTACCTTGCTTACGTCGAACAAATCGCTTCCGCTTGTTGAAGGTGTAATAATGAGGAACTTCGTGATAGAGTAATGTTTTGGCAAAGCAATCCGTATTGCATAGATCAAAGAAAGCTATTAAGGTAGTCTTCGGAGGTGAGTCTAGATTTGGTATATTGTCATCCCTGAAATAAACTCGTTCACCATTTTCGAGATGAACTTGTAAATTAAAAACTGGGCGAATCTTTCATGAATGGGAAAATCTAAAAGTCTCCAGACCGCTTCTGAAGAACTAACATACCTCGCATTTTTATAGACCTGAACGTCATCAGTATCGTTAATTGAAAAAGTGGCTTGGTCAGAGCCTGTATTAATATATTTACACACGTATTTAATAAATTTAACCGAGTGACAGGATTATGCATTAATGTGTGCTTGGAACATTCTAGAAAGAACAGGACAATACGGAACAACCCACCTATTATCTATCTGAATTTCGCCCGACCGACTTGTTATAGAAGCTGTGAAACCGCCGTTTTCCGCACTACGTCTTTTATATAAAGGATAACCGTCCCTATCTAATTGAGTGTCATTTACAAACACTTACATTAACCATACATGGAGACTGAATGTTAAAAGATCCGCATGGGCCATGAATCATATTACTTTTAACAATGTCGTGTAATAACGGGTCGTCTTCACGACTGGGAATTTCGGCAGATATAATTTTATCAACGTCCGTCAAGTGAATTCTATTTTCTAACCAAAGTAACACATGGATATGTGGAAGACGACGTTTCTGCCATTCTGCACTGTACGTGTACCTACATAAAACATTTATGAGAACTGAAAATGTGAGCCTTAGTTAGCATTTACACCAATGCTTTTACTTTAAGTCGGAAGACTCTCGCAACTATATCAGGTCTATCGTGAGGATTTTGTGTAGAATCAATGGCCTGAGTTATTTCTTCCCACTTGCGATTAGTAGTAAAATTAATAAACAAATCCGGTCTGCCGAAATTACGAACATATGTCATGGCGTCTTGAGTTCTTTCGTTCATATACCTTGGCCCACCTGTAAAGGTAGCAGGTAATATGACTAATTTTCCGATATTTTCTACATTTCCATCTGTACGTATCGCGTCCCGCAGATGAACATAATTCTCAACCCGCAATTTAGTTTGATTTTGTTTAATATTAATAAGGCGTTCGGTCTCTACTTTGACATACATTCGTGATTGTTGTTCATTTTGCATGCATTTTATTTATTTTAAGTAAGCACCTTATTAGCTGCCAATATGACTTGTGTGTGCGAATATAGACAAAGAGATGCGATTGAAATGTTTCCTGTATAATTGTAAGATTTTTATTTTGTTAAGGACTAAGAAAAAAAACAAAAAATCTATTGTGCTTGTAGTTTAGTTCTGATTATTGTTCAATTTTCATGCATTTTGGTTGTTATAATTTATTGTCTTGATTTGATATTATTATATTTATCTGTGATTCTTTGGATGTGAATTTAAAGTTTGTTTTATGTACTTTTATTGTGTTCTGTCATATTTTATCTTATATAACTGTATTATTAATAAACATGTAAATGGCTTTGCCGTATGTAAATAAAATAAATAAATAAATAAATAAATACATGTCAACCAACAACTGTTGAAATAAGGCACGGCTATTATGTAAATGACTCTCGGAATCTCTAACTTGTATTAAATATGGATAAAATTGCATACAGCTAACCTTTTTATTAGTTAATTCACCGTTATCAGGGTTGATTTGTTTCCAAGCAAAGTGATATCCGTCTTCCCCGCGACAAAATAAAATTGGATATTGCAGACAGTCGTATGCTCTGTGCGTTTCTGCAATTCGTTGTAATGCGTTGTTTTAGCTCTCAAAATAATGTCTCTTTTATTTTGAGTTTCGCCCCCTACCAAAGCAGCTATTTCCGAAGTAGACGGAGCGTTATATCTTCCAGGATGGTCATCAGCTGGTTTTTTATCTGCGTGAATTACAATTTCAAATTCAATATTATCTACATGAGTTTCAAGGGTATTTTTGAATTTATTGACATAAAAGTTATGGGTGTGCAATGTTGTCTGAATTTGGGACAATATTTTTATTTAAATCTTTAATTGTTCCATCTAATGTATATTTCATTTCTGTCGTTTCCGACAAAATAAATTTGAAGGAATTTAGGGTCAACACCTGAAACAGCTAAAAGAGATCCAATCTTATGGTAAACCTGGCCTTGGATTTTAAAAGAAGGTCAGAAACCGGATTCTCTTACCTCCTTAGCACCGAATGAAGTCATTTGAAAAGCGGCATTATATTTTCTAATATTTTTTAAAAATTGCTTGGACTCTACCGAACCAGAAAAGAAAAATGAATAAAGGCTTTCAGGTGATTTTTCTAATAATGGTAATTTAATTTTGCCAGCTGAACAACACATACCTACCTGGAGTTTCGCCAGAAAATTTTAAAGCTTTGCAATATTAACACACTAATGATAATGTACCTAAAATATTTTTATAATTGATATTAATATTATAATTTAATGCACACAACTTTAAGTCATTCAATTATAGGGATCTATGTTCAGACATCCGCAAACACATTTCTTCCAATCTGTTCTCTCTGCATTCCTCACTTTCATTCAATCTGGACGTAGTGGTCCTAATACGCATATCTGCCAACCGTATCTCTCTGCATTCCTCACTTTTCAATCTGGACGTAGTGGCTCTACCTCGCATTTTTTTCTAACCTTGCGTTCCTGCTTTTTGGACTTTCGTTTGATAAAGCAGCATTCATTACCTCTCGTGCCTCTTCCAATCTTTTTTTGCGTTGATCCTCCGTTTAATTTTCTCTTCGACGTTTTTGAGCTTCTGTTGCGTTAGATTTCCTTCCAAGAGATGGTTTTTTCTAGCTGGCATACTGAAAACAGAGTTGTGTAAATAAATTTGTTCAAATATTAAATATTCGATTAGAAATTCAATAATTTTCGCAGCGGCAGTAGTAGCGGTACACGGTATGCTTTACACTTATCGCAATTGTAAACTACCTGTTTGACACTTGTCAACAAGCGAAAACCATAATAATTCCGGGATATAAGCTCGAAAGTCTTTTCAACTCCAGGATGGAAGTGATAATCAGTAATACCTAAGTTCTATTAAGTGACAAGATGGAACCACCAACATCCAGTGATTGGGGGAAATGTTGGTCACAGAATCCTTCCTATGACGTGAGTACCTAAATAGACGACCGTCAGTTATCATGAAGTGTGGAAACTTATGTGGGATTTTTTAACAAGAAGCGAATATCTTTTTATACCATGAATCACGTATGTCGGTAAAAGGTTCAGTGGGGCTAGTACGAGTTTTATCGAAAGCTAATTGCACGCAAATAAGCGCTTATTATCGTGCAAATAGTGTTCTAAAATCACACGATCGAATCAGTCGATCATTTTTGTATGGAAATTTTTCGAAACTCTTTCGATGATCGTTTCGATATTCGATCATCGAAAACTTATACTAGGGCTACAGGTTCAAAGTTAAGCCTGAAACTGGAATTCGACTCAAAGCGTCCGCAAGATTATTCTCACACCCGCGTTTAAAAACGAAATCAAAATCATATTCAGAGAGACGACACGTCCACCTGGCAAGTCGACCATTTGGTGTAGAAATGGTATTCAAAAATTTTAGACAGCCATGATCACTAATGACCGTGAAGTGGGTGCCCTCATGATAGCTGCGGAAATGATGGACCGAATTTACCACAGATAATAAATAATTCACGCTCTGTCTTACTATAATTCCGTTCTTGGGGCGACAGTTTTCTAGAGTAGTAAGCTATCACGTGCTCTGACCCATCCTTGTCCTTCTAGGGTAGGAAACTTCCAATACTCACAGAGCTGGCGTTGCGTGTAAGAATATAGGGTAGTTCGTAATTAGGAGGACGCAGTAAACCGGTCCAGCTGTTTAGGCGTGATGCGATGACAACGCAAAATAGGTCTCCATTTTTATAATATAGATTATTGCTTCAATTACACAATTTTTCTTAGTGTCACCTTAGCACGGGCTTTTGTCTAGGGGGGGGGGGGGGTGGCTGATAAATTCCATTATGTTAATCTGTATTTATATATGTACACATTAATGTATTATATACCTATTTGGAAATTAAAAAAAAATACCTGACAATTCTACTGAACAAACCATCACCTTACAATTTGACTGAAAAAAAATCTAATTAATATGTTATTATCATAAAATCAAAATAAGAACTTCAAAAGATATGTTCATAGACGATAAATTCCACAATTTATTACAATTTTATTCATTAAGCTCCTTCACTTTTATGGAGTACTCCAAGTCCAACATTCTTTTTTTGTGGGCCAATTCTACTTCAAGTATTTCATTCTCGATCTTAAGTTTATTTATTACTCCTTCTTTCTCAATTTCGAGAATTTCATTTTGTAGTTGGTACTTTTTACTCCTTGCAATTCCGCCTCAAGAAGACTTTTTTGTAAGTTCACAATTTCTCCTTTTGTGGCTGGTGTCATTGGATAATATGTTGAATGATCGAGGCCAGCAGGGGGTGCACCAGTGATGGCGCTGTTATTGCGTGGCGGACCTCGAAGGATAAACATATAAATTATTTCATTAGCCGAATTGGCGTTAAGTTTATAGAACTCGACTTTTATGTTTGAAATCGAACTATCGTCAATAATTGAAATATTGAAAAGTTTATTATGTATGGAGATATCAATTGATATCGCTACTCATTATTCATTATAATATTGAAAAGTTTTTAATGGATGCAGAAATCAACCTATATCGGTACTCATTATTCATAATGATTT
This sequence comes from Mystacides longicornis, assembly GCA_963576905.1. Taxonomy (NCBI): domain Eukaryota; kingdom Metazoa; phylum Arthropoda; class Insecta; order Trichoptera; family Leptoceridae; genus Mystacides; species Mystacides longicornis. Next base: position 26,008,754 of record OY756421.1, on the reverse strand, counting down.
CCTGTACATTTTCTGTAGAGGAATGCTATAGATTCTATAGCCCCGTAGTGATTATTTTGTAGAAGATTACCTTTAGGTACTAATATGTTTATATGCCTATCAGTACATATCTTTGTTTTTATTAGAAATTTTAATAAAAATAAATACAATAAAAATTGAAGTCAATTTAACTAATATACCTACCTTCCTGTTTGATAAGTCTGAACTTCGTCAGTATCTGATAGTGAGAATCTGGCCTTTGGCCTTTGTTTATATATTGAAAAACATGTTTTATAGACTTAACCGACTGACATGCCTTCACATTAATGTGAGTTGGAATCTCCTGGATAACACCGCACAATATGGGAGGACCCATTTGTTGTCCACCTCTATACTTCTTGACCTCTTGCGGATGGTTATGGTGAAGACACCATCTTCGACACCGCGACGTTTGTATAGAGGGTATCTAGTATTTATCAGTTTGGGTAAGATTCAATATTTTTTGGGATAACGTTTAAACACTTCCCATTTACCATACATGGAGTGCTGGGATTCAAGTGCCAACAAATAACATTGGCCATATTGTTTTATATGCATCACGCAGTAAAGGATCCTCCTGCGGATCAGGAGTCTATTTGTTATGGGTGTATCCTGTTTTGCAACCATAGAAGCATGTGAACAAGTGGAAGACTTTAGCTAGTGTTAGGTCGACCCTGCACATTCTGTTCGCTCAATAAGACTTCTGTAGTTGTAAGGGAGCGTTCACACCATAGGTTCGATCTCGGTCCCGTCTCGCTCCGTTCTCGGTCTGGTCTCGCTCCGTTCTCGGTCTGTTCTCGCTCCGTTCTCGATCTGATCACAGTTCGTTCGCAGTCTGTTCTCGCTCCGAGCGCGCTCTGGTAACATTCAGTCTTCAACCGTCAATCAACGAAGTTGGGTGTGTTTGGTATTTAATTGATTGTTCCTACATAATATTATTCGCATCCGAAAATGTCGTTGAACTTTTCCATTGAAGAATTAGGTGTTATGTGTTTAATTCTCGACGAAGAAGAAAATGTTAAGAAGGCTAAGTTAAGTAATCCCGTAGTGGTTCAAATATGAAAAAAAAATACATCTTAAAATCGAACACTAATTATTGATTCAATGATTTGCATCAAATGTTGGTTCTATATTATAAAACACTAGCTGACCCGTCGAACTTCGTATCGAAATAAATAATATGGGTACTCTAGGTTTTATGCAACAGAGCTCAAATTCGTTTTTTAGTTATTTAACACGAATGACTATATTTACTTGAATTAGCAAAACCTGCATACCACGCTGCATTCATTGGGTCTGAGCTTATTTTTACATCAAAAACTTATAACCTATGTTAATATGATGTGGGAAGAGGTCATCATTGTGCAAGATCGAGTGCAATAGAGAGCTCTTATTGCCTCACTTTGCTCCTGAGTGGAGTTCAAAGGGAGTTTTAATTTTTATTGATTTGATGTTAATATGTAAAAAAAAAGAAATTAGGTATGTCATTATATTCGATATTTCAATAGTTATTTTGCTCAGTTAAAATAATATTGATTGATTAATCAAAGTAGGTACGATAAGGAACATCTCCGTACCGATTCAAAATACGCATTGAGGTGTAAATTTTTGGCCATCACGCTGATTCCCGAAGGGGGTAGGCAAAGAGTATGGACTTCCATTCTTTTCAATCCAAACTCATTCGCTTCCTCCAAACGCATAACATTCCGCATATATACATGCTCTTATATTCCTTTTGCTCCTGACTTGGCCCTCCCGTAAGACGGCACCGATATGGTCGGTCTATGTCATTCGTCGGCCTCGTCTGCGTGAACCCATTCTTTCAGATTTATATATCCCTTTAGTCATTCTCTCTTCGTTCATTTTCTTTACATGCCCAAACCTTCTTTCTTTATTCACTTTATTCTAGTCACTACGCTAACATCCACTCCACATTCCTTTCTTATATTATCAATTCTCACGTTCTCAATAAGTCTCTTTCCGCATAACCTAAGCAGTGATTTCATTTCCACAGCATTTATTCCAACTTCCAAATTTTTCGTCCATGTCCAAGTTTTACTCCCATAAATCATGGACGGTATCAGGATTGCATTGTGCATCAACTGTCGATTTCAGAGATATCTACTTGAGGTCTAAGTGCACCGCCAACCCTTCTCCCAGCTAATTTCCTTTTTTCAATCTCTTTTTCACACCTTGCATCTCTTCTAAGTAAATTACCTAAATATACATACTTCCAAGTTTTTGACATTCACTTTCACACAACATTGCGTTCTTAAATCTTCTCTTTCAAAACAGTGGAAATAATTAAAAATCTCATTTAAGGCAGTATCTGTGATTTTTTTTTTAACTTCTATTACAACATGGTGGAAGTGTAGCAATTTTTATTTTCAATTAAGAAACAAATGCTAGGTCATTAGCAAATAATATCCAGCTTTTTATACATATTAACGATGCAGATTATATTTACGTTATATGTATGTACTCATCCTCTTTAAAAATCAGCCCATAAACGAAGAATTAATTTTCAAACAAACAAAAAAAATCTACTTGTTCTTCAATATAATCATCTATTCCTTGTGTTAAAACTTATCAAAACTCCTTATAAAATGAACTTCAATTAAGTAGGTTCAACTCCTTAATAGCAATGTTATATCTACGATTCTATTTGCTGGCGGTTTTAAAAATCTCTGTAAATAAAGAAAGTTTTCAAAACTCCTTACACTTCAATACAGTAATGTATTCCTTGTATTAAAACTTACCAAAACTCCTTATAAAAATTAACTGCAATGAATATTATATGACTTATCCAATCAATCTATTTCATACGATATATTTTACATTCGCATTCTATCAATTGCAACAACAATCAAACCACTGACAGTTCTTTCAAACGTCAATTAATTAAAATTCAAAAGTAGAACAAATTTATATTGTAAAAAGTACTATAAAGATTGCCTACTTAGAGTTTTCTTTAATTTTCTAATTATCCACGGAATTTTCATTTTTTTTTGTTCCCATACAAACTTCTCCTGATAAAAGCCTACATGACCATAAAATAATTAGTGAAATCGGTCCAGCCATTTAAGTGCGATGCGATGACATTGGGAAATACATAGCTCTAAATTTTTATAGTGTTCTTATATTTTCTAATTTTCCATGCATTTTTATTAATTTTTTCTTCTAAATCAACCTTTTCCCGATAAAAGCCTACACGACAAAAAAGGAATTAGCGAAATCCGTCCAGCCGTTTAGGCGTGATGCGATGATATCGGGAAACAAATCTCCATTTTTATAGTTTTCTTAAATTTTCTAATTTCCTATGCATTTTTCTTAAATTTTTTGTTCTAAAAGGACACTCTCCTGATAAAAGCCTACACGACAAAAAAAGAATTAGCGAAATCGATCCAGCCGTTTAGGCGCCATCCGATGACAACGCGAAATAGCTCTCCATTTTTATATATAAGATAATAATTTATTAAATTTGCACCATTCGCAACTGTAATAAAATTCCGTTAATATGATGTGTTAGGACATGTGTTGAGGATGCCGAATGACATCAGGTTCCCGAAGGCGTCAAAGACCCTCTCAAACTGTGTTTCGCTCCTTCGAAGCAGAGCTGAGGGATCTGGACATGGTGTGGGAGGAGGTCATTGAAACTGCCCATGATCGAGTGCAGTGGAAGGCCCTTGTTGCCTCCCTATGCCCCTAAGTAGGGTTACAAAGGGAGTGTGTTATTCTTATGTTATTTGTTAATATCATTTAAAAAATCAATTATTGTTTATGCATAAATAACCTTTTTCAAAAGTCCAAACAGACATCGTTATTACATAGATAACTTAAATAATCAATATTTTTTTCAATTATTCAATACTAATTATTCAACAATAATATTATATGTATTTGACACAGTCGTCACTTCAACGGTTAAAAGCTGACTGAAGCAGGAACGAAAGAGTGTTCAGTGACTGGTTCGTGACGGGAGCGAGAATGGACCGGAACCCATAGTGTGAACACTTACATTGGTTTCCATTTAACTAATATATTATACCAGACCGAGAACGGAGCGAGATGGGACCGAGATCGAACCTATGGTGTGAACGCACCCTAAATGTTATAAATAAATCAGGCCTACCAATGTTTCGAACGTTGTTCATGGCATCTTGAGTTCGCTCATGTGTATTGCCTCCCGTGAAATTGGATGGTAAAATCACCAGTTGCCCAACATTATTTCCATACCCATTATTCCGAATGGTATTTTGCAAATGAATGTAGTTTTTACTGCGTAGTTTGGGCTGATTTACTTTAATGAATAATGGGGCGTTCAATCTCAACTTTGACGTACATATTCATTAAATATTGTTGAAACAAATGTCGACAATGATGTAAATGGTTTTTCCCTATTCTTGTTGCAGCAGACAGCTCTTGTATCATCCCTTGATATCCTTCGGCTTGATCTTCTGGAACCTCCAATATTTTGCCTGGACTATACGCATTTCGTAAAGAGTCTAAACGTGCTTTGTGGAGCGAATTCCTAGTCCATCCTTGATAGTTGGAAATAGATGCGAAATCCGGACCCCCAAACCTGCTGCAGATTTCTTTACAGACGCATGACAAAGATCTGGGAATTGTGCATATTCGTGAAGAAATTAATGTATTGTTGACTCTGCATTGCAATATGAATTAATTCTTTTATGTTTTATTTTACTCCCTTTAAAAAACTTTTCGACTAAAATGCACATACGTTCAACATCGATCGTATGACGGTTTGATGAGTCCTCCTCGGCTTTTACGCAATAGCAATAATGAATATGCTGCATCTGAAGTCAAATACTCGCAACATTCTGAACTATCAATCTTATTCATTATTTTCTCTAATTAAATTATTTTCTTAACCACAAAGCCAGCTATATAACCTACAACGTCATCCATATAAGGATTGTTGATCACAGAAATTGGATAATATCCTTTAAATCTACCAGTGATTCATCACTAACTTCTAACACAGTATCAATTGTATTACTTGTACTAGGAATACAAAGGATGCTTGTGTTGTCTAATGCAAGAAAATTTGCCGTTTCAGGGCTCGACACTTCCTTATGAACCGATAATTTTTTGCAGGCTGATTCAAACTGTGCTGAAGACGGATAGTTTTTAAAAGCTCCGCGTGAAAGAATAGCGGAAAACATCCCTATATGATCTTGGTTAAATTTGTAACTTAACAGATATTTAAAAGTATCTTTTTTCACCAAATTATTATATATTGAACATAAACTTTTCAATGAAACTATCCCCAAAAACCCAATTTTTCTAAATCTTCAAATTTGTTATCGTGAGTAACGTTGTAGAACATTTTAAAATAATTTTAAAAAAGAAAAACTTTCTATGTTCTACGTTTTAACCTTATATATTCAAAATAAAAAGTAGAACATACAAAGTTTTTCTTTTTTAAAACCAATTTTTCTATTGGAATGCAAAATCAATATACTATCGGAAGATTTCAAACCAGGAATAGGTATATGGAAATAAACAGAACTTCCCGATTTCATCAGCACGGGTGTCCACACTAGACCCGTCTTTCTGAACCGAACACAAATTTGTCTGTTCTACCATATTTCCAATTACTTCATCATCGATAAACATTTTGAAATATGACAAAATATTATGGTTTATAAGCTCAACACACATTATGAATAACCACTTAGACTGAATCCATCCATAGAAGGGAATAATTCCTTTTTTGTTTTAAGTTGATCTTCAATGTACTGGCTTTCTAGAAATATATCTATGTTTTGTCAAAAGTTGTCCAAATCAAAAACTCCTCCGATGACGTTGATGTTGGCTGTATTGATAGAGTAAGTGGTTTTTTCGTCTTATAGCACTGGCAACGGACTTAATTAAAGATTGTTTCACAATCTCCAGAGCTCTAAGATCGTTAAATGAATGGTTTTTATAAGTACCTTGTCTAAAAAGTGTTGAGCGTGATTCAATATTTTGGAATCTATAACATAATCCTTTTTGAATTTCAGCAACAAATGGCATGGAACTTTGAGTGACCCTTTCTTTTAATTTATCCATCAATACAACCAAACCATTCGTATCAGCAAATAAATGGCTCCCTGTGAAATATTTTGTAGCTTCAAGGAATGGTTTTAAAATATTAACCACTTCCTTTCATAACTCCCAATCGGTGCCACACAGGGAATCCTGCACACCGATATTAATGATAGCCATTGTCGATTTAATGGAATCTTCTAGCTCTACAAATCTATAAAGCATCGCATATGCAGAATTCTTGGATTAAACGTTTCCCTTCCAACCCGTATTGAGCTTGACTCCTTTGCAATTTTTCCGTTGCTAAAGTACTTTTTTTGAGGTAATGATTTTTCTTAGGAACACTTATCTTTTTTAGAAAAGTTATTTAATATTTTGAGTCTGAGAAGCAAGGAGACTGAATATTGGTGCATTGCAAAGGGTTTGAAACATAAGAGTTCTCCCTCTGATCTTATTTCGCCCACTTTTATTATGAATAGATCAGCTTTTATTGATTAATCTTTATGATGAATGTAATGTGTTTGACCTTTGAACTTCTACAACTTTCATACTACAACTTGGTTTTGGAACCTGGAGCGAACCATGCGAACTAAGTTTTTCCAGTCCGGATGAACAAAAATACTAATTTCCTTCATTTTGGCTATTTCAATTCTCGCGTGGTCTAAATCACATTCCATGTGGGTTTGTCTTTGAACTCTGGAACGAGAGAGACAAGAACGAAGGAACGAGATAGCAACATATTTCTGTGTTGCTATCTCGTGTACGAACTGGTGATATCTTTATATCATCAAGTTCAGATGGAGACGAAGGAAGTCTCGGCGTTTTTTTTAGCAAGTGATGCAGGCTTGGCTGGTCTTGTTTTTTTCTTTGCCACGATGTTTCTCTTCATACTTTTATTTTTACACTTGATAAGTTTTCCCTAATTTTGGACGCCCTTTTATTTTTGTGCCCTTGTATTTTATTTCCAAACAACTAATTATGGATTCAACTTTGGAATACCATATTTTTAATAATATCGGCAACAGTGACTGAATTTTATCACTTTCTGGCCAGACATTAAACTGTTCGCAGCCTGCTGTTAATATCGGTAAAGTGTTTAAAATATCTTGCACAGTGAACGTGAGGACAGCCCAAATTGCGTACTTTTTATATCGTACGTCCAGTTTAGTTTTATTTTGAATAAAACAATTAAAATGCTTATTTCTGGAATATTATGTTCCTATGTTAATATGCCTAGGACATAAAACATGCTTTTGGTATTCCCAAATAAATCGCGATTAGTTCTTCTGAAAACCCTTACAAACTTTTCGTTCTCAATAATAACCGCATCGGCTACATAGATACCCGACAAATTTGAACGCCGTAGTTACGCGGCGATTTGTTTCATCTCATTATCAATTAACGGCGACATGATTCGCGATAAAAAGTTAATATAACAGTAAAACAGGATATAATTTAAGTTTTAAACCATGACAAATTGTCTTACCTTTCCATTTTAGAAACGAAAAATAAAATTATATTTGATGAACAGTGATCGAACGAAAGTTCAGCGCCGCACCATAGATAATATAATAGTACCTACTCGCCGCACATCAACTTAGGGATGGGCAAAAAATATCGATATATAAAAATATAGATATTTTTTTTAGAAATAAATCGATATTTTTCGTCGATTTTTTCAATCTGGAAATATCGATATTCGATTTTTATTTCTGAATATCACAATCGATATTTTTTAAGCGCTTTAATAAATTTTATCTAAAAATTCAAATTTTTACGTTTATTTATTTTAAGTTGTAATGAGTTTTAATAGCAATAAACAATGGTAGATGGACCTGAAACTTGTAAAAAATACTGCACAAAATTTGAATATCGCCGAATAACGGTGCGTTGAACCTTTTAAAACAAACTTCTTGGCACAATAATAATTATATTAAGCGAGACTAAAAATCGATTTTCCCAGGTTCATTGCCAGGTAAGATAATTGTGTACATGCTTAATTTAATTTCTCCACTTGTATTCATCTACTTGTTCGTCCTTTTCTCTTCCTGGCTAGCTCACGGTTGTATAGAGACAGGACTCTTGAGTCTCATATGGGAGAAAGGATTCATGAGAAGAATCAAAAGTCATCTGGTATTTTAATTGAGAGTTCGTTTATTCACTTTTTCAACATTTTAAAATTTACAGCTTACAATGGTGTAACACAGAACATTTTCTTATTCTAATTTTATTATCATTATAATGTCTTTACATTCTTTTGTGTTTAATTAATTTTATCGTTTAAAACTTTAATTTATATAGAAATAAAAATATTAAGTTTTGGCGGGTCCACGGGCGGGACGCGCGCGGACCGCTAGTTTTATCAACTATCACGGAGCTCGGAAAATTTGCAAGTGACGCGGAGATGAACAGCTTGTTGGTACCATACCTCGGTCATCCCCTCCCTAGCGACTGCATACCTCTTAATCATTGGTCGAGGCGGTCGACGCCATCTTTAATTTATTATATAGATATACTTAGATGTATTTTTCTTTTCTAGAGGTACTCTAGATAACATGCCGCCAGAGCATGGTCTCTGCATGATCCCATACAAGGGTCAAGGAAGTACTTGCGTGCTAGGTGCATGTTATTTGAATGTTAGACTGGTACTTTCATAATGAGGTCACGCGTGACATCTGGACTTTGTACCTATGCCCGGCAATGTACCTACCTACTATTACTTTGATGAAAGTTTTCACGACTTCAATATTTTATTTCAAATAAAAACTTTTCCCAATTTTTAACTCGTTACACAGTACCTATATTATCTTTGAATTACCTATACCTTCTCTACTTTAAATTTTATTTGTCTCGACGATATGCTATTGGACAGTCTACACCCAGAATGGCATTGAAAAAAAATACTACTCATATACGAGGGTGGGGTGAAAAGTTTCCGGCCTGACCAAGATAAACGATGTTTTTTTTTTTAAAAAATATGCTTTATTTTTCAACATAATCTCCATCAACACGGATACATTTCTCATAACGGTGTTCTAATTTAGTTATGCCAGTTTTAAACGTAGATTCGTCAAGCTCCTCAAAATACTGATCTACAGCTTCGATAACTTCTTCGTTGTTCTTAAATCTTTTACCGCCAAGCCATTTTTTGAGGTTAGGAAACAGGTAATAGTCGCTGGGGGCTAAGTCTGGAGAGTAAGGAGGATGCGGCATCAATTCAAACTTCAATTCGTGGATTTTGGACATGGCAACAATCGACGAATGCGCTGCTGCGTTATCGTGATGAAACAAAATTATTTTCTTCGCCAAATGAGGTCATTTATTTGTACCTCGTGCTTCAAACGTTGTAATAACTCTGCGTAGTATTGACCAGTGATATTCTTACCCTTTTCAAGGTAATCAATGTGTATAATTCCTCTCGCATCCCAAAAAACAGTAGCCATAACCTTGTTTGCCGATAAAATTGTTTTTGCCTTCTTTGGAGTTGGTTCCCCTTTTCCAACCCACTGTATTTTCACTGAGACTCGTTCTGTAAAAGTAACGTTTATGTTATTAGGCTCGGTATTGTATGAGGGGGATGATTCGGAAATGTCTTGGAGTGATATTTCCTTTGTGGAGTCTTTGGATGTAGCCATTATGTTAAAGTATGAAAACTTGTGAGATATGGGTATATTCGATGTTCAGGTGAAAATGTTAAAAAAAGTAAGAAAATGTCGATTGGGATCTGCAGTGTATTCACTTCACTCTTGGTTTACATAAATATTGAAAGGGTTACCTTATGCTTCCACGAGCTCGTTATACAATTCAAATTAAAATATATCTGCAATCAGACAATGTAATGTTAAGTTTTGTTCAAAAATTTAATTTAATTTAATTGGCATAAATTATAAAAACTATTTAATTGTTCTTTGATTGCTGTTGAAAATTTACAAACCACTATGAAAATAAGTTGTGATGTTTCCAAAATGTAAAGAAGTTTCATGAAAACATATGTGACATTACACAGTGAAAATTTTCTAACCTACAATACGATGTCGGTAAATGTTACCAATTTTTTTCAATTTTTTTTTTAAAATTAATTTCGATTACTCGAACGATTATCTCTATTCCTTTTTAGGAATTATTAGTTTATTTAAATTAGATATATGTACAATTAAAGAGTAAAAAATAAAAAGGCTTTCAAAAATAATCCGACAAGTTTCTTTGTTACTGATATAAAAATTGCGCTAAATACCGTTTACAATGGTATTTGCCCAAGAATCTACTTGCCTGAAATCGTTATCGGATGGCTCCTCCCTTCAGAACCTGTTGCACATTGATTTTACACTATAAATTTCATGTATTTTGTCGAAAATTCGAAAATATTTATCGCGAACAAAGCGGCTGGTAATGCTATTTTGACATTTGTACTCGTAGTGGAGTGAAGTTGCGCCGAATGGTAAATGGGCGCTTAATTTTGAATGTAATATGTGATATGAAAATTTTGAATTGTGGGGCAATATTATTTAGATGGCTTTGTGAAAGAGATAATTTGGAATGAATGTATAGGGTGCTAAATATTCGAGATGGATTAGTGGACGAAGGTGTACATGTAACAATTTTATTAAGATTGTTGAGAAAAATTTGTTTGGAATGTTAATGGATTGTTGGAGATTGTTGGAAAATGATGGATTAAGTAAATAATTGAAGGGTGTTCGAACGTCGTGGGGTCACCAATTTATGGGGTTCAGATTGGTTGATTCTGATCCATAAGATGAGATGAGATTGAGATGAAGAAGGAGTGCTGATTTCTTTTCTCAAAATAGAATGATAGTGGGAAAAATGATCTTTATCAGAAGATAAGAAACTCTCTTATGAGTTTGGTAGGATTAAGAATATCTGGAGTACTCACCAACTTTCACTATTTCTTTATGAACAAGTCTAAACAGTTAAGAAGGAATTCGACTCACTACCGAAATGAAACTCAATTTTAACTTATAAAAAACACAAGCACTATATTAGTAAATTCAAATAAAATTATCACAGAAAAATATATTAACTTAAAAACTAATTACAAAATTATGCACTGTAGGTTCTGAAGGGAAAGAGTGAAAAATTGCGCAGTGAAAAAGTATATATAGGAAAATTATTCGCACAAAAATAATTTGTCCAAAAAGGTGATGTATGCTCCCTCTGGTGCGAAATAATCTAAGCTAGTTAATTTGGTAAAACGGTGGTGAATCTACGTTGTTGATAAGTACGAGTTGTATTCGGCGTATTCCGCTAGATGGCTCTTTATCTTCTTATAGGTGGCGCTATACATTCGTGGCATCAGATAGGAAATAAATTGTGTGGTATAAATTCAATACTATATAACCGCTATACAACAAAATAAATTCTCAAGAAACAAAAAAAAAGAAAAAACATGGAATGGATGCTTCATACCGGCCTACAAACTAGTTTTTAAACGTAGGTTACCCCCAATACATGATCTGAAGCAAACAAGTCAATCATATATTAGGTCCTACAAGGTTGATGGCTGGGACTATAGGTCAGCTGTAGTTCCAGGTCAACCGAATTCACTCCAAGTGGATATCTGACTGAAGGTCAGGTCCTCGAGTTCCACATCGTATATCAGGGGGTGCGCGTATTTCCCGAAGGACGAATACTTGTGATTTAAAATTGTCTCTCGACAATAGAAAATTTTCTCCTACTCGAGGTTCTCATAACAGGGCGTCGCCATAAAGATGAGAACCACTGGTGCCATGACTAGGTCATACGGCTTAGTACATGGCTGTCACGTACTATTTGATCCTTTACAATAACTTCCATTAATTGTTCATACTTAGGAAGACAATTTATTGGCCTAAATTCATCAATTTTTTTTTTTTTTTTTTTAAATGGTTAGATCTAAGATAACTCAAGCAAGTAGTTGTCATTGATAGGGAGAAAGGTAATTTGTAATTACCATTTACATTAATGGTATCTCCCGTAAGTAATTTAAAATCTGAGAAGTCCTTCAGTACCATTAAATTACCAGTGATTGAGGCAATTCCCGTATGCTGACTATCTATATAAAGAATAGAAGATTCCAAGCAGGATTTAATTTTTATAGTTCTAGATATTTCCTTAGTTGTTAAAATTAAATCAATGTGGGTAAGTTCATTTTTAAATTTCTTCATTCCAACAACCTCTGAGTGGTGGCACAAATTATGTTTCCTGTTTATCAGTCTTCTTACGTAATATAATATGATTAAAAGTAAAATCAAAATCAAGATGGATAATGTTAATCCAGAGTAGTGCTCAATTCCTTCTCCAGCCGACACTTTTGGTGTATAACACAAGAGCAACACTGAACTCACTTTACCAACTATTAATAGGGCCAATAATAAAATGATTCCAATAATGAAAAATTCAATGTAAGATATCCAATCTGGTTTTCCAAACTCAACAGGTTTAATAATTGGAGTATTTATTCTCTTCTTTAATTGATTCATATAATATAGATGAAATTTATTATCTTTAATTTGGGTGTCATTGATCAAGTCAGTCGTTATTTGTTCCAGTTTATGATCACTTAATGTCATTACATGAACATATTGGGTGAGTAATGTAAACTCCTACATCAACCTCATTTTTCTTCTTTCCTTTTCCGAATATATAGGTATGATTTCCAAAGTTAATTAAATTTATTCCATCAATATTTATAATAATAGTAGAGTAATTTCTTAAAATTTCTTCGTAATATGTAACATAAAAAAAAAACATTTTCCAAGCATGAACATAGCTTAAAAAATTCAAAGTTGGTTTGCTAGAGTTTTCTTAAACAAGAGACTCGGCATTTTAACAAACTTTTCCTATACTAAATTATTTGGATGTTAATCCAAACAATTCTTTCCTTCATACTTCGTTCACAGCATGGAAGGAGAACACTATTATTTCAGAATGCGCTCTTAATCGCAGTCTGCACCGAATTTATTATACATAAAAAATTTTTTAACTAAAAAGGTCTAAGGCATTAGTCTTAAACAACAAAATAAATTCTCAAGAAACAAAAAAAAGAAAAAACATGGAATGGATGCTTCATACCGGCCTACAAACTAGTTTTTAAACGTAGGTTACCCCCAATACATGATCTGAAGCAAACAAGTCAATCATATATTAGGTCCTACAAGGTTGATGGCTGGGACTATAGGTCAGCTGTAGTTCCAGGTCAACCGAATTCACTCCAAGTGGATATCTGACTGAAGGTCAGGTCCTCGAGTTCCACATCGTATATCAGGGGGTGCGCGTATTTCCCGAAGGACGAATACTTGTGATTTAAAATTGTCTCTCGACAATAGAAAATTTTCTCCTACTCGAGGTTCTCATAACAGGGCGTCGCCATAAAGATGAGAACCACTGGTGCCATGACTAGGTCATACGGCTTAGTACATGGCTGTCACGTTCAATTAACAAAATAAAGGTTCGTTCACAATTTCACTATATCTTTCGTATGAAACTTTCCTACATAAGATCCGGAGTAATCCTTTAATTCAAAAACAGTTCGGGATAATCTCTTTACAACGATACATTTGATAAAACGGGGTGCTAATTTCTTCGAGAAGTACTGTCCAGCCTTGGACTGTGAGAATGACCTTCTCTTTTTTTTTTTTTTTTTTTTTAATGGTTAGATCTAAGATAACTCAAGCAAGTAGTTGTCATTGATAGGGAGAAAGGTAATTTGTAATTACCATTTACATTAATGGTATCTCCCGTAAGTAATTTAAAATCTGAGAAGTCCTTCAGTACCATTAAATTACCAGTGATTGAGGCAATTCCCGTATGCTGACTATCTATATAAAGAATAGAAGATTCCAAGCAGGATTTAATTTTTATAGTTCTAGATATTTCCTTAGTTGTTAAAATTAAATCAATGTGGGTAAGTTCATTTTTAAATTTCTTCATTCCAACAACCTCTGAGTGGTGGCACAAATTATGTTTCCTGTTTATCAGTCTTCTTACGTAATATAATATGATTAAAAGTAAAATCAAAATCAAGATGGATAATGTTAATCCAGAGTAGTGCTCAATTCCTTCTCCAGCCGACACTTTTGGTGTATAACACAAGAGCAACACTGAACTCACTTTACCAACTATTAATAGGGCCAATAATAAAATGATTCCAATAATGAAAAATTCAATGTAAGATATCCAATCTGGTTTTCCAAACTCAACAGGTTTAATAATTGGAGTATTTATTCTCTTCTTTAATTGATTCATATAATATAGATGAAATTTATTATCTTTAATTTGGGTGTCATTGATCAAGTCAGTCGTTATTTGTTCCAGTTTATGATCACTTAATGTCATTACATGAACATATTGGGTGAGTAATGTAAACTCCTACATCAACCTCATTTTTCTTCTTTCCTTTTCCGAATATATAGGTATGATTTCCAAAGTTAATTAAATTTATTCCATCAATATTTATAATAATAGTAGAGTAATTTCTTAAAATTTCTTCGTAATATGTAACATAAAAAAAAAACATTTTCCAAGCATGAACATAGCTTAAAAAATTCAAAGTTGGTTTGCTAGAGTTTTCTTAAACAAGAGACTCGGCATTTTAACAAACTTTTCCTATACTAAATTATTTGGATGTTAATCCAAACAATTCTTTCCTTCATACTTCGTTCACAGCATGGAAGGAGAACACTATTATTTCAGAATGCGCTCTTAATCGCAGTCTGCACCGAATTTATTATACATAAAAAACTTTTTAACTAAAAAGGTCTAAGGCATTAGTCTTAAACAACAAAATAAATTCTCAAGAAACAAAAAAAGAAAAAACATGGAATGGATGCTTCATACCGGCCTACAAACTAGTTTTTAAACGTAGGTTACCCCCAATACATGATCTGAAGCAAACAAGTCAATCATATATTAGGTCCTACAAGGTTGATGGCTGGGACTATAGGTCAGCTGTAGTTCCAGGTCAACCGAATTCACTCCAAGTGGATATCTGACTGAAGGTCAGGTCCTCGAGTTCCACATCGTATATCAGGGGGTGCGCGTATTTCCCGAAGGACGAATACTTGTGATTTAAAATTGTCTCTCGACAATAGAAAATTTTCTCCTACTCGAGGTTCTCATAACAGGGCGTCGCCATAAAGATGAGAACCACTGGTGCCATGACTAGGTCATACGGCTTAGTACATGGCTGTCACGTTCAATTAACAAAATAAAGGTTCGTTCACAATTTCACTATAGCTTTCGTATGAAACTTTCCTACATAAGATCCGGAGTAATCCTTTAATTCAAAAACAGTTCGGGATAATCTCTTTACAACGATACATTTGATAAAACGGGGTGCTAATTTCTTCGAGAAGTACTGTCCAGCCTTGGACTGTGAGAATGACCTTCTCCAGACGATTTGACCTATATTAAGTTGAATGTCTTTCCGGCGTAGGTTATAACGGGCGGCGTTCTTATGGAAAGCCTTAACTATGTTGTGGGAAACAGATTCGTAGAATTTTTCAAGATGAGATATGTCATTCAGACGCTGCTCTATAGGGTCGATAAGATCCGTAGAAGAAGATTGGTTAACCTGAAGGGTTCTATAGAAGGATGCATGAGGTACATTTTCGAATCCAAACATTAGTAAATGAGGGGTGTGTCCGGTTGCAATGTTCATTGTAGAATTAAGACAAGAAGATATCTTAGGTAAATGAGTACACCAGTCTCTCTGATTTTCTCCTACCATCATTGCTAACAGAGTGACTACTGTTTGGTTATATCTTTCTGAAACATTATGTTGGGGGTGGAAAAATGCATTATAACGAAGGTCTTTAATGCCGTGGGAGGCAACAAAGGAACGGAATTCATTCGAAACAAACTGTTTCCCGTTATCTGCCACCAAAACGCGTGGTACAGAATAAGGAAGAAATATATGGTTTTCTAAAACCTGGATTACATTACGAGAGGTAGCTGTTTTTAAAGGAAAGGTCCACAGGTATTTTGAAAAATTATCTATAACTTTATTTATTTATTTATTTTATTAATTTTATAAAGTTATATAAAAATCTTTTTATATATCTTATAACAATTATTATGTACATACAGTTTACTTATAACTATGTTTTCTTAATATTAATCTTATTATAAATCTTCATCACTCGTTCGGTCCTCACTCACTACCTACATTCATCGTTACATTAAAAACTAGATCCAACTATCAACATTTTTTGTGTTCAAAAATTTAAGGCACCTCCAACGAAAAGTCGGCAAAGTGGGTGCGCATTTCACATGAGGCGGCAAGTCGTTAAACAGCCTGAAACCTCGGTAATACAAGCTGCTTTCTGTACTTGCGCGCTTCGGCACCTTTAACCTAAATAAATCTCGACTTCTCGTAGGATAGTCATGCACTTCAAAATTAAACCTAACGTTATCCAGCAAATATTGTGGTACCATTTTATTCTTAATCTTATATACCAAACAAAAAACATTCAGATATAACATCCTTCTCACATTCACATAATTCAACTTTAACATCATATCGTCCACTCTAGTATACCTGCCGCACCCCAGCACAATCCTCATCGCCCTGTTCTGAGCCACCTGTAACTTATTTAGCTCAGTTTTATTCGTCATAAACAAAACGGAAGAGCAGTACCCGATGTGCGGCAGTATTATTGCATTACACACCAACTTTCTAGAATCCACATCCAATTTTTTTCTTATTCTACCTAAAAAACCTATTTTTTTATTCATTTTTTTAACAACATAATCCAAATTCGCCTTAAAATTTAACTTATCATCTAATATAACACCCAAATACTTAATTTTATCTTCTATTTCTATTTCTTCCCCATATATAAACAGTTTATTAATATTATTATTCTTCACTTTCCCCATAACCATATATTTAGTTTTATTAACGTTTAATTTTAGTCTATTGCAGTTTAACCACTCTTCTATTGCATTTAAGTCTCTTTGTATTTTTCCAAAACCTTCATCTATGTCTTTACACCTAACACCTATTAGCGTATCATCCGCAAAAAGTTTTATTTCACTGTGTAAAATACACTCAGTTAAATCATTTATATATAAAACAAACAATATCGGTCCCAGCACTGATCCTTGTGGCACACCTCTCTCTATTATCATTTCCTCTGACGTATATTCACCGAATACTGTTTTTTGACTCCTTTCATATAGGTAATCTTTCATCCACCTAAGCTCCGTATTTCTTATTCCTATTATATCTAATTTTCTTAACAGTCTTTTTCTGTCGATCGTTTCGAACGCTCTCTTAAAATCTAAGAACACTGCTATCACCATACTATTTTCATCCAGACTCTCTTTCCAATTGTGTATCACGTAGTTTACCGCTGTTTCACACGAGAAATTCGATCTAAATCCAGACTGCTGTGGCACCAATATGTTATTACTTTGTATGTATTTTACTATTTGATCCTTTACAATAACTTCCATTAATTGTTCATACTTAGGAAGACAATTTATTGGCCTAAATTCATCAATTTTTTTTTTTTTTTTTTTTTTTTTTTTTTAAATGGTTAGATCTAAGATAACTCAAGCAAGTAGTTGTCATTGATAGGGAGAAAGGTAATTTGTAATTACCATTTACATTAATGGTATCTCCCGTAAGTAATTTAAAATCTGAGAAGTCCTTCAGTACCATTAAATTACCAGTGATTGAGGCAATTCCCGTATGCTGACTATCTATATAAAGAATAGAAGATTCCAAGCAGGATTTAATTTTTATAGTTCTAGATATTTCCTTAGTTGTTAAAATTAAATCAATGTGGGTAAGTTCATTTTTAAATTTCTTCATTCCAACAACCTCTGAGTGGTGGCACAAATTATGTTTCCTGTTTATCAGTCTTCTTACGTAATATAATATGATTAAAAGTAAAATCAAAATCAAGATGGATAATGTTAATCCAGAGTAGTGCTCAATTCCTTCTCCAGCCGACACTTTTGGTGTATAACACAAGAGCAACACTGAACTCACTTTACCAACTATTAATAGGGCCAATAATAAAATGATTCCAATAATGAAAAATTCAATGTAAGATATCCAATCTGGTTTTCTAAACTCAACAGGTTTAATAATTGGAGTATTTATTCTCTTCTTTAATTGATTCATATAATATAGATGAAATTTATTATCTTTAATTTGGGTGTCATTGATCAAGTCAGTCGTTATTTGTTCCAGTTTATGATCACTTAATGTCATTACATGAACATATTGGGTGAGTAATGTAAACTCCTACATCAACCTCATTTTTCTTCTTTCCTTTTCCGAATATATAGGTATGATTTCCAAAGTTAATTAAATTTATTCCATCAATATTTATAATAATAGTAGAGTAATTTCTTAAAATTTCTTCGTAATATGTAACATAAAAAAAAACATTTTCCAAGCATGAACATAGCTTAAAAAATTCAAAGTTGGTTTGCTAGAGTTTTCTTAAACAAGAGACTCGGCATTTTAACAAACTTTTCCTATACTAAATTATTTGGATGTTAATCCAAACAATTCTTTCCTTCATACTTCGTTCACAGCATGGAAGGAGAACACTATTATTTCAGAATGCGCTCTTAATCGCAGTCTGCACCGAATTTATTATACATAAAAAACTTTTTAACTAAAAAGGTCTAAGGCATTAGTCTTAAACAACAAAATAAATTCTCAAGAAACAAAAAAAAGAAAAAACATGGAATGGATACTTCATACCGGCCTACAAACTAGTTTTTAAACGTAGGTTACCCCCAATACATGATCTGAAGCAAACAAGTCAATCATATATTAGGTCCTACAAGGTTGATGGCTGGGACTATAGGTCAGCTGTAGTTCCAGGTCAACCGAATTCACTCCAAGTGGATATCTGACTGAAGGTCAGGTCCTCGAGTTCCACATCGTATATCAGGGGGTGCGCGTATTTCCCGAAGGACGAATACTTGTGATTTAAAATTGTCTCTCGACAATAGAAAATTTTCTCCTACTCGAGGTTCTCATAACAGGGCGTCGCCATAAAGATGAGAACCACTGGTGCCATGACTAGGTCATACGGCTTAGTACATGGCTGTCACGTTCAATTAACAAAATAAAGGTTCGTTCACAATTTCACTATATCTTTCGTATGAAACTTTCCTACATAAGATCCGGAGTAATCCTTTAATTCAAAAACAGTTCGGGATAATCTCTTTACAACGATACATTTGATAAAACGGGGTGCTAATTTCTTCGAGAAGTACTGTCCAGCCTTGGACTGTGAGAATGACCTTCTCTTTTTTTTTTTTTTTTTTTTTTTTAATGGTTAGATCTAAGATAACTCAAGCAAGTAGTTGTCATTGATAGGGAGAAAGGTAATTTGTAATTACCATTTACATTAATGGTATCTCCCGTAAGTAATTTAAAATCTGAGAAGTCCTTCAGTACCATTAAATTACCAGTGATTGAGGCAATTCCCGTATGCTGACTATCTATATAAAGAATAGAAGATTCCAAGCAGGATTTAATTTTTATAGTTCTAGATATTTCCTTAGTTGTTAAAATTAAATCAATGTGGGTAAGTTCATTTTTAAATTTCTTCATTCCAACAACCTCTGAGTGGTGGCACAAATTATGTTTCCTGTTTATCAGTCTTCTTACGTAATATAATATGATTAAAAGTAAAATCAAAATCAAGATGGATAATGTTAATCCAGAGTAGTGCTCAATTCCTTCTCCAGCCGACACTTTTGGTGTATAACACAAGGGCAACACTGAACTCACTTTACCAACTATTAATAGGGCCAATAATAAAATGATTCCAATAATGAAAAATTCAATGTAAGATATCCAATCTGGTTTTCCAAACTCAACAGGTTTAATAATTGGAGTATTTATTCTCTTCTTTAATTGATTCATATAATATAGATGAAATTTATTATCTTTAATTTGGGTGTCATTGATCAAGTCAGTCGTTATTTGTTCCAGTTTATGATCACTTAATGTCATTACATGAACATATTGGGTGAGTAATGTAAACTCCTACATCAACCTCATTTTTCTTCTTTCCTTTTCCGAATATATAGGTATGATTTCCAAAGTTAATTAAATTTATTCCATCAATATTTATAATAATAGTAGAGTAATTTCTTAAAATTTCTTCGTAATATGTAACATAAAAAAAAAACATTTTCCAAGCATGAACATAGCTTAAAAAATTCAAAGTTGGTTTGCTAGAGTTTTCTTAAACAAGAGACTCGGCATTTTAACAAACTTTTCCTATACTAAATTATTTGGATGTTAATCCAAACAATTCTTTCCTTCATACTTCGTTCACAGCATGGAAGGAGAACACTATTATTGCAGAATGCGCTCTTAATCGCAGTCTGCACCGAATTTATTATACATAAAAAACTTTTTAACTAAAAAGGTCTAAGGCATTAGTCTTAAACAACAAAATAAATTCTCAAGAAACAAAAAAAAGAAAAAACATGGAATGGATGCTTCATACCGGCCTACAAACTAGTTTTTAAACGTAGGTTACCCCCAATACATGATCTGAAGCAAACAAGTCAATCATATATTAGGTCCTACAAGGTTGATGGCTGGGACTATAGGTCAGCTGTAGTTCCAGGTCAACCGAATTCACTCCAAGTGGATATCTGACTGAAGGTCAGGTCCTCGAGTTCCACATCGTATATCAGGGGGTGCGCGTATTTCCCGAAGGACGAATACTTGTGATTTAAAATTGTCTCTCGACAATAGAAAATTTTCTCCTACTCGAGGTTCTCATAACAGGGCGTCGCCATAAAGATGAGAACCACTGGTGCCATGACTAGGTCATACGGCTTAGTACATGGCTGTCACGTTCAATTAACAAAATAAAGGTTCGTTCACAATTTCACTATATCTTTCGTATGAAACTTTCCTACATAAGATCCGGAGTAATCCTTTAATTCAAAAACAGTTCGGGATAATCTCTTTACAACGATACATTTGATAAAACGGGGTGCTAATTTCTTCGAGAAGTACTGTCCAGCCTTGGACTGTGAGAATGACCTTCTCTTTTTTTTTTTTTTTTTTTAATGGTTAGATCTAAGATAACTCAAGCAAGTAGTTGTCATTGATAGGGAGAAAGGTAATTTGTAATTACCATTTACATTAATGGTATCTCCCGTAAGTAATTTAAAATCTGAGAAGTCCTTCAGTAGCATTAAATTACCAGTGATTGAGGCAATTCCCGTATGCTGACTATCTATATAAAGAATAGAAGATTCCAAGCAGGATTTAATTTTTATAGTTCTAGATATTTCCTTAGTTGTTAAAATTAAATCAATGTGGGTAAGTTCATTTTTAAATTTCTTCATTCCAACAACCTCTGAGTGGTGGCACAAATTATGTTTCCTGTTTATCAGTCTTCTTACGTAATATAATATGATTAAAAGTAAAATCAAAATCAAGATGGATAATGTTAATCCAGAGTAGTGCTCAATTCCTTCTCCAGCCGACACTTTTGGTGTATAACACAAGGGCAACACTGAACTCACTTTACCAACTATTAATAGGGCCAATAATAAAATGATTCCAATAATGAAAAATTCAATGTAAGATATCCAATCTGGTTTTCCAAACTCAACAGGTTTAATAATTGGAGTATTTATTCTCTTCTTTAATTGATTCATATAATATAGATGAAATTTATTATCTTTAATTTGGGTGTCATTGATCAAGTCAGTCGTTATTTGTTCCAGTTTATGATCACTTAATGTCATTACATGAACATATTGGGTGAGTAATGTAAACTCCTACATCAACCTCATTTTTCTTCTTTCCTTTTCCGAATATATAGGTATGATTTCCAAAGTTAATTAAATTTATTCCATCAATATTTATAATAATAGTAGAGTAATTTCTTAAAATTTCTTCGTAATATGTAACATAAAAAAAAAACATTTTCCAAGCATGAACATAGCTTAAAAAATTCAAAGTTGGTTTGCTAGAGTTTTCTTAAACAAGAGACTCGGCATTTTAACAAACTTTTCCTATACTAAATTATTTGGATGTTAATCCAAACAATTCTTTCCTTCATACTTCGTTCACAGCATGGAAGGAGAACACTATTATTTCAGAATGCGCTCTTAATCGCAGTCTGCACCGAATTTATTATAATATTATAATAATAGTAGAGTAATTTCTTAAAATTTCTTCTCCATCAATCATAATAGCTTCTGGTGTTTGCTTAACAGTGTTGGGAGTTACAATAGTACTTTGTACTTGTATTAAAGGGAACAAAAGTATAAGAAACATGGATAGATTCATAGTTCTATTTGATAATAGGTTTTAATTAAAAATTGGTGTGTTTGGTATATTCTTAGTCCCATAACTGTAAGAATAAACACGTTCTTTTTGTGACTTAATGGAAAAGGTCCTATAAAGTCTAAACTAATTGATTCTAGAGGTCTTGTCAAATTTTTTGGAAAAATAGATATACCATGGGGTCCTTTATTTGTATGTTTATACGCTTTACAAGGGTCGCAGTTGTTTATTATTTGTTTAACGTGAGACAACAGTCCTTTGACATAATACGTACGGGAAATGAATTCGAAAGTCTTCTGTACACCGGGATGACAATGTTCTTTATGATAATTTTTAATGAGTTCTACTATGTGACATTTTGGAATCACCAATTTCCACAGATAAGAAGGATTGTTGGAAATCGGATCCTTTTTGTACTTGGAATATCTATACAGGTGACCATCATTTATCATGAAGTTCGGGTAACTCTGGGGATGTTTTGTACAAGAAGAAAATAATTTAATATAATTTGGGTCTGTAATGTTAGAAAAAGGTTCCGGAACAGACACTGCGGAGACAGGTAGTCTGCTTAATCCATCCGCAAGATGATTTTCGCATCCTCTCTTAAATACAAATTCAAAATCGTACTGGGATAATCTGCAGGCCCACCGGGCAAGGCGGCCGCTCGGCGATGAAATTGAATTTAGGTACTTCAGGCAACCATGGTCACTCATGACTGTGAAACGTGTTCCCTCTAAATAACTTCGAAAATGATGAATTGAATCGACTATGGATAACAGTTCGCGTTCTGTGGTGCTGTAATTTTTTTCTGGGGGGGGAAGTTTCCGGGAATGATAGGCGATCACATGTTCGACGCCGTTAGCATCCTTTTGAGAAAGATAGCTTCCCAAGCTCACAGCGCTTGCGTCGGTGGTAAGGATATAAGCTAAATTATAATCAGGGGGCTTTAAAACCGGTGCGGATGTCATCAAATTTTTTAAAGTATTAAAAGAATTCTCAGCCTCTTCGGACCATTCAAATTTACGACCGTCATATTTATTACTAGTCAATTTAGTGAGTGGAGAAGCCACTCTGGAAAAATCCTTGATAAAGCGACGGTAATAAGCTAGCATTCCTATAAATGCTCTAACCTCTTTACTAGAGGTTGGACGTGGATAGTTTAACATTACTGATATCTTTTCTGGATCCGTCCTAATTCCATCTCTGTCGATTACATGGCCTAAATACTTTAACCCTTAACCAGGCCACAGATATATAGAAAACCTAGTAAAAATGTTTTTGTGTAATCAGCTTACTAGCAGAGTATATTAAAAAAATATATGTTACGAAAAAGAAAATCCTTGTGGAAATCCTGAAAAAAAATGTGGGAAATATATTTCCATTGCCTGGTAAGGTAACTGAATATTAAAAGAAAATGTTCAGGGATTTTATTAGTAATTCAATAAAACATGACTATTTTTACGAAATTTTAAATTTTATTGATAGGTATAATATAAAAATAAAGTAATATAAAAAAATAAAATCAATGAAGGTGCAATAAAAACTAATTTTTATGGTATCTCTCCATACATGGTGTAACGCAAAGTGGTACACAGCATATCTTACATTCAAATTTTGTTCGTTTTTCTGCTTGCCTCGTGCTGCAATATCTACAGCGTTTGAACGTAGATTCAAGAGGCCAATGTTCACCTCTTTCTCCCAACCTTATTTCTTCAGGAACTCCAATACCCCCCCTTTTTTATTTTTGAAAACGAAAATACCTTGTTTTTTTTGGACACTGGTAATTTGCCTTCAAACTACGAGCTAATCTCAGCCGGAAATCCATATGAGAATTTTGACGATTTTCGTTTCCTTGTTTGTACAGTATATACGATATTTATGACCGTACTTTCAAATAAAAACCAAAAAGTCTCAACCAAGACTTCTTTGATTTTCGTCCAATGGAATAGGAACTTCGAAAATGATCAAAATGATCCACTCCACCCATATTTTTGGTGTAGCTAACAATCGCTGAAGGACAATACATTGGCTTTTTCCGTCCATCTTTTTGTCGTCTCATAATCGTCTCCACGTTTTTTGGATTCACAGCAGTTGATAAAAGATAGACATCCTTAGTGTCTCTCCATTTGACGAAGCCAACTGGATCACTGTACCGAAAAGTGAACTCGCCTGGCGCTAACTTGGTCTCTTTCTTCATTCTTTTTTCAACCAGTGATAAATTTTTTTTGTCACGAAACTCTTCAGGTAATCCTTTTCTTTGACTTCTTACAGTCCCTAAAGCGTATATACCCTTTAGATATAGCTGCTCCATAAGTGGAAGTGAAGTAAAAAAATTGTCGAACACCAACAACGTATCCTTTGGAACTTGTCCTGCCAACTTCATCACCACTCTGTACCCCAAAGCTTCATCATTCGACTCCTTTTCCTTTCCAGTGTATATATCACATTGATACAGGTAGCCCGTCTCAGCATCACATCTACACCAAGCTTTGTATCCACGTTTGATGGGTTTTAGTGGCATATATTGTTTCTTACTATCTCTTCCTTTGAATTTGATCATGCTCTCATCAATAGACTGAGCTCCAGAGTGAGTAGCGTTTTTTTGGAACTGTTCGTTCATAATAGTTAGCATTGGCCTAATTTTTTGGAGCTTGTCATGGTTGGGATCGCACATTGGCAGATGCGTTGTGACATCACACACATGGATGTTTTCCAGGATCTTTTTGAATCTTTTGCAAGACATGGTCCCACTAATTTCAGTATTATTATGAAATGGATCTGAACTGCAGTATAATTCTATGTCAGATTTTGGACTAATACCCATCATTATTATGATAGCCAGGAATGCTTTTATTTCATCTACATGAGTTTCATACCAAAAGTTGGTTTTGCTCAATTGAGCGTACTTATTGGTAAATGAAACTATGAGTTCAAAAAGCTCCAACGGAAACATGTTCGCGAAATAATCGATTGGTTGGCTTCTATTGTTATACACATTTGTGTGTTGAAGTTTACGTGAGAAACCGGAATTATCTGGAAAACTAAAGTTTGTACTCCAATTTCTTACTTTATTCAGTAATTCAGAATAGGATGGAGTCGATAAAGATAATCTTGGATAGACGTCATCAGTTGAAATATTCTGCTCAGAAACTTGAGGCAATAGAGGTTCGTTTGCTGACTCTGACTGATGTTGATGTATCCCTTGCATATTATCTAATATAGAATCAATGCCAGGTGGATTGAAGATACTATTATTCACACCAGCTAAGTCATTTTCTTCATCACTGCTTTCATCTCCTGACGAATCCCACGTTTCCAACATGTTTTCAATTTCTTTTTGTTGCAGAACCTAAAAATAAAATAACACAATCATTTTTTATATTGATAACTATAATACGAAAAAAGTTAAAAAAAAAACAAACAATAAAATAAATAATTATAAAAAAAAAATCAGGGTAGACATAAAAATGGTCATTTTGTTCCTAGCAGGGCTATGGTAAAATATTCCCCACATGTTTCAAAAACTCATTTTGTAAATAATAATAAGTAAAACATAAAACATAAGTATAATTAGGTAAAAATGGCTCAAAATTTACAACATATCAAAAAATAGCTCGACTTACCTTTGATTTTTGTGCCATTATTTCAAAATTATGCTCTTCAATAACCAAAACGTGACTCACAGGGCGGTATGTCAAATTGAAATGAATGACATTTGATAAATAAACTGTCAAATTAAGTGTTGCCACTTCGTAACCATAGATGATATATTTAGGTTATAACGCTTCTATTATTTTGTGGGAAACCGAAAACCATTGCCTGGTAAAAAGTATATTTTCTATGTGGGAATGATATTACCATTACCTGGTTAAGGGTTAAGGTGGACTTACAAAATTCTGACTTACTTAGTTTTATAGTTTAGTTGGCTTCCTTCAATCTTGACAGGACAATACGTAGGGTTTTTAAATGTGACTCGAAATCTCTGGAGCAAATTAGAATATCGTCTAAATAACAGAATACTTCGTTCCTTAAATCCGGAAATAGGGTGTCCATCAGACGCTGCATTTCAGCTGGAACGTTTTTGAGGCCAAACGGCGTGACAACAAAATGAAATAATCCACGGCCCTCAACAAAGAATGCTGTTTACTACTTTGTTCCAACGGCATCTGCCAAAAGCCTAGACTTAAATCGAGAGCCGTTAGATATTTGTATAGTGGAAATAAAATACGCACTAAACGCCAAAAATGAAAAAAATGAGTTGAGTATGAGGAAATGTTCTATAAACCATTTTCAATGGTCTAAATATTGCACCAAGTTCATATCGATGATCTAAAGGCGTAAAAAAACAGATCCAAAAATCATCATAGTACTATGTCTGTATGGGGGAAAAATCAGTTTTATTAGATTATCTCAAAATGAAGTTTTTGGCGTTTAGTGCGTATTTTATTTCCACTATACATTTAGTGTCACGTAAGTTATCCAATATGTGATTAATGTTTGGAAGTCGATAACTGTCAGTTTTCGTAATTTACAGTACCGTCTTTTTTTGGGACAATAAATACATTATTTAAATAAGGAGACCTGGATGGTTCGATTATATTCATCTGTAACATGGAATCTACTTCTTTACATAGCTGTTCTCGACGTACATGTGAGGCCGGGTATGTACGCTGTTTGACTGGAGGATAATTCGCTGTGTCAATCACGTGACTAACTAAATGGGTACGTCCCAGACCTACCTTCTCAAAGGCTATCTGGTCGAACTCTGTTATAACTGATTCTAAAACTAATTTTTGATTAGGAGAAAGGTCGTCTATTGAATTTAAACATCGAGGCACGCTTGTAACGGAGCTAATGTGATATGAGGGTTCGCTATTGGTTTTTGGGTCTGGAAAAAGAGGAGGTACCAACTGGGAGTCTTCTAAAAATGGTGTGCCCAAAATGAACTGTTCGGGCAGAGAAGGAGCTATTATAAATTCTGTCATTAACACTTTTTCATTGAAGCACAAGGGAAGGGTAATCTTGCCGATAGTATGTATTGGTGAGTTGTCGACACTGCTGATGTTCGTGGGAGAATATGTTGGAATGAAACCCACCTCTGCAAATGACTGATATAGGTTCCCCCCTAAAGCCACGGCTAGACTATGGGCCATGCTGGCCAAATAGAGGCTCTGGCCCATCATGGGCAAGTAGTGTGGCCGCTCCACCAATGACCAATATCGCCAAATATTTGACATTGGCCGTAAAACTACGGCTACACTATGGGCCATGCTGGCCAAATAGAGGCGCTGGCCCATCATGGGCAAGTAGTGTGGCCGCTTCACCAATGACCAATATCGCCCAATATTTGACATTGGCCGTTACTTGTATACTTGTCGATCGAGTCCGCAAGTATTCACCAATATTGGGCCAATGTTGACAGCTGTCATGTCTTCCATGTTGTTATTTTCAGAGTTTTGTTCATTATTTTTAAACAATTAGTAATTACAATCGATATCAATTCAAAAGACAACAATATAAATAAAACAGTATACGTAAAAAGACAGTAGGTTTAATATTGTGTTGCCAAATAGTGCGTCCGTTGGTTTATGTTGACAAAATAACAAAATAAAACAAGATTTGTCACAGAAGAGCAAAATAACATATAATTTTTTAATAAATCACAAATTTGTTAGAGGCGCTGGCCCATCATGGGCAAGTAGTGTGGCCGCTTCACCAATGACCAATATCGCCCAATATTTGACATTGGCCGTACTTGTATACTTGTCGATCGAGTTCGCAAGTATTCACCAATATTGGAACAATGTGACAGCTGTCATGTCTTCCATGTTATTATTTTCATAGTGTTTTGTACATTTTTTTTATAATCCTGATAAAATAATGAAAGTTGACAATAATAATATCATATTATGACATTAATTGCAGCGTCCTATACAGTGATACATGCGGCATCTGCTTTTCTGTTATTAAAAATAATGAAAAACGCAAACGGCAAAGACGGTGGTTGATGCTTTCTTTAAACCACTCGAGTATGTATGTAATGTACCCATGATTCTTGTTTTTTTTTTATCAATATCTTTTATTTTCATTTATGTTATCGTCCAAATCAACCTGTAAGAGCTAGGTAAATATATACCTATTGCAAAACAATAAACATCAATAAAAATTGAAGGTTAGGTTTAATAAAATTATGAATGTTTTTATTGTGTAGGTATATTTGTGAATTGGAAATTATATTAAAATATCGTTTTTGCCCAGGGAGATAAACTCTCTTGAAATTCCCCACTCAGATAGGAGTATACAGCAAATAATTTGAGATTAGAATGTAAAATGATGAATAAAAGCAAGAATTAATCAATAAATCAGTGATAGAAACATTGTGCAACAATCTAGCCTCGTGCCAGCTGTCAGAGTAGGGCCAATAATGTAGCCAGGTGT
Organism: Mystacides longicornis; assembly: GCA_963576905.1. NCBI lineage: Eukaryota > Metazoa > Arthropoda > Insecta > Trichoptera > Leptoceridae > Mystacides > Mystacides longicornis. The sequence goes on along the minus strand of OY756421.1, from coordinate 25,979,953 downwards.
ACAAGTATATTTGCCAAATGTTGCTACTTGCCAATGCTTGGCCAGTGCCACTATTTGGCCATCCTGGACCAGCATGGGCCATAGTGTAGCCGTAGCTTAAGAGATTGACTGCTGCCCCGCTATCGAGCAATCCACGGAATTGTAAATGGAAAATTTTAAAATGTAAAAAAGGTCTACGATCACTGGCATTGGAAATTTTTACCGAATTTACCTGCAAAGTATTATAGAATAGTTTAACACAAGCAATCCATGCTTTTCTCTCATTTGCGCAGGTTGTATCATCAGGAGAGGTTTTAGCAGGATTGCCTACAAGTTTTTTTGCTTTACTAAAGGAGGTGGACGAGAGAGATCGGGCACGGAGATATTTGAGGAATTTCTAGAACGAGTAAACCTCAATCGATTAACCGGGGCGACTGTAGTTCTCTGAAGAACTCTACAATTACGCGCTATGTGACCCATTTTACCACATTGATAACATTTAACAGCTGGAGTAAGAGGTTTCCTAAATAATACCGTGTTCGGAAGAGCTACGGTAATTGTCTCTAACTCAGTACAAAGTTCTTCAATTTCTTCCAACGAAGCGGGTTGTCTTGCTATAAGCGCCGCTGCATATCTCTGGTCTTATCCGCGTTTTATGGACTTGATTATCTCTGAGGCTCTGAGGGGAGATTCTAAGGATTGATTCAATATAACAATTCTCGAAATGAAGTCTCCAGCACTTTCCAATGGTAGCTGGGTTGCTGTCAGGATTTCAATTCTCCTCAAGCTATTCGCATCTGGGGAGTCAAATCTCTTGATATAGGCTGCCTTAATAGTTGACCATGATTTTCCCGAAAAGTTAGAAGCTCTATGAAACGTGAGCGCTCTATCCGCAATAAATTCAGGCAACGAACTACCCAGCAACTCAATAGGATAATTACAAGAGATTGACAGTTCTTCAAGACGGGTGAAGAATTCTCTGACGTCAGAGTTACCTGCGAAATGTTCAACTGGCCATGAGCCAAAGTTGGTGGAATGATGCAATGCTCTGACAGGTCGAATTTCTACAATGGGGTCAGAAGAAGAAGTGGGTTTTGGGTCAATGCTGATACTTGACAGCTCCTTAACAGGTGTGGTCACAGTACGAGAGAGGCTCACTATTGATTCAGTTTCTGAAGCTGAACCAGGGCTATGAACTCCTGAAGATGATGACGTATCCCCACTTACTTCCGCATTATACTCCAGACATTGCTTACGCAAAGATAACAAACCAACACTTGTCTTTACTCCACGAATTTTTAAAGCTCTAATCAAAGTTTTGGAGTTTGACTGGGCAATCCTAGGTATGATTGTATTATTAGACTCCATGGTTTGAATCGTAAGAGAAAGAGGAGAGAGAGAAAAAAAAAATATTTTTATGTTAACAGGAAATAATAAAAAAGTAAAGGCCGATTCAAAAGGCAATAACGTGCACTTTATGAATTGAATACACTCTGAGCGTAATCGATATTAACAATCAATAAGTATGTAATAATTCGGCGAAGTTTGTGAATTGATTAAAAAAAAACCCATTAACAACGATATGATTCGAGCCGCACATTATTCACAAACAAGTATGTGTGTCGATGGGAGAAGTACGTCAGCTGTTTTCATGGTCATTTGTTGACCCGAGAACGGGGGTATATTTATAACCAAGTATGTAGGTACGTATTTTCGGTGAACAATATTTATAAGTAGGTATGAGTTATAGTAACGCTCTCACAAAGGAAGAGAAATTTTATTGCGCAGGTAGGTAGGGGGTACCCATTGCGTCTTTGTCGGCTGCTGACCTTGCAAAATTTCCGTTGGGAAGTTGCCCACACACAACTATATATGCGATTCGTAGTTATACATATTGGCCGGGCGCGCGGAGCTAACCTTGGAGAATTTCCTGCCGATGTGGCACGTGTTAGATACTACACCGGAAAAAAAATATTCTTATAAAACTGCCACACTATATAATGTGAATTTAGTTCAAAACTAACGCCAACTTGTTTACTGAAATTATTTCGTGATATGGAATTTTTTTCTATATTTTATCTTAATACAACAAGGATTACTTTCTTGCTAACTTTAAAACTTCAAAATTTATGAGACTGATAAACAAAACAAAAACACTTTTATTACTTCGTTCTTCTACTTCGGGCGTGTGGACAACAATTAGAAATATTTGACACTCGCTTTTGGCAAAAAAAAAGAGAAGCAACTACTGTATCTTTTCAATATCTAATCAGAGAGAACGTGGCATATCAAAGATATGAGAAAGGAAAATTTGATCACCTTACCGTGATTTTAAACTGAGTGACCTCAATCACAAAAACAGGACATATAATTTTTTACAACGGAATGCTTTGGTACTCGCAAAGCAATTTTAGGTGTGAAAAGAATGTGTGCAGAAGCAAATAACAAAATTCACTCGTAATTTACTGTCACTATTGACGGAATTCCTTAAAACTTTCGATACGGGATCAATGACACAAATTCTTGCAATTAACAAAATAAAGTATTGGCGGGCTTTCCGTGTATGCCTACACGATTCATACAAAAAAAAATTGGATAATACTTTTCTAGAAAGGGCTTGAACAGAAAATTTATTTATACTTTATGGAAAGTTGAACACTGGATTCTTTGATTGCATATGGTCTATTATACAATTCACATATTCTTGTCAAACGGATTTTAACTAAATTGATTTAAACAATTAAAACGATCAATTAATTAGAATGGATTGAATATTCACCATAACATTTGCTGATCAGGTTGTGGCGCCAACTGTAGCAAGTACTTCTATATAAGTGCAGGTTCTCTCATTGACCAGAATAGCCCCTCAGGCTGGCCACGTTGCGGCGACAACTGTAATGGGTAGACCTCCAGATTGCCCCCGTTGAGGAGCCAACTGTAATGGGTAGTCTCTGTTGTGGGTAGAAGTCTTCTGCTGAATCACCCCGCAGGCTGGGCACAGACGTACCAAGATGTAAGTTGATGTCTTTTAGCTGAAGGACTCTACAGGTGAGAGTCATACTGTGTAGATGATCTTTGCATGAAGCACTTGTACAACATAGTTCTAAAAGAGGGTTATGCCAAGAGGGAGTAGTAGTTCACTGTTCTGGGAAATACCAAGAGTTGCTATTGTCATTTTGACTAGCTCAGTCAGAAAACTTGGTCGCAAAGTCACTTAGATTTTTCTTATAGGTTCGGTAGAGCATGAATTAAACCACTTGTAACAAAATTATCTCTTTTTCTCAAGGAGGTAGTGTAACCACTTGTAACAAAATTATCTCTTTTTCTAAGTTCGCTTATGGCGAATATTCAAGGTAGTAAGATGAATTTTCAAACACTTTTATGGTTTTAAACACAGAAATGAATTTATTGCAAGAATCACATTTGTATAGTTCACAATAAAAATCAGTCAGTAACTTGTACATTTAGAATATCTATCTATATGTTATTATTTAATTTACAACGTCGTTAAATATTGTTTATATAAGAAATTATTATAACTTATCAGCACTGGGGAGTTTTTTTAACAGTTTATTTAAAGTTCTTTTGTTCTGACGAAATGCACTTATTATCGTAACCCGTAGGCTGTTTGGTTATTTATGAATTTATAGTGAAGTATATTATTATTAATTACAAAACACTGATTGCACACGGTAAGGTAGATAACCGAAATTATAAATCACAATTTCAAACAAAGAAATTATTTACCACGCAAAAGGCATTTTGCACGCCAATATATGACTTGCGCGAGCAAGCCGCACCGTGTCCCAATCGACAGGTGTTGTAACAAAACCGTATGCTAATTGAATGACCACGAAGTGTGGACACCATCTCTTTTTATATTCTTTATGGAGGTGAGAAACGCGCGGGGTGGATCTGCATAGAAGTTCGTTATTTTCTACTTTGGAATAAAATAATATGGGCTTACCCCAGGGGAAATTGGAATCGTCCGCGTCGTACCACATTGTCTTAACCAATCAGGGAAAAGAATTGCAGACGTGACCATATATGGAATGTAATGCTATTAGTAAACAACGATAGTTCACCAGAAATTTCTATACTTGTGAGAATTTAGTGTATTATGAAATCTTCATACAAATTTGTTCCTTACTTTTTAAACTGGAGAAATATAAAATTGAAATTAAATTTTGAATTACGACATCAGATATCAATATGCTTACACAAACGTTCAACGATATAACTGGCCAGAACTCCTGTACCTCAATCATATCTCAATTCGTTCCATAGTGCATCCACATACACTCTTGCGGACATCAGCCGGATTAAACACGCCCATCTGGCAAGTCGATCATTTGGTGAAAAAATGGAATTCTAAAATTTTAAGACAGCCATGTTCACTAATGACAGTGAAGTGGGTACCCTCAAGTTAGCTGCGGAAATGATGGACCGAATTTACCACAGATAATAATTCACGCTCTGTCGTACTATAATTCCGTTCTTGGGGCGACAGCTTTCTAGAGTAGTAAGCTATCACGAGCTCTGACCCATCCTTGTCCTTCTGGGTTAGGACACTTCAAATACTCACTGAGCTGGCGTCGCATGTAAGAATATAGGGTAGTTCGTAATTAGGAGGACGCACTAAAGGAACTGACGTCATAGCTGTCTTGAGAGCCAGAATAGATCTTTCAGCGTCTTCGAACCACTGCAACTTCTTGCCATTATACTTGATGCTAGTTAGTTTAGTCATAGGTCATGCTATTTTTGAAAAACCCTGTATAAATCTTCTATAGTAAGAACACATTCCGATGAAGCCGCGGACCTCCTTGGTAGTAGTAGGACGAGGGTAGTTTTTCATAACTGAAACTTTCGAAGGATCAGTCTGGATACCTAAAGAATTTATGACATGTCCCAAGTAATTTAACGATGATTTGAAAACATCTGGCTTACTTAATTTAATAGTGAGGCCAGCCTCACGGAGACGACTTATAACTAGACGCAATGTTTTAATGTGTGAATCACAGGACTACAGATTAAGATGTCATCCAAAAAGCAGACATGGTCACCCAAGTCTAAAAACAATTGGTCCATCAAACGTTGCATCTCTTCCGGAATGTTACGAAAGCCGAATGGACTAACCTTAAATTGAAATTGTCCCCTACCCTCGACGAAGAAGGCAGTCTTGCAGCGACTTTCGGGATGAAGTGGCATTTTCCAAAAGCCATGACTTAAATCTAAGGCGGATAAAAACTTAGCCCTTTGAGTCTTTTTGTACACATATGTGTACATTACGTTTGTAAGTCTTGTGTGAAGTTGCCAGTATGTTTTTTTCATATGTTTTAACATTATCTAGGGAATAACTCTTTTGTCTTTGGATATGACTACAATTATTTTATGTATGACATAATTTTGACTGTGATTTTTCCACATGTCAATATCAAGTTTTGCAAACGTCAATATCAAGTGTTAAGTGCTCTTCATTTTAACATTTTTTTAATATAATCAGGCATTAAATTCACAAGGTACGTATGTTGTTGTGTTCATTAAATATACATCTTCTATATATTTTAATAAATTTTAAATAATATTTATCAATTAATGTAGTTATGATACTTTTATTAACATGTACACATTTGTGTCCAAACATACTCAAGAGTCATAAGAAACATTGTATGATGGATACTTTTCATAAAGCTGTTTATGATTTTTTGTGTTTTTTTAGATAATGAATTCAAAGAAATTAACTGAAAATGAACTTTATGAGATGCTCAACTCCAATGATTTGGATATGGACTTGTCTGATGAAGAATTCATAGACAATTCAAGGTGCATATTTGTCTAAATAACGGTTTCAGCAAATTTCAGACAGGGCTGCGTATTGGCTCCTTTTATATTCATTATTGTCATGGACTTCCTCTTGAGAAAGTCCATGCAAGGAGCAAGAGATATACCGATAACACAAAGAGATGGTCTAACCAAATGGGTGAACTGTGCGATCTGGAGTACGCGGACGACCTAGCGTTGTTCAGTACGAGAGTAGAGGAATTACAGCGCAGTGTTTCAAGACTCTGCGACGAAACAGCACGCCTTGGTCTTTGAGTCAATACCAGTAAGACGGAGCTCATGGCAAATAATGCCTGCCCCAATAAACAGCTAACGATAACCATCGACGGTCACCAAGTCTACCGGGTGGATAAATTTAAATACCTGGGAGCAACCATTACCACCTCTGGTGACCTCGGGGCTGAACTCCCGATACATATCGGTATGGCAAGTAGCGCCTTTAACAACTAACAACATGACCAAGAATCGGAAAGCATCAGCGTTTAGTGTCGAGAGGAAATGTAAGCTATTTGCTTGATGCGTGTGTGTTGCCCATTCTCCTGTATGGGTGTGAGTCCTGGCACCTGACACAAAGCCCAGGCACAAAAAATCTCTGCATTTGAAATGAAGTGCCTCAGGAGAATTTTGGGTAAAGATGCTACCACCGCATCACGAACGACGCTATACGCCGGCGCACCCAGCGTGAACCCATCTCCTCTATCATTGTGGGGAGGAAATGGACTTGGCTGGGAGATGTGCTTAGGATGCCGAATGACAGTTGTCCGAGGAGAGAGCTGTTCTTCCTCCCATCAGGGTCCCGAAGACGAGGAAGACCCTCTCACACTGTGTTCCGCTCCTAAGAAGCAGAGCTGAAGGATTTGGACATGGTGTGGGTGGAGGTCATAAACATTGCGCAAGATCGAGCGCAATGAAGAGCTCTTGTTGCCTCCCTGTGCTCCTGAGTGGGGTGTAAACGGGAGAATTGTATTGTATTGTCTACAAATTTCACGCAACATAAGTTTGCTAAATGTAAAACACTGATAAATTGTTATTGGAATACTATTATTATACAATATTACATTTATATGAGTAGGTACATAATATTTTTGGCAAATAAAATTTCATTCAATTACATTTCATTATTATTATTATCGGCCCCTAACGTTCCGCAAATAAATAAAAAACCTTTAATTCATCACATTGAAATACATATATATACCTAACATTGTACTATTTAAAAATGATTATATGTTTGGATTAAATATTCCTTAGTTCCTGCTAATTGAGTTACATACACCCGTTGAGTACGTTTGGTCACATATGTGTACAACATGAAAAATAAGAGATGAAGGTAGCAATTAAAAAAAAAACACCTTATTTTGTATCAGGGTGTAGTTTAAGTTCAAAAAATCTGAAAAAAAAATTTTTTCTTTGCTAATTAAAGAAAATCAACTCAAAGGGTTAGTATCCCTGAGGTTGTCCAATATTCTATTGATGTTCGGCAATTTATACGAATCCGCTCGAGTGACTTCGTTCAGCAGGCGAGGATCCAAAACAAATCTACCAGTACCGTCCTTTTTTGGTACTATAAAACAGGAATTTAACCATGGCCTCCTGGCCGGTTCAATTTCATCTAAATTTAACATAATAATATGATCCACCCCAGAACAAAGCAGTGCTCGTCCTACATGAGAACAGGGGTACGTTCGTTGTTTCACTGGAGCACTATTCTCTGTATTGATTACATATTGTGAAACTGGTTTGTACCTACGTCCAAGCCCTACCTTTTCAAAAACGATAGCTTCAAATTCAGACTTTACTATGTCAAGTGACCTCATTAAGAGAATTCAATTAGGGAGGTGGCTGCTTGGTATTAACCACTGAAGGATCGGAAATAGAATGAATAGTAAAAAAATTATCACGCGGGAAAAGACGAGGAATAATTTTAGACTTTTCTAAAAACGGGGTACCTAAAATAAATTGGTCCGCAATCGAAGGAGCTATTACGAAATTTTAACACTAGGTTAATATTGTAAGGCAAACGGATCTGATTTTCACAACTAGTATTTGAAATCCTCACATAAAGAATTCAATGATTCCACACACGATTTAAACTATGTGATCCCACACAAAATTAGACAAAAACAGAACAGTGAAACTGGAGAAAATAATAGGTGATTTTTCACAGTTAGAGCAGTTTTTATACTATGTGACTGTTACTCGACACCGAGTACTGCGCTACTTTTTTATGGGATATAAAAATGGCGTAATTAACAATCTGACTATTACGAATGTAAAAACTGTTCAAAATCCTGCCACTTCAATATTATCTTTTCTGATCTTTAAGTCACAATGAATTTGGGTAGGCAATATACAAGTTATTCATTTTAATGGGTTCCAATATTTTATTTTTTTTTATTTGTAAAACATTTACGCACCTTTAAAATGATGAAATTTTGGTCGAACAAATGCCCGTGGCCACTCAAAAGCCATGTTCGCTTTCCATGTTTTTGTACATACTCTATGGTTTACGTGAACAACGCGTGTTAGGCGTGTGATTTCATAGTAAGCTATCGCGTGATCTTGAGTTCACAGATGCTCTTTTGAAGCCTTTATCCCGCAGGAAACCATCCATGGCTTCATACGCGAACCAGGCTGGTTTGAACGTGTCATCTGAGGAGCTACCCGTCCCCTCCGATTCAAAAACTTTTTTTTCATAGCGGTCGATAAGAAGACATTAGTCACTAATCATTAGTGACTCTTTTTTCTTTTTGAGTTCGCTGATTGATACTGATTGGTCAAAAAACTTTTGAAGATCAGCCCAGGCATCGTTAACTTTGTTTCTATTTTTATGCTCCGGATGACGGTGGTTCCGTTTAGGTGGGATTTTAAAATGTTACCAGGACATAAATACGATATGTCCGATAAATATTTTGTACATTCCCTAAATTGGCGCTGTATTTTCAACATCTCAGATTGCTGTTGACAAGAATTGTCTACAGGTTCTTCAACATTGTCATTTACCACATCATTTATCTCAGTCAATTCTTTAGGGCTTTCTATCACGGATTGTGATTCTGTGACAAATTTATTTATTTTTTAAATGTAGCAAACGTTCGGTTGTTAAGTTAATGTCAAATGTTAACCCTTTCGTGGGCAATTTTTTTGGTTCGTTCTATTGAAAATATTCTTTGGCCACTAAACTTGATATAATTACATGACAACTTATTGAAATAATGCTTACTTCTATCACACTCAGTTTTGGAAATAACTTAAGTGGGAAGACGGCTTCCCACCGAACTATAGCTGACTGGAAAAATGTAAGGCAAAAAATTCAATAAATCGATACTCATTGAATATAAACTATTTATTTTCGAACAAACAATAAAAGGAAGTGAATAATAAAATATTAGTGAAACATATAAAGTAAACAAACAAAGAAATAGGTTTTAGAAATTGGTAAATATAATAAAAAAAAACTCATTTTCCATGAAAACTTTTGAAACATGGATCAATGCAAAGAGGTACATCACAACTGGTACACATGTACTTGGTTCTTTTTTCAATTGCTTTAGTGCTGCAACATCTACACCGTCTATAGGTACCACCGAGAGTGGGTAGGTGTTGACCTACTCCCGCTAGTCTGACATCTTCTGGAATCGTTCTGCTTTTAGCAAGAAACGCTGCAGGTCTTCCCCTTCGTTTTCTTGAACAGTATGAACCAATTAGCTGGCGGGCCAAACTGATTCTGAAGGATAATTGATCCCTTGGCTTTCCTTTTCTATTCTTTATACAGAATAATAAAAATGAATTTACAACGGCTATATCAATAAAGAAATACATTATTCTGTGCCACCATTTGACAGAACGTCTTCCAACTTCATATCGTTCCCGTAATTGGTCGAACCTGTCAACACCTCCCATTATTCTGTTGTACTCAGCAACAAGAATAGGGCAGGAAACGTCTTCCTTTTTCCCTTGCTTATTTTTTCTTGGTACGACCGTCGTATTCATATGGGTATTGACGGATGATAAAAAGTTAACAACTTTGTTGTCCATCCACCGGACAGCAACTATAGGGCCTTTGGTCTTGTATTGGAATTCTCCCTTTCTTAACGCCATCCCATTTTTTAAAATCTCCGGTAAGCCTTTTTTATTAGTTCTGACTGTGCCAACAGCAGCTATACCTTTACTGTGTAAATAATTCAGTAATTTTACAGATGTAAAAAAATTGTCGAATGCCACAATGTTCATCTGGTTTTGAACACCCTCCGTAAGCTTTATGACTATTCTTTCGCCTAGACCGAATTCCGACTTTGATTGATTTGGTGTTGTTTTTCCGGTATAAATATCAAATTTCAAAATGTAACCTGTAGTCGAATCGGCCAAACACCAAGCTTTGTAGCCCCTTTTAACCGGCTTCATTGGCATGTATTGTTTTAGTGAGCTTCTACCCTTAAATTTAATCATGGCCTCATCAACCGACAAATAAGATGAGCTTTTAATATTTTTTTTAAAGTTTAAATTTAGCTGTTCAATTACAGGACGAACTTTATGTAGCTTATCGTAATCAGGGTCAGTTCTATCTTTGTTAGAATGATTGTCATTGAGGTGTATGTTTTCCACAATTTTTTTAAATCTTTTTGCTGAAATTACATTACTTACAGCTGGCACCCCAAGTATTGGGTCTGAGCTCCAGTAATTTTTCAAATGAGGCAATTGATGTATCCCCATTATTATCTGTAGTCCAATAAAAGCCTTTATATCCGCTTCGTCAACGTCTATCCAATTATTTGTATTTTTTTGTCTCGCGTATTTATTTGTTTCAGATACGATTGTAGGTATTATATTTACAAAGCATTCTTGAAAGAAATCTTCCTCCTTAGGAGCAATTTCGTAAGTTGTTTGTAGTGTTGCATATTCTCGCACAAGATCGCGGTCAATATTCTTCTGGAAGTTCGAAATATTATCACCCCATATAGTCTCATTATTTTCATCGACGTCATATATATCTTCAGTAACTGGCGGCTCTGGTAAATCAAAATCTTCTTGTATTTCAGATGTTGGATTAATTCTATTAGAAAATTGTGTATTATCCAATTCTGCCAATTCTTGGTCGGCGTAAGGGTCACATTCTGCTTCTGAGTCAGAATCATCGTCGGGAAGGGAGAAATAGTATGACAACATCTCTTCCACATGATCACTTTTTTCAAAATTCCACTTCTTGGACATCTAAAGAGTAAACAAGAACAAAACATCTCGATATTTTATACATATTACGAAAATAAATACAAAAATAACTGTCAATGTATAGCAAATGTACTGAATACAAAAAGTCACACTTAGTTCCTTGGGATACATGCTTCCCACCTAATTAAACTGATCGTGTTGCTAAAATATAAAACATAACCTAAAAATTTGACATTTGCAAGAAAATAGAATACTTACTCTTTCTGGTAAAACTGTTGAATGGCTTAGTTAGTAATTTGTTTATTAATTATGAAGAAATATTTAAAAAATTACACACAAATATGCTTTTGACAGTCAACTTGATCAATTATCGAAGTTTGTCAGAATACTGAGCAAGCGGTTATGTTCGTACACACGTATTGTGGTCACTAAAAGATTCAACGCGGTTTCGAAAGATAGTGGCGCTAGTGTCGCGTGGGTAGAGTAATTCCCAGTGCGCTTTTTTAAACATTTTTCTTACTGGGAAACCTTCTTCCCACTGCCTTCGAAAGGGTTAAGAATGGACTGTTGATAAATGTGTGTGGCAAGTTATGGTACGTATAGTTTGGCATATGCTCAATTACAGCACAAAAATGTTTGCAAGGCAATTTTGTCTTTTTATAGTCTTTGCATGTGCATGTGCCTAAATCAAAATTCACACAGTAGTGCTCTGTGGAGTTTGAGCTTTTAACGCTAACAATACCTTAAGTTATTTCAGCAATATTCTGCACCTCAATATCACTGGCAGCAGATGTAATGCGTGACATCATGTGCTTTATTAATTTGTCTTTTAAACATTCAGGCATCGCATCATTGTAGAGTTTGACGACACAATTTTTATTTGCATACTTGAGCAACGAGTCAGGTAAAAAAATATCTACAATGATTTTTAATATACCTAGCAACGTTTTGTCACTGTAGCCCTAGTATAAGTTTTCGATGATCGAATATCGAAACGATCATCGAAAAAGTTTCATACTAAAATGATCGAATGATTCGATCGTTTGATTGTAGAACACAAATTGCACGCTAATAAGCGCTTATTTGCGTGCAATTAGCTTTCGATAAAACTCGTACTAGCCCCACTGTTGTGGCATAAATAACTATATTTCAGGACTTTATTTTGTGCCTCTACCCCATTATTTGTGTTTACAACAGTGACATAGTCCTTCTCGTTGTAATAAGTGGCCCATCTATGAATATGGGGCAACCACTGGGAATTGAAATATGTACATCAATTTTTTATAATATTCAATGCCTCTATTATTAATGTAGTTCGTTCTGCTTGAATAACAAATGTACTCACCACAGAATACGCCACATTTATTTTCACGCATAAAAAAAATAGAGGCAATTAATATTTTTTGGTACGGTATGTAGCGTCCAAAAGGCAGATCTCTCCATATCTATTTAATAAATGTTTCTGCCAACTCGTCACATGGCAGAACAGCAGGGTATCACCTTCATTATAAGGCCGATAAAAGAAATGGTCCTCGGGATAATCCTCCTGCAATTTCTTCACAGCCTGTGTTTGGTCTAGCGACATTAAATTTCCCTAATAGCCACCACGACGTCACATCCTTAGTTACGATTCTGTCAATAGTAGGCCTCCCATAATTTCGCGTGCGTACCACGTGCCAGCTGTCAAAGTTGGGCCAATAATAATTAGCCACGTGTACTATAGCACAAACCGTCCGCATTGTAATTATCTAAAATAGTGAAATTATATAATGACAGTTTCCTTTTGTAGTATATCTAGGAGTCACTCGAGTGTGGAATAGAAAGATGACCTGCATATCAGAGCTGATAGATCTGTAGGTTTTGCCTTTATCTTCTACAGTTCTCATCTTATCATAATTTTTCATCTTCATGGCTTCAGCCTCCCTTCTTTTGTGATTTTGGTTATCCTCGACCAGTGCAGTCTTGTCGTCTGTTATAAACATTGCCTCTATTATAAAGTTGTATATACTGCACTGGTCGTTTTTTGAAATGTAAAAAGTCAACGGAGAGTCATACTTATTAAAGATCTTTCGGTATATTGCAATGCTAACAGGGGTTAATTCATTTTTCAGACAGTATTCATCCTTATATAAACGATATACAGTAGTGGCCAAAAGTTTGGGAACGGTAACATTTTTTACAAAATCGTAGGTAATATCTTCTTTCTGTGGTTGTTTAATTAATATTTCAAGCAAAAATATTATTGTTTTTGCATTATTATAGTGTGGATTACATTTTAAAATAAATATAAACACAATTTATTCAGATAAAATTAAACAAGTATTAAACAAAAAGTTCTCAGGGGTACCCTTTACTTTTTATCACTGCTTCTATTCTGCGTGGCATCGAGTCAACCAAACTCTCCAGATCCTCACTGCTGATCACATAGAACCAACTTTTATTATGGCTTCAATGAGTGCTGTCTTATTTGAGGGTTTCTCCTTGGAAACCATTTTTTTAGCCTTGACCACAAATTTTCTATATGATTTAGATCTGGGCTGTTGCCACGCCACTTCATCACTCTAACGTTATTATCCTGAAACCACTTTGTTACACCTTTGGCGGTGTGACAGGGGGCATTATCTTGTTGGAAGATGCATTCCTCTCGGTTATCACCAAACATACCCGTGATTGACGGCAGTAACCTTGGACCCAAAATAGTTTCCTTGTATTTTTGGGCATTAAACATGCCTTTAATGATGTGCAGACGGCACACCCCGCATCTGGACATGCAGCCCTAGACACCGACGCTGACTGGTGACGGTGGTACATTCTGGTAAATAATCTTCACCGATCCTCATCCTTACATAATTCATTCCATCAGACCCAAATATGGAAATTTTCGTTTCGTCGCTCCAAATAACCTTTTCTCAGTCTTCTTTGGTCCAGTATCGGTGCTCTTTAGCCCAATTGAGCCTTTTCTCCCTCTGTTTATTATTCAAATGAGGTTTTTTTCCTTGATCTTCTGGCTTTCAAACCATTGTTGACTAGACGTCGACGAATTGTTCTGGCACTCATAGCCACACAACACTCAGTTAATATGTTTTGGATGTCACCAGAATTGGATCTCCGGTCTTGAAGAGCCAAATTTACTATCCTTACTATCCTATCATCTACTAATGATGTCTTCTGTGTATAGTAGCCAAATTGAGATCGGCTGAAAGATGTAATTTTTATGAGTCTTTTCTGCAATAGTGTGATTCAACACGAGGAAAACTATCAATGTGGCTCTTAACAGCCACTACTTCATCAACTGGTGTAGCGTTAGGGGTTGATCACCCTTTTCTGCCATCGCTTCCAACATAAATTAAATTTATTTTACTTTTCATTGCTAGCCTAGCAACGGAATAACTTATTGAAAATGTATCAATGAAAAAGTTAACACAAACTCTAACTTTTTCACTGTGTTGTGGTAAATAATAACACATGTAACAGGATTTCGGTTTTAGAGGAACTTCTCCTCTAAACCTGTTCCTTTCAACATTCTTTTCCTCTATTAAGTTGCACAGCATACTATTTTGCAACTGTGCGTTACCCAACTTATAATATTGCTCATGAAGCTGGTTTATTTCTTCTTGCGTAAAATTTGTGTAACATAGCAAATTGCAATTACATTTAAATGTAGGCTTTTTAGCTGGCAGGACGACACCTTTTACACTAGTGTAAGTTTCCTTACGGATATTTTTTTCCACGTCGTAGGATCAGCGTGCTTTCTTCTTTTCTGAGGCATAGATATAGCACTGGTTTCTGCAGCTATTTCTTCTTCAGCACTGGTTCCAGCTACTACCTGCTCTTCAGTACTAGTCCCAGCTGTCACTCCTTGTTGGTTGTTGTATGTTGAGTATGTCGAAAATCCCTTTATATGATTAACCGATCCGATATGAGCATTTTGATCCCGGATCCGATTTTCCAGATTGCAATCCTTAGCTACATACCTCATGCTGATGCTGCCTTCATCGTGATCATCACCATCGGGCTTCATCATGTTTATGAATGTATCGCAACAACGATATGCTATTACCCCTTTAACACCTCCGCTGCGGATTAGCCGATGCGACGACGGTCACAACATCTGTCAGTTTCTGCGCGCCATGTTGAGAGTGAGATAGCATGCTCAAACCCGTACTGTTTTCTATACATTTCTCTCTCTTGCGGTGTTTCGCCATAGATTACTTCAAATTGTATTCACACCTCCGCCTATTATTTCGCGGACCCGTGTGTTTCGCATTCCGTCCGCTTTTGAAGTTGTCAAAATCGACAGAATTTTGGAGCGAAATTGAAGCGAACGTCATGTTTTCCACAGAAATCACAGATGGAAAACGTTAATTGCGTTTTGTTGTGGGATGGTTTGCAGAATTTTTATGTGCAAATTTTCTAAAACTGATCCTCATGCGATTCGAGTTCTTTGCACAATAGATTTTCTCCTAATCTTTTTCTTTTTTTATTTACATCATGCACCCATATTCTACGTTTTTTTTTTAATAATGCAGTTAGAATTAAAACTTCTTCCTCTGATTCAGATGACATTGTAGGTAATTATTTATATTTTAAATTATTTTTAAATAAAACTATCAATTTGTTTCCACTTGCTGATAATTTCAATCTCACTTCACAATAATTATTGACATGACATTATATTTCGCAACAAAACATAACCATAGAATACTTACTTTGTGCATTTTTCTCTTTCGCTACTCGTGTACCCGCTAGTGTACTAACACTACCTGCGATTTCGCTTTCTGCAGTTTCGTGTGCCGCGATTCGCAGCGGAGGTGTGCCTTAACTTCATGCATTTCCGCAGCTCTCCGTAAAGAAATCCCGCGCTTCACTTGTTCATAAGCATAATTATATGAGCTGTTTGGCGTAACAACAGCCAATCACTCTCATAGGCTGCTGTGAGATATCTCAAACAAAAAAAAAATACAATATTAAATAAACAAATGAGATAAATCTATATACCTATAGCTACATTAAACGATAAAATAAAATACCCAAAGAACTCAATAAACAGCGAAATTATATGTTTTTTTCTTAATTTTCACTATTCCTTAACATTACTGAGGGTTAGTCGCATAGTCAAAATCAAAGATTAATTTGTTTCGTCATATTCTACGTAATCAAATGAATCGTCTTGCGCTTGTAAATTGGTATTTATATTGTTGTAAAATTGATGATGTACTGGTGGAATGAAAGGCAATAAATTCTTTTGCTGTCTCAATTAATCTACCCTTCGGATATAGTGTTTTAAATTATCCGGAATTTGTATCGACTTTCTTTTTTCGATGTTAACACATATAAATAAAATTATCTTCTAAATTATTATACTGTCGATCATTTGACAAATATGAATGATCACTGACAAGAAACGTGTGACCTATTTTGTCCACTACGAATTACTGTTGTGTAACAATATAATTAATTGCACAGTGACGTCTTCCTGATATTAGGATTCCCATTTTGATTGGGCATCCTCGCGTGTAAATGTATTGATAAATTTCCCGGCCCTTTATTCCGGAATTTTAGCCATAATCTCGACTAACAGTATTTTTTGTTCTGATTAAAAATATCACAAATCATTGTATTTCTTGAGATTTGTTCATCACTTAGACACACAATTATTAACCCTGGATAGCTAACCTTCTCGAGTACCCTGTTAAAGCTAACCATCCGCCTAAACGACGGGCATTAGAAAAACTATTTTTTTTTGTAATAAGTTGAAATCTTAGGATATTTATTTCTTTATATTACGGTTATTTAACAGGTTTCTTAATTTAAGAATAAAAATTAATTGAATATTTTTATTTATTTTTCAAATTATAACGGTTTTTCTTAGACCTCTAAAGAAAAATACACATTTTTTCATCAAAATGTTTATAATGCTCAAGTTACAATTTAAAAAAAAAAAAAATCAGTTTTCTGGCGTTGCATGGCACATGGAAACATAAAACTTTATTTTTTAATACAAAATGAACTGTTTTATATAGCACATGTGACACAAAAAATAGCTTAATGTTCACCACATATTGCTACCTTAGAAATACTTACTGTTATCAACTTTTTCTTCCCAAAAGTATTTTTTTAAACGTTTTTTTCTCTGTAATGACTCTTTTTCATTTTCTTAAACTTGAATAGAACCTTGACCCGAAGGTTGCTGCTCTTGACTGGTGGATAGCTGCCTTAAAAGATCGCTCTCGATCTTTTCTTTGACTTGCGTTGGCATCATTGTTTTAGCCAGTCTTACCATAGAATATGATACTGCTTTGTGAGGTTTCTGAAGGAGCAGCATCCGAGGCCAACCCGCTGACAAGCGTGGCCTTGTATTACCAACTATCCCACGCATATATCAAGTTCAATTCAGAAATGGTCGGATATAATATACGAGGGAGGCCGTCATCCAGCAGTGGATCCTTAAGGCTGAAAAGAAGAGGAAGAAGAAGACAACATTCTTTCACCGTCTAAATGTATGAGATAGTGGACTCAAATGTCTTTCTTCAGAGACTGATGGTTCATAATTTTCGTCTAAAGAGACGTCTAAAGAGATGTCCAAAAGGACATCATCTTCCGCCAAAATGTCTTCGATTTCACTTTCAGAATCGACATTCAGATCATTGTCACTGTACTCCTGGCTTATCACAATAGTTATCGTATCTTCACTTACATAAAAACATCGAAAAAATAAAAAAGAAACAGTTTACAATTAAAATATGCACGCGTAGTGAAACTAAAATACTAACGTTAAAGCTAACCATCCGTCGAAACGACGGGCATCAGCTACATATACCTCAAAAAAGTAAATTGGTATGCCACCTACCCTATCGGCGAGTATGCTATTAGGACAACCTCATCGCCGGCTGAGTTGACTAGCCGAACCAAGATGATCGGATGCATCGTTAAAAAGAGACAGCGATATTACTATGCGATGCCCGTCGATTCGACGGAGGTTAGCTATCCAGGGTTTTAAATATCTAATCAGAAAAATCTCGACTTATTATAAAAGACCTAAATGCCAGTCCCTCGGCTGATGACCGCGATTGTATATTGTGAACACTTTCTGGATCCAGAGCAATATTGCCTTGCTCAATATCCTCCCAATTGTCTGCAGATTGCAATGCAATATTATGCGGGACCGCACAACTCACAATAATGTTGGCTGTATTGCTTAGGTTATTTGCCAAACCCTTCTGAAGACATGGAAACCTCCTTTTCCAAACACCAAAAAGCCGCTCAATCACATTTCTGGTCTTTATTTGGCATTTGTTGTATCGCTCTTCAGCAGGTGATTGGGAATTCGTTGTAGGAGTCAGCGTATAGCGAGCACTTGCATAGCCGCTGTCACCTACCAAAATGCCGTTCACCAAATTGTTTTGGAGCCAGGAACGGAAACGAGAATTTGCGAATATTCTGCTGTCATGTGTACTGCCAGACCATCGTGTTACGATGTTGAGAATTTCTTTGAAGTTTCTTCGCTCACTTTAAACTTTATTAAAGGCAAAGTGCACTCTTTATACTTTGTCAACGGAAAATTGCTAGAAAACGACAAAATAAGATGCTACCAACTGCATTTGACATTTCCAAGTATTACTCAAGTCGTGTCCGCCGACGACTTAAGTTTGACAGCTACTTGAGTAAGTTTTCTATGACTATGAAATGGAAACCGCTACTTGCCGAGCTCTCAAGTAGCGGCGAATACTCAAGTTACGACTATGAATTCGGGTGTTAGACTATCCAATATTGAACCATAGATTTGGCATTAAGTTACGAGACAGATCGTTCAAACATCGCTGCACTGTGTAGCATTTGATTCTCCTTATCGCCCCCGTTGAGGCGACAAATGTAGCTCGGTCGATCGGCTTCTTCTTCTTCCTTCCTTCCTCCGTCGTCCTCTGGTCCACGAAGCTGGTAGCACTTGTTCAACATTGAGTTCAACAAAAATCTTAAGCAGGACGATTGGGAGAAGTTCAGATGTTGGCTCTCAAGCCGCAGAAGAAACACTACAAAGTTCTCTTGCTTTTTATGTGCTAGCTCAGGTAATAATTATTGAGTAAGTTCTCTTATGATTGTCAACGAATTTTTTTAGAGCATGATAGTTAAATGCACTTAACACAAAGAATGTCTCTTATCTCAGGGATTTTAAAAGTGAAGATCCGCTTCTGGTGAATTCGAGGAACAGATGATGAGTTGTAAAGACAGTGATAGTTTTAGATAATTGTTCGTTTATTGCAGAAAACTCAAATATATAGGTTACAATATTATACATACGCCAATAACACTCAGTTGGTTGAAAATTCAAGTTAATACAACAGTTCTCTTAAGTATTATTTTTGTTTCTTATAACTTTAATTATTGTTCTGCGAGTTTTTACTTATCAGCACTGGATTTGATTTAATGTATTATTTAGAGTTTTTAGTAATGAATCTATCTTTGTTATTTTTAGACTTGGAGTAGCTATTTTTATACACTGACTTGAATAATTGATTTTATACGTCGGAATCAAAACCGTATTTACTTGTATGCATCAATATAATGGATGATACTAGTTATAATCAGTCGCGATTCACCGAATAATATTTTTACGATGAAAAATCAATTACGCGCCGAAAACTACAAGCGTAGGCCGGACGGGCCAGCTTGATTGCTTATCTCAGAAGTATTATTGTCGAATGCCAGACGAGTGTGGACACCATCGTATTTTATACTGTCTCGGAAGGAGAGAGGGGCGCGGGGTGAAATTGCACAGAATGAGTGAAGTTTAACAAATGGACTCACCCAAAGTCAGTTTACCTTATTAAAAAAAATGGGTTCTCCCGTATGGCACCACTTCCGCTAAACCAATCAGCGTTAAGTATTCACTTTCTTACCATATAAGGAGCGCTGACGTGTCTTATACGTTCGTAGGACGACAGTCTGCCCGACAGTTCTAGGTTTCCGAAAAGTTCAAGCAACAGAATTTTTCCATACTAATATTTTTAATATTTCTTCAATTAAAGTAATTTAAAAGAATCAAATTTTGAATTACGACTACTGATGAAAACAAAACAAAGCGACCGTTTATTATCGCAAAACCAATGAAAACAGGGAATAAAGCGTCCAAATATCACACAACGATACAAAAAAATATATCTCTACGTAAAATGAAATCACAAAACTTAATATCAAGCTTCGAAATATAATATAATAAGAAACTGACACATGGTGAAAAAAATATAAACTCGCGCAAAAACAAAATCAACAACTTCTTAGCAACTCAACACCAGCTGTCTTGCGGCTGCGCGGCTGTCGTTCCAATAATTTCCGTACAAAAAGTTTTGGCTCACGGACCATGAAGTGTCAAAAATATCTGTCAAAATTTATTGTCTATGAAATGTATGGAAGTTCACTACCGTGGAACTGTGAATTGTTATTCAATAACAAAACAAACAGCGATAATGACACTAGTGACATAATATGTCCATAGATTACGACAAATTGTATCAAAAATTCATAGAGAAATGTAATTTTCCCCTAACTATAGACAATCAGTGGCGGATTTGCAGTCTTGGCCACCCTAGGCCCCAGGCCATGTAGCCGCCCCTTTCTCAGCTATCATCATTAATATGTAGGTATGTACATAATGAATTTATACTTTACTGCAAACTGTTCGAAATCAATGGATCAAAAAAAAATATTTTCATATAAACAAAAGTTCTGGAGTAAAAGTAGGTACTCTTAAGAAGGTTGTTTGGCTAAGAACGGATCGAACTCAGTTCTCAGAACTTAGTTCTAAGGACATAAAATAATTTCCATTGTGGAATGAACCAAATTTCTCGTCGTGTCCTCTGAAAGGCAATCCACATGATGCAACTACTCTTTTCAGAATGTTTTTCCAGTAATTTATTTCTTCGTCTAATTGCAATGTGTGGTCAATGCGACCAAACGAGTTGCTTCGTTCGTTCATATGATTCATATGAAGGACAGATAATTTGTGAGCAGGCGAATTCTCATGAATTGATACTCGATAATAGGAATTTTTCCAATCATTGAAACCTTCCTTTTTGTTGAACTGACTCTCCCCACCATTAAAAAGAACATAAAGTCCACAAAAAACACATCCAGTACATTCGGAATAATTTAGCCACTTTCGCGAAACTTTTCGCCATTTAGAAGCTGACGTTCGAATAAATGTTTTGACAATTGACGCACCTTATCTTTGTAAATTCGCTCACTTTTAGTGTGGATGTTTTGATTGGCTCCGTTCGTACAAAATAATATAATCACGCGTGAACTCATCGATTGTCCATTTCGCTGGATCGTCGCTGATTTTGCATGGTCCTGGTACTAGTGGGACATGTTCGGCTTCTTCCTTTGATCCGCTCACCGCAATGACCAAAATATCAGCATTTGAAGACACTGAAGAAACATCAGATGACGTAGCGCTACTACTGCAACTTGGAACGACGTCTATTGGATCAATGATATATAATGATCTTTAACATCTTCATACGGTTTTCCAAAGAAATCGTCTAATTTCCGTTTTGTTTTAATCATATCCTTTTGTTTATCATCTTTTTCTTTCGCTCGCTTGCGATACTCTGCCCCACTTAATCTTTTCTTTCCATCCATATTCAATTATGCAAAATATTACTTTTTATGTGAGGTATCGTCCTGTAAAATATTCAAGGGCTGTCGATTTTTATTGATATAGTAGTGCGTACATACACGTCGCGACGCGAATCCAGTTACGAAAATTAGAAAAATGTTCGTTTACTCTCTGGAATAGGCACA
The DNA here is from genome assembly GCA_963576905.1 of Mystacides longicornis. Taxonomy (NCBI): domain Eukaryota; kingdom Metazoa; phylum Arthropoda; class Insecta; order Trichoptera; family Leptoceridae; genus Mystacides; species Mystacides longicornis. The sequence continues at coordinate 25,958,164 of OY756421.1, read as the reverse complement.
CTAAACTGTCGCGATTTAAATTATCTTTGCTGGCGAGCAAGATACGTACGTATGGTATGACTGCGGGAACAGCGTCATTTATTGAGGAAATAATCCTTTATTTTAATAATCTTCTTTGTAAATCACTTATCAATATATTTTCGAAATAACCAATAGATACCTATATTTTACCTTTCCAATATACATATTATATACTTACGTAGGTATGTGGTTACATGGTTTTTGGTCACGATTGGCCGCCCCTAAAATCTGGCCGCCCTAGGCCCGGGCCTACTGGGCCTTAGGGCAAATCCGCCACTGTAGACAATAATATATAAAAAGTGCGACGTTGCCGTTACATGTCGAATGTCGACCGATTTAGATCTCGAATGTCTTCAAGAATAGGGTAATCGATTAACCATCGACTAATCGTACGACTTTTTCAATCGAAATTATCAACCGAGATTGGAGAATAGGGCCCCTGACCATTGGTCACACTATACATTACGATTTTGGTTTTTATAACAATTTGTTTTTATGAAATGTAGTATGCACGAATGAAAGTGACTTCATGTTCATAATTGTCAAAAACCTGATCAAAAAATCAAATCTCCTTCACTCCCCATTCAGGGGCATAGGAAGACTAAAAGAGGTCTCCATTTGCTCGATTTTACCTGTCAACAGCTTACAGTTTTAAACCTTATGAGATTTTAGAACATCTGCATTATAGTTCTACCGAGTTTGTTACAAAAATGTATGTTTTGGTAAGAAAATTTTGATTAAAATGTTTAATTTATAGTGATTGTGCTATGTTCACTTTTTTGTTACCTATTTTAAGTAATGTAATTTTTGTAAATAAATTTCATGTTATTGATATTGAATAAAATATACCTACTTTTAACAACATTTTTTGATGTTTTTTTTTTTTAAAAACCTCGAGTATTGTTTAAACAACTGTCAGGACATTATTACATAACTGAGATTTACATCACTGATCATAATATAATATGTACTACCCCTTGATGGCGTCGACATCGATTCAAATTCGATGTGATGTTAAGAAATGATCATACGATAAATTTTAATATGCCGACTGATGGAATAAAAACCGAAAATAAAATATAATAAATAACACACTATATTGTCCTGTTCTCAAAAATGTAATTTTAAATACAGGATGTATTTTCATATTGGCACTAAAGAATACTAATGATACAATAAAAATAAAACTACTTTTATATTTATTGTCTTTTAATTTTATTCATTTGTACATACTTACGACTAAATTTTATTTGGAAAATTTTCTTTTGATATTGATAAAAGCTATTAGCCTAAAAAATAGAGTCAACCCAAGAAGGGACAGCATTTCTAAGCAGACTGTCTGTTTCGTTACGTCTAGGAAGCTTAATATCATGTTGGGTTCTGCAAAATGACAGTAAACGTCGTCACAAGCCAAAGTGGGTCGGTCGAATCCGAATACAGTCAGTACAAAGGCGACTAAGCCACATCTTATGAAAGACGTTCTCATCGATATGTACATGAACCATGATATGTCTTTGGCGTAGTCAAACCCATGTATGGCTAGTCCGAGAAACACTGCACCAACTAGTGGACCAACAGCGCAGCCATTCTGGAAATGAAAACAAAACACTTCAAATATTCACCTTCACAAAGCTTTTGAGCTCAACATTTAAAAAATGTAATTTGCTTCTTTATAATGTAACTCGATATTATTTAAAAACAGTTGATAACTTAAAATTCATTAGGGACCGTTCAAGTATTACGTAACGCATATTTTTAACATTATTGAAAAAAGATATACCGTAACGCTCTTTGTTACCCCTCTTCCCATTCTCTAAACGTTGCCTAACGCACATATTACAACAAAATCACAATTATTACCGGAAATTCACTAAATACCTTTGTTGCGGCGCCGGTAATACAATAGTAACGTTTTACAAGAAAACCCCCCCTCCCCCCCATATTGCGTTACGTAATACTTGAACGCTCCCTTACTTGGATACAACCCAAAGAAATATGCAAATAAAAGAGTGCTGGCTCGCTTATGAAAAACATTTACCCATACGCAACGCAATATCAAATAAATACATTAATTTATTAATTAACACTTTTCTGTACAAACGTCAGTAAAGCTGGCAAAACTAATTTCCCGGGGCATTTTTTTATAGTCGACCAGTCCCGTCCAATCCGAGACAGGAAAACCCCAGGAAGAAATTTGAAGAGAGAAACACACTTCAAAATTTATTTAAATTTAAAAAATTCTGCCCCGATAGGGAATCGAACCCGAGACTTCTTGATCACGACTTAGCGCCTATTCCACTAGGCTACCGTGTTCTGTCTATAATTATTGTAAATAGTAACCATCAACTAGCCTGAAGAAGCCTTTTTGCTAATATTTCCACTACTGGTACTAAATACGAGTAAATGCTTGTACTCACGGTAACACTGAAAAAAGATCCAATGGCAAGTCCAGTTCCTTCAGCAGATAGAGAAACCAGGTTTCCCACTATACAGAATATCGTGAATCTAAGAAATTCAAATGGCATTCCCCACATTGTGTAGACCAGGATACAGAAAACGATGTTGAGAACTATTTGGAGAGGCAACTTGGACACTGTCAGCGCTGCGTAGTAAGGGGTCAAGCCATACCAACCATTGAAGTACTCCTTGCGGACCAGCGCCAGCTCCTGGGGATCTGTAGAGTCAAAGTAATAATTACAAATAGTTTATGCATGAGAATTATAAAAAATACACTCATATATTCTCATACACTCCTCAATGCGACGCAGATGAAGATGTCATCCACCGCAATTACACGGGGTGGCTAAAATTGAGGTTCCCCTCAGGAGTGGTGTGCGATACAAAAATGCCAGTGAGGGTATACGGTCAAGTATACAAGACCGCAGAAATACCCGCAATGACATATAGTTCTGAATGTTGGCCATTAAAACAAAAACACCAACAAAACATGCACCCTGCAGAGATGAAACTCGATAGAGCTAAAAATGTCCGAGGAAGGAAAAAGCAAAAGCGATCCCTCGATCAGGATAGCAAGTGGCAAGTCCATAGATATTTCATGTTATATAAAAAAAGAGTATAAAGTTATGAATGTGTCACCAATGCAACGAAATTAACAAATAACCATGTACATAAATAAGGTGAAGCTCTTAGCACCACTCAGTCATAATATATTTAGAAATAGGCAAATTCGAAAAAATAATAGGTAATATTTTTAACAAAAATGCAGATGAGGAAAATCAATTAATTTACCAATGAAATTCAATGAGTAGTGGGTCAAATTATATAAAATAAAATAAATCAAGTTATACAAATCAAGTTGACAAGTCATCTTAAATATAAAAATGGAGAGCTATTTCCATATGTCATCGCATCACGCCTAAGCGGCTGGACCGATTTCGCTAATTCTTTTTTTGTCGTGTAGGCTTTTATCGGGAGAATGTCCCTTTAGAAGAAAAAAATTAAGAAAATTGCATGGAAAATTAGAAAATCAAAGAAAAAGAATTTTCTTTGATTTGACGTAGACAACCTTATTAGTACTTTTTACCTTATAATTTTTATTCCAATTTTGACAGAAATTGTCAATTGGTGCGATTGACAGAATGCGGATGGAATATACATGGTTTAAAACAAACGCATCGTTCGGTATCACATTGGTCAAATGATAATTAATTCATCGCCATACAAATTCGAATTCAATAATATTCATATTTAGGAACACAGGACAACGTCTGTCGGGAAAGCTAGTATGACATAAAAATCATGGCTATTAGAATGAGCGAAGAAGAGTTAAAATATCATAAAAGATAGCTGCTTAAGCCAGATAGTTTCCAAATCTTATAACATTTAAAACACAGGAGAATAAACACGTCAAATCATAAAGTGCATTTATATTACTCTTGTCAAACACAGGTTATTTAAAGAGAAAATAAATCTGCTCCAGTCTGGAACGTGTCTTTCGCTTCTGAGGTTACCTATGTAGACTAGTAACTATTATGAGAAATCCACATCTTAAAAATCAGAATATATACTTACAAATTAACACTGGCACCATGATCTGCGTGTAAGTGAAGAATATGACCACCGCCACACACATCTTGAGATGGTCAAACATCACAGCCCCGTTGTTGGCAGTGCCAAGAAAACACAGCCCAATGAGAACTCCACATAGAAGATGGTGAAGAGCTTGTATGTAAATTCCTACAAAAAAATTGCAAAGAAAATTTACAATAGCACCTATAATAATCCAAAACCAGAAGATAAATAATAATCAGCTAGATTCTAGAATGATAAATTGGATAATTAATATGACTAGTCTGATTTAAGATACAAACACTTACCAACTGAATTTCTTTTGATCTGTGTTAACATTCTCTTTAAGATGAGTCGGAATTGAGTAAATGATGATGTCTGAAAACCAACATCCGAATTTAAAGAATACTTTTTCATTTTCAACCAGGCTGTCGTCAAAGTAATATTGGACATTTGAGATATTGTTGAATCTTTTCGTACATCTGTGCCATTATCGGTTGGCATAAAATTTGTTACGAAGGAATAGTTCAAACTATCTTCTATCACCTCCGATCTTTCTTCAAAAGCTTGAAACGACGAGCCGTTTTTATTATGGGCTGATAATTTTGTTATGTGGTCCTCATTTTCAGTCAACTCAATCACTAAAACAAGTCAAGCAATATTTTTTTTAATCGCAAAAGGAAAATATCATAGACAATTACATATAAACGTTTAGTCTTAATAGGTGTACTATATTGTCAATTCTGTATCTAGTAATACCTACCTATTTTAGTTTTATTTTAATTTTTATTCTTACAGCACAAATTAATATTATTATTTTAAAATAAAAAAATAACATCCACCATTATTAGGTGGTAAAATTCTAATCCACCAAACTTCTCAGCACAGAATTAACTTGCACCAATCTCTCTAGAAGTCTGTGACATTGACCACCACCTATTTATGAAGATCAAATTTAAAGTGAAATGAGTGAGAATAATAATTATACTATTCAATGAATTATTCATTGACTATTCAATACCCCGTTAAACTAAAGTCTAAGGAGCATAAACAAAATGTAATGCCAATAATTTCACTTACAGAAATCTGCTGGGTTGTGATGCAAGGGACACGGGAATCCGACCGATGATAAAAAGGGCACCAGTGATTTGGTATATCCTTGATAAATACAGAGACCTTGCGCCAGTACATAAACCTATAAACAGTTAATTTTGAGAAAAAAATATATACATATATCTGCAAATAGTAGGGACTGCCCCGATTTCGGAATTCTTAATGTATGAAATATTTACAAACTTATAGAGGACTTAATGCGTCTAAAAGTCTTAACCACTATCATCCAGATGGCAATAGAAAATGTCTACATGAGACTGACATCGGTACTAATTGATAAGAGGACTGAGGAGTTCAGGACCGCATGGCTAACCTATATCCTTCATCAGAAAACAAAAAAATGGATAAGGAAAAGATGAAAAATTGTGAAAAAAAACAGTGCCCAGCTCACTGCTATTCGACACCTCCAATCTCCAATACACATTTCAGCCATTTCCAACTCCTCTCCTTTATAATAAAGCTGACTGGCTTGCATGGCAGCAGTAGTGCCATTGCGCTCATATTTTGAAAAGGTTCTAACTAACATATTTAGCAAAATATAAGTTTATGATTTTACACAGTTGCATATTTACAACTTTTATCCAATCTGGAAGCATTTTCTAGAGACAAAAATCAATACTTAAAGGAATATGTGGTATGTTCACTGGTATTGTGGGAGAATACTATTTCATTGGAATGGATGTGTGTATGTATGTGATGGCGTGTATAGGATAGTGTGTGTACATGGGTATGTCCTGATCGTTTTCATTTTTTCATTTTCTACTAATTTGTTTCTTCTGTGTTCTGATTGTTTTGTTTGTGTTTTTTTTCTCTTTTTGTGTCTTACATAGTACAGTGCCGCTATAATTAAAAATTAGTATCACCTCAACACAGGCTGTCGTCTAGTGAGGTGATAAATTCCAAATATGTACCTATATAAATTTCAAATATGTACCTATGTAAAAGTTGGAAAAATAAAGAAAAAAAAAAAAAAAAAAAAATTGTCATAACAGAGCATGGGAAACTCAGGCTCAGTATCAGTTCTTATTAAAAGTTCTCTGACTCGTAAGTACCTACCTGATTAGTTTAGAATAACAGAAAGAGGAAGTGTTGAAGTCAGACGTTTATTGGCTTTGGTTACCTGATCAAATTGTTCGAATATGGATGCTGAGGGTTGGTGGATCGTGCATATTACGGTTCTTCCTTCTTTTGCCAGACTTCTTAATAATTTAATACAGTTGGTGGATGTGACTTGATCCAAACCACTCGTTGGTTCGTCCAGAAAGAAAACTGGAGGATTATTCACTAGTTCTAACGCGATGGACAATCTGAAATCAATAAGAACATTCATACTAACACAGTAAAAACAAAGATGTTACCAAAAATATTCAAAGTAACGTTAGATTTGCAATATAAATGAAACATTCTTCTGCTTCTGGCCACAATCCACAATTCCACTCCCTACATCACCTGGTCTATGTTATAATTACATATCTCTGGGGCGGATTCTACGGTTTGGCCTCAATAATTCCTTTGATGATGGTTTACACTTAAGAGCAGACCCGGGTGTCTGGTGTTTATGTCCTACCCATTTAGCAGCTATATACCTAGTTTCCCTGGCTCTACTCAGTACCATGTCATTTGTATTATATTTGATACGACCAATAGATCCCATTTTTACGTTATAAATGTTAACTTTCAATCTAGGGATTTCTCAGAGACAAGAAAATTGCAAAACCGCCATTGTGTGAAAACACGAAGAACGCCAATTCCGATCGCTGCAAAGAATATTTCCTATGGTTTCAATGCATTGAAATGTGCATGGCGGAAAACGGGTTCCTGCTTTTGCTGGGCGTATGCCCATTCAAATGCATAGAAACATTCTTTGCACCGATCGGCGCCGGTCGGAACCAACGTTCTTTCTGTTTTCACCCTTATAGTGGAAGCCCAACGACAGAGAGAGAGAGAGAGAGGGGTTGTGGAGGCCAGGGCAGCGGACGCTGCTAGTAAATTATTGGCACGCGGCACTCAACTCAACTGTTACAACGATGGCCCGCACGGCGATCGAACCGGCCGGGCGGACACACATCACTTCTCGTTTGGACGCGTCGCTGCTCGGGTCGTGCACTAATCTCTCTCTTAATATTAAACTTGATTGTTAAACTGTACATTCTTTGTGACATGTAATTCATGTAATAAATTCAGTGTTTGTTACCCCACGAGTTTATATATTTCTCACATCAATTATACCTTCTGATTAACCAGTCCTCAGCGTGGCATCTCGCCACCGTCGTGTTAGACAACACGACTCGAGGAAACCTCTATGTGGTAATCCACATAATATATCTGGAGCATTAGTAGTGACATCAGCGGAGGACCTGATCTCCATGGTCTCAGCCTTACCAGACACCAAGACCACTACAGGGTCGTGGGGAGATCTTTTGCTGCCGTGCCTGTTTATTCAAACTGGGTCTTTACGCGCACACAAGAATACGCCAAAGGCAGTTAGTTTTTTTGAGATCCTCTAAATCAATGCCCGACAAAGAAGAAAATCCGACCAATGGATTCCTAAATAGCATGTGCCTGTCGCACCACATTTCAAAAGCAGGTATACGCCCGGACTCACTAAGGGGAGTAGTAGGTAGATATATATTTCGCTGCCATGAATTTGCTCATAATATGAACTCCAAGTTGAATGGTTGTAAATGGAACGCCCACATTTAAAATTTGGACCACCCTATATCATACATAACTAATTGGTTAAAATAATACCTTTTTCTTTGTCCACCTGATAAATTTTCTATTCTAGTATGCTGATGTTGTAGCAGCCCCATGTTATTTAAAATGGCCGTGCACGTCAGCTTTCTTTGAGATCCTTTGGATAATTTGAGTGTTGCACTGAGAGCCATCAACTCACCCACAGTCAATAGAGGCTGCAGCAGATCCTCTTGGCTCAGATAGCAGGAGAGTTTTCGAAAATTGTTTGTATTAATTTCTTGTCCCGATACCAGTATTTCTCCCGACACTCCTTCTGATCTACAAATCGTATAAGTATTATAATGTTATTTTATTAGATAAAATTATAAGTCTCATGCAGCTTGTCTTGTCACAAAGCCACATTACTAAAGAGTACCATTTGGATTCTTTAGAATAATAGAATAAAAACAGCTGAAATCAGTCAATGAGTAGGTAGTTAGTTAAAATGTTCCCGACTTGTGTGGAACTGAAAATTTAAATGTTCTAAAGGGTAGGTAAATGGTCCTAAACACCTGTCCAGATGGTCGTAAGAGTAGAGGCAGACCCAAATTCAGATGGCTGGATAATACGGAGGACGACATCATAGCGATCAGAATGACGAAGTGGAGGAGAGCGGCGGAGGACAGAGAGGAATGGAAAAGATTTCTTGAGGAGGCCAAGGCTCATAACGGGCTGTAACGTTTTTATAAAGGAAGGGTAGGTAATAAGAACTTACCGAAAGCCAGAGAGAGCATTTAAGAGACTACTTTTTCCTGCTCCGGATGGTCCCAAGATTGCTGACAAACTCCCAGAGAAAAATTTTCCATTTACAGATTTCAATATATCTACTGACTGAGTGCCTGCAAATCGCAATAGTTTTCATTGGATTATTAAATTACCTATTCTTTTTTTAATTTTTATATGATTTTTTTAAGGTTGGTGTAATTACGGCGAGAAAAACCCTCTCACAGCATGTTCCATTCCTTCGAAGCAGAGCAGAGGGGTTGAACCAGTGAAGGGCTGTTTTTGCCTCCCTATGCCCCTAAGTGGGTTCACCAAAGGAGTAAGATTATAGAAAGTTTCAAATATATCTAGTGTTTTTTTTTCATATATTTGTTGTTTATTTTTTACGAGTATAACCATGTGGATGCAGAAAACCTATTTACAGAACCAGTATTGCTATAAAATCTGTAAGCGTGAATCTTTCTTCTTCCTTAAAGCTCAGTTCATTTGAAATAAATTTACCTTGTAGAGATGATTGTTTTACTTAGAATTGGTGAATAGAATCTGTGGAACAAAGGAAGGAAGATGAGGATATTACGAAACAATGCAGCATGTGAGGGATGACACAAAGATGAAAATCAATAAGTTAAGACCATTTGGGCATCGTTAAAAGTCTTTAAGTAGAGTCTGATATAATAGTAAAAGCTATTAAAGAAAATGTGTTTTTTGTTGGAAGACTTGTCTGGAATCTGTATAGAAAAGAAAGGTTAGTTCTCTCTGCTTAGGTGCCCCTTACGGGCCGCCTGATACAGAAACTTGAATTTCATTAGTGTCTTAACCAATCATACAACATCAATCTTCAGAAAATGGCAATCAGTAAAGATTTACCTATGGACAACTCTTGAGTGGATACATTTCTTAACAAAGTGTTGAAATCCAATGCTGTCGAAGTAACACTTACTAACTGGTTGAAATCACGGGTTCTTTGACGTCTCTTAATAATTCTGAACGCGTCAAAAAACATACATAGGTTAGTGTAGAAACTACGCAGATATTAAAGGCATAGTAAAGTTTAGTTTCTTGGTGTAATGTGAGTGACGATTAGCGTAATCAAGCATAAAATCATTATCATACCTACATAATGTAGTTTATAAACCCGATTATCAATCAAAGGTTAGCATGTACCTACCTTCTAAATAAAATCTAAATAATTTATGTGAATTTATACGTCTGTCGTCTAGGTTAATGTTTCCGTTGGTTTGTTAAAACTGACTAATTTTCAATCATTTCCGGACTCAGTTAGACCTGTAAGTTATACACGAAGAACAGAATACCTTTGAATATCGAATGAAAAATAAATCAAAATTGGAATCATTACTAAGATAATGTATTATTTTACATAATATCCAATACAATAAATTTAAAAAATAAATCTTTTTCGATAAATTTGTGATAAACGTACAACGAGACTCGCTTTTCGTATTCAAGAATAAACCTACCAATAAACACATTTGGCTCAAACTCGAAGAATATTGAATTTCTTTGATTCAAAGAAGATTTTTTTTTCCAAAACAGTTATACCTACTTACTTGAAAGTGTTTAAAATTTGGATGTCATCCAAATCTATAAAAAAAATGACGCCGAATGTTTGTAAGTGGAAAAAGCTAGTTAACCCACATAACTTCTTGTTCTAGGTACACTGCTTAGGGTACTTGAATATTAAAATTATGCAAACACACAAACATTAATACTATTTTTTTAATTTACCGAACACTTGATATTTACACACTCTTTTACGTTTTTAATAAAGTCTACAATATTGATAGACAGACGCGAAAAATTATTGAATCATAAGAAGGAATTCGTAGTGTACACTCATTCTCATCAACATTTTAAAAATGAATATGTAAGCGAAATACAGCATATTATAGACAAATCTCTCGCTTTATTCCACAGCATATCGCTCCGCAGTCCGCACATATTGTCTCCTATATTCCTTTTACTTAACACGGCACCGATATGATCTGTGCCATTTTGTATCTTTTTTGTCGTTCATTCTTCATTCATTATGGAACCACTTCAATTTCTTCACTTATTTAAAAAATAATTGTTATGTTTGCATTTTATAGTTGGTTTCATAAACATGGGTTTAATTAATCAGCCATTAACTCCTCCCCCTATAAGACTAAAGATTAAAGAAAATAGTGAGACAATAAGCGAACTCCGTTTTGTTCAATATTCAAGGTTATTTTTAAAGATGAGAAATTTTTCATGTATTATAATATTTACCTACCTATTACTGACTACTGGGAGATAAAATAAATATCACTTCTTCAATATAATAGGTAAATAACCAAAAAAATAAATCTATGTTGTGACGATTATATTTATACTACAAAGGAATGATGCTCATTACACGGGTGTACATAATATATTTAAAATAAATATTTTGCTAAACTTAAACAATTTTAAGGAAATGAAACAACATGTTATCCTTGCGATTAAACCTCAAAATAGACACCAATTAATCCACATCGTAGGTACCTACATAGTTCAAATGCTTACAATATTTGTTATTCAAGAAAATATTGTAGGTATCCAAAGTACATATTTACGAATTTAATTTAGCTATGCGTTACAGCAATAAACAAGAGTTTAGTTTGTTACATAGCAAGAATTATGGTAGGGCCTCAAGGTCATGGCATTAATGCCTACTACAGGAAGTACACTCGAGTATGTGGAAGGCCTGATAGGTGTTAGGGCAGTTCTTTACAACAATTTTGGTTCAATTATGGGTTTCTACACTACAAAAATGTATTTCAAAAAGACTGTATGGGTATGTGAAAAAAATTGAACTGAAATCTTTATAATGGATTATTAAATTTAAGGTTATATACCATACAAGCGGTTACCCGACTGTGCCGCTACGATTGTTTGACATAGTCGACGCAATAACAATAAGGCCTACTGTCCACGGAGGCGCGCGTAGCATCCGCGACGCGGCAAATTGAAGTTTGTCGACGACGCGTACTGCATCCATACTGATTCCATACATTTTCCATAAAAAAAAACTATTTTACGTAATTCGTATACTTATTTTTCATTTGTTTAAAATGATAAACCACAATAATCAATAGCATTATTGTACAATCACACATACTTTTCTATCATCTGACCAAATATAAACACGTGAATTCACTCGCTGTACGCCCAGACGTATACAATACGACAGGCAGCGTGTTTCGCGAACTTTTTGTGTTCAAGGTACACCTACCAAATCAAGAAATTTCAGAGGTACACCAATGAAAAATAGGGGACTCAAATATATCTACGTTTTTTTTTTAGTTTTGACCTTAGCCCATTAAACGCGGCGTAACGTTTTTTATTTATTTATTTGAAATCTACGCAACCAATGGCTGCTTTTACATACAATTTACAAAACAGAAGAAGAAAAAATACAATAGTTATGCATCACAGTAAAAAAAAAATAAGTATCTCTAAGAATTCAATGAGCCAAGCGGTACCTATCCCTTAGCATTTTTTTGAAACCATACAAAGGTGCAGAAAATATATCAATTTCGCCAAGATCATTGCCCCCCCCCCTAAGTAACCTTTGCATGGGCGCATTGAAAGAATAGTTTGTGACACTGTTTGCCAATCTAAAGGTCTGTGTACTTCGCGTGCTCCTGGAAGGGACATGAAGCTCCACCATAGACAACAACCGAGAGGAATCAATCTGGCCACCGATCAATCTATGCAAGAAAGTCATATCCGCTATTGTGCGCCTTTCGGATAGCAGTGTGAGACCATATTCATTGCGAAGATGATCATAGTTAATATCCGCAGCTGGTATACCCAGTTTGAAGTTAATAAACTTCAGGAGTCTATTTTGAACCCTTTCAATTCTTTTAATGTGAATCTGGTAATATGGTGACCACAGAACCGAATTATACTCTAACTGTGGTCTAACGAGACATGTGTACAAATGAACAAATGTTGAGACTTTGGAAAAACCGCGGCACAAGCGTAAGACAAACCCGAGTGTTTGGAGTGCCCTGTCCACCATTGAATTAATGTGCAGGACAAATGTCATGTTTAATGAGAAAAGTGTGACTTTTTAACTGAGCACAGCGAGTGATCAAAATTTGGAACAATCTTTGATAAGCCTACTCTCCTTTCTTCATTGATCTTCCTAAAGGTGGAATTCTTTAACGACTGTTTTGCATTTTTGTCTGTGCTCATTTAAATGGGCCAATAGGTACCTACTTATTTCCGGCAGAAATTAATTTTTACTACCTATTATTTTCTTTTGAACACAGAATCTGAACCATGAGCCTTTACAAACACTTGGGTCTCACAATTTTTCGCGGCACACCAACCGATAACCATGGTGCACCAGTGTGCCGCGGCACACCATTTGCGGAACACTGCCGGGCTACGCCGCCGTGGACAGTCAACCTTAGGCTGATAGGGTGATATAGGGAGGCAATTATTTGATGAGAATGACAAATTAATTAGTGCTTTTGTATCAAAAGTCTTTAACTAAAGCGCTCAAAATGAGTTTCAGTGGTTTAAAACCATTTTTGTGAGACCGGTTTAGGGTTGTTCAGTTGGATGGTTGAACTTGGACATATTATGTAGAAACATTTTTTTTATGTTATATGAATAATAATTGTCTCAAACCATATTCGCTTTATTAGGTAACTTTCTAATGAAACCGTTTTGGAACACATCGGTTTGATGGTTTCCGATTCTATAACTAACATAGAAACAATATTTTTTATTTGTGACAATCAAAATACGAGTTTTTTTTTTAGATTTTATTGATGACAGCATTCTTGTTAAAACTTGTTCATGATAATAATATGTAGGTACTTAATCAATATCTTTATCAAATAAATGTTTGGAAAAAAAAAACCGAGATCAGCAATAGGTAATTACTACATAATGTTATTACCTATGTCTATTATATTCAAAACTCAATATAAAGATCTTGCACTATTCTTGAATCCAGTGAAGCACAGTGCTGAATTATTTAAGAACACTCTACGTAGACAACCTTATTAGTACTTTTTACCTTATAATTTTTATTCCAATTTTGAAATATTGACAGAAAATGTCAATTGGTGCGATTGACAGAATGCGGATGGAATATGGTTTAAAACAGACGAATCGGTCGGAATTACATTGGTCAAATGATAATTTCATCACCATACAAATTCGAATTCAATATTCATAGTTAGGAACACAGGACAACGTCTGTCGGGAAAACTAGTATTGTAATAATTATGTAAGTATGTAATACCCACCGTTGATTCCCGTGCTTTTTATCTTGTAGCACAAATTTTTAAATTCCAAATCCATAATAATGTTAGTTTTCTGTCAGCAATCAAATAGATTCTGTGGCTCGGTGGCAATCTCAGAGCTTATGACAATCGCATATCATCTGGAATGAAAAAAATGAATAAGTAATCTGTATATTATGTATATAAAAAATGGGGCCCTATTTTCCGGGGTCATAGCATCACGCGAGAGCGGCTGGATGAATTTCGCTAATTGTTTTTTGTTGTCAGGAGAAGGTTCTTATGAAAGAAAAAATCACGAACAGTGTTGCCACTTGCCGGGTTTCGCAACGTGCGTCCGGGTGTCCGGGCGAAACCTAAAATGTCCGGGTCGTAAAATTTACTCATTGACCCTATTTTAAGTTCTGGTCAAAATTTTTACAAAGGTGGCAACTGAAATGGTCTTAATTTATTTATTCAATGAAACTTTGTGATATTTTACAATCATTTTTTTTAATAAAATTAAAGTAGGTAACTTTCTTAGTGCTTTTTGCAAAATAATTTAAATACTGATTACAACGGCTCGCGCTCGCAGCTCAAACGAGTAGGTACACGGCCTATAACTACCCTATTATCAAAACAAAGAAACACGTGCGGAGAAGCCTGAAACGGTAATTACTTCAGAAGAACTAAAGACAGTTGATATTAAAATATTACACATTGTTTCGTTCACGGCTACATGTAATCGATTCCCCCACGCAAACCGCACATCTCTTTTATCAGATCAACGAGACAATGAGGTTCAACAAATGAGGTTTTGTTTTAAGTTAACCTTAGTATATTCTATATCGTTATTGACTAGTTATTCCTAACATCAATGATCCAATTTATACATTGTCTCCTGCAGGAATACATTGTATCGTATCCTAATCCTTTTACTCCTGACTTGGCACTCCTTTATGATTAATAGGAATATTAAACAATGTATACAGAACGTTATGCTCATGAAAAAATGTAGCCGTGTTTTGTCTGGATAGGAATGAATGGAAAATGGAAGTTCGTACTCTCTGCGATGGCGAGGAAGATTATTTATCGATTTATAAAAATAATTTAATATTAAACATGCGCCAAAAAATTATCGAATACAGTCAGATAGTATGTACCTACACAAATTTTATCGTTCTTAGGCCCAATCGCCCAATGCATCAATGTTCTTGCACCTTTAAAAATTCTGACTCAACCAGGAATCAAACCTTGTCATGGTGAAACAAACATGGTTTTATAAAACGTGGTGTTTCTATTCTACGAAGGTAGTCAATAATTGAGGTGTGCAATTAAAACCTATCATATGAAAGAATTTAATTAAAATCATTGTGATTAATTCACCTAGCTAAGGACTAATTAGCCTGAGTGAATACATTATATTATTTGCATGAGAATATTGATCAGCTTATAGACTGAACCGGTAAACTCTTACTATTGTAATAAAAACACGACCATGGTGGATTATAAGATACCTACAAATGATGAGATAGATACGATGACGGAGAAGCCAACAGGACTTTAAATGGACGAATTTATTTAAAATGGTTCTACTGAGACAACATTCAGTACATTAGCGCTGGCAGGCATGCAGACAGCGCTGGCTCCTGCTGTGCCTCATCTCCATCAGAGGCCTTTTGCAGAGTGCCTCTTCCCGGCTTCTGCCCTTCGCAAGAAGTTTCCTTAATTGTTTTTTGTTACCCCCGAAAAATAGGTCCTAACAGGATCCCATCTCCCGGTTGCAACAATGTGTGACCTTATGTCCCCTTTGGCCGAACTGATGTGGAGGCACTGTGTAGTGTGTATATCCACTAGATCAGGGCGTCTCTACAGAGGTGCCGGGGCTTTCTCCATAACCAGGGAAATAAAATTCCGCTCCTTCAGAGCAGAGGTAAGTCAATTAGTCACCCTGTGGTAGCCTGGGAGCCTCCGTTAGTTACTTACCTGCCCGTTAGTAACGGATCTTTCGGCACGGGTCGGATGACACCTTGGATTGGGGATTTTTGGGCAGAAAGGTTTACTCCTTCTATGAGCGATTGTAAAAAGTTTATTTTTGTTTATTGTATCGAGGTAATTTTCAAAACTCGAGTATACTATATTAAGTATATTTTTACATATTGTCAATAATACCTAAAAAAAATGCCACATCGCAAATAAGTGCATACTAAATTTATAAGAGCTGATAGTTTAAAATGATGACTTTTATAATATGATAGTTTCATACAAAATTAATACGAGAGAACTAAAGTAATAAGCTGGATGAGGTGAAAATGAAAGCCTGATTTCCTTATTAGACACAGTGTGGGATGATGGATTCAAAAATTATTATTATCAGTTTATCGAGAATAATGATACATTTTCAGTGAAATACTCAATTAATATTAAAAGCAGTGAGAGTAAGTGTGTACTTACGAAGAAAACGGCATTACATTATTGCATGGTTTAACAGAGCACTTTCAGTTTTATTTAATGTGAACATAACATTTAAGAGATTTATCTCCAAATTCGATGAAACTTGTTTCTAATACACTTCGTTAGATCACTGACCCGTATCACTGATGAACAAAGATAAATATGTCAGTAGAAAAATAATTGGATTAAAGAGTTACGAGATCGTGTATGCCACTGGACTGTAATGTTTGTAAACATAGAATAAGTGCTGAGGCTCAAGTTAAGTCCATTCGTAATCAGGTTTCTCGATAGACTGGTCCGTGTACGCTGGCAGCCTGCATCTTTAAGATAATTATTTACAAGAAACTAGGTATTCGCAATTTCAACAATCCATGTTAGTTAGTGCCTTGTAGGTATTTCCCTAACCACATCTATCGTTATTAAGTTATTCACCAGCTGGCCGGTTGCACTCGTGCGTGAAAAAGACGGTTCGAATTCGAACATTAAGGTTACAGAGATGAAATTTCGTACTATGGTACTTCCGTTTTTCGTACTACAAAAGTAGGGGATACTCGGCGTATTCTACTATGCACTTATTTGTTAAAAATCATTCCTATATGCATGCGTTTTAACAAGGTAAGTACATACCTACATACAATATAATATGAAGTGCTGATTTTGATTTTCGAGGATAATTTCCAGTACTTGCTAAATTGTATTGATATAGTGTGTACCAGACATAGTATGGAATCAATTCACTTCCTCACATTAGGTGTTCAATCATCTGTGTGTGTATGGTGCCTATTCTTCTTTATGGGTGTGTCCTGGGATCTGACCAAATCCCAGGCACAAAAAGTCTCCGCCTTTGAAACATTTGGTATCACCGCGTCGCGAATGACGCTATACGCCAGCGCACGCCCGTCGCTTCCATCATCGTGGAGAGGAGATGGACATGACTGGGGTATGTGTTAAGGATGCCGAACAACACTGTTCTTCCTCCCATTAGGGTCTCGAAAACGAGGAAGACTCTCTCACACTGTGTTCCGCTCCTTCGAGGGATTTGGACATGGTGTGGGAGGAGGTCATAAACATTGTGATCGAGTGCAATGGAGAGCCCTTGTTGCCTCCCTATACCACTGAGTGGGGTTCAAAGGGAAAAATGAAATGATCGACTTACTGTCATTTTCCGAAGGATTTTTTCCAACAAACCCAAGAAGACACTTTGGCCGACCAAGTGAAACTGCAAGTCAAATACAGGCTGTTTTATAAAGTACAACAATGTTGATATTGAATGAAATCCGGTTGCTTGTGTCTCATGGTGTTAGGAAATGCTATAAAAGCTCTAGACACACCAGCATGTCAGCTACGACAACAATTAGAGAGATAGGTACTTGTAGTGTAAGTACAAGCGTAAATCTTATTGCACTTCTACATCTTCTTAACACATCTACGCGGACAAGCACGAAACATAATTCTGTACCTGAGGACCAGTATGTCTTTAAATCCAAAAAAACAATTTTATAGTTTCTTTTTTCAAACATGAAAATAGTTAGTTCTCTATGGAGACTGGGTTACCACTATAGTAGACACTATAGAGACCAGGGATTCCCCCGAACAAACATTATGTTTTAGTTAACACTTATTCAATTCTTTTTCTTCTTCTCTTTTGAAAATTGCAATCCTATCTACATGTAACAACACGTAGAAAGCAGATTCCGACCCGCGCCGACCGGCTAATATATTGTTGTCTATGGTTTCAATACATTTAAATGGGCATGCCGGAAAGCGGGTTCCTGGTTTTTCTGTGGGTATCCCTATTCAAATGCATAGTAACATTCTTTGCGCCGGTCGGCGCGGGTCGGAACCCGCTTTCTATGTGTTCTTACCTTAGACCTACTCAATTAGTCTGAAGTTTTTTTTCATATTAGTAATAAATTGTCCCATGTTTTGCATTTTCGTTCAATAAAAAAACAATCACGAACATTAAAATAAGATAGCAAATACATAAGTAATTAATCAATTTAATATTTATATATAGTACAATTATTTTATAATTATTAAGATGTTGCAAAGGTACCTACCTACTAACAAGCAATAATTATAATAATAATTGTGTTACTTTATACATATACCATAATTACAAGAAATTGCGAATAAGCCAATAAAAATAAATGAGCAGAATCTATTAAATCAATTTACATTATGATCAGATCATTTTTATGGATTTAACATTCCAAAGTTAAAAATGGAAAAAAAAAACCAGGTGGCAGAAATACCCAGAAGAATCGGACTTGGTTGGGCAGCCTTCGGAAAGCTCAATCATATAATGAGAAATAAGGATATCCCCATTAATTTAAAAAGAAAAGCCTACGAAGCGTGCATCCTGCCTGTGATGACATATGTATATGGTTTAGAAACAATGCCCCTGACCATAAATACTTCCACAAAATGAAATGCGCGCAACGATCCATGGAGCGACAAACGTTGGGCATAAGTCTGCGTGATAGAATCACAAATATAGAAATCGGGCTCCGAACAAAAATCGCCGATATTATGGACCGGATTGCAAAATTGAAGTGGCATGGGCATCAGGACACGTGGCCAGACAGCCAATCTCGAGATGGACTCCCAGAGTCTTAAAGTGGAGACCATGAGAAAATAAAAGGGGAGTCGGTCGGCCACAGAAGAGATGGGCCGACGATATTGTTGCGGTCGCCGGGAAAAAATGGGTTGAATCGGCCCAGGATAGAGAGAAGTGCGGAGACAAACGGAAGAGGCCTACATCCAGCAGTGGAGGGGAGGTTAGGAAGAAGAACATCCCAAAGTCCTTTTCGAATTGTTCTCTCACTCAATTTTTAATGAAACCCTTCTTTAGTTTCTACATCTCCCTAATTCACTGGCCATGTTCCCCCCCTTTTTTTAAATGAATCTGTCCTCACTCAAAGTGAACACAAATACACTCCTTGACTCTTTCACAGTAAGCTACTTAAAGCTTGTGTCGTGAAAGAGGAAGATGGTCGACACCTGGGATCGAACCACGACGTCGTCCGCACGAAACAGTACGAAAGTACGGCATTGTGACCGCTGGGCCACCAACCACTTCATTATCTACATTCTTATTTCTTTTATTCTAAGCCACGCGGTTATTCTGCTCTTTATCTTTGTCAGTCGTATCTGTTCAATGTCGAATAGTGACTTTCCGTATACTTATCCAAACATATGTATGCAATGCTGAGAATTCATTGGCGAAGCCACGTTGGCTCATGGTATGGGACAAGGGACATCGTCCCTTATTTTACTTTATCATACTTGAGGGTTGTGAACAGTTTGTCATTTCTTCCCGTTACAACAGCTAGGAACATGCATGTAGGAAGCTCTGATAAAGTATCACATATTTCCACGGACATCTGATTTTCTTCCTCCTTTTTGGCATATCATCCACAAGGGGGATGATTTGGTCTAATTTTTTATTAATGAATATGTAACCTTTTTTCAGGACTAGACCTTAACGAATATGTAACAACTAATAACTCTAAGAATTAATTACTGATGTTCGATTTTTAAATGGAAAAAACCGCTACGGGCTTACGACCGTCTTCTACTGTTATTTCGAAGGCTGGCTTAGTGCGATCACTTTACGTTAACAACGTTCGCCATTAGGTGGTAATGTTTAAAGTGTCCGAAACTCCTAATCATGAGAATTCTCAACATGTCGAAAAATATCATGTATATGCAACAAGTAGATATTTAATAATAATTAACGAAATACCCCATAGAAATAAAAGTTGGAAATTATTGAGAACAAGAGAATTTTTTATTGCCATAGAAAGTAGTAGAAAATTTCATATTGACCCTAGTCCGGCCTTGATCGCCATAGCAATGAATATCGGCTAACGGATAGACAAGACAAGACATAGGAGTAGATAGTACGTACAGTAGGTACTATGAGAAATATTTCGTTTTGTCATAATATAAAAATATTTCGTGTGAGGTTTGTAATAATAATATAACACTTTTCTATACAAAGGTGTCAGTATAGCCGGCGGAACTGAAGCAATTTTTTCCAGTCAACCGGTCCCGTCCAATCTGAGACAGGCCAACCCCGGGTAGAAATTTCAAGTGAAAAAACACTTAGAAAAACTCTGATCCGACCAGGAATCGAACCCGGGACCTCGGATCTGAAGTCCACAAGTCATTTGTAGGTAAGTATAATAATATAACATACGATAAACCCATCATTTTTCAAGGTATACAACAGGGTGACTGATAATTTGACCTATTCCTTGAAAGGGGTTAAATACTAGAGCCTATTTGCAACAGTTTTGTACCCATTAACTAGAGCCAATATACGCAATATGACTGATTGATGATTAAGTTTAAGTAGGTACATTAAAATTTAAATAATTACTTTGAGACATAATATCATTTACATAGTTTGAGTAAATAAAAAAAAACGGTTAAAATCATTTAACGTAGTTTAAACCGCGTTGACGGTCTTGGATAAGTTATGGAAAAGTTGGGACATTGCAAGGACTACCGAAATGAGACTGATAAAACGTCTTTCACTACGTCTCTGAAACTTTTACTCTGAAGGCCACGGGCGGATCCAGCATTGGCGCCAGGGAGGGGTCACGACATAGTAAAAAAGGTCATTTCCAAAATTTAGTATCTGGAAACTACCCTTTTCCTTAAAAAAAAAGGTCATTTCCATGATCCAGGGGGGGTCATCATGAACCACAATAACTTATAATTATAATAGAAAAGTAGGTATTTTATTAATAAATGTAAGTACTGTACTTCAAAGTAAAGGTGTAGACCCAGCCCAAGGATCCGCCCTTGCAAGATTCATCCGTTTGGGATGTAGTCCTATAAGAGATTTGAGATGTAATCCTGGAGACGGCGTCTCCTGGAGCAGACGTCATCTACTTTTGCGTTAAAAAAAAAAACAAAACAGTCCTTTATACTAGCCCGCAGAAACTATTTTTCAACCTCTGTCCTGATGTCCAATCGTTTTTTTTTCAAACAGTTTTATCGTGTATTTAATTGTGTATATTATAATAAAAAAAAACTGCTCTCGAAATAAACAAGCCATTAAGCCTATTGCTGCCATATAATTATTGTCCATTTGCATCGAAATCTATTTAGATCATAAATAAAGACGGATTGGATACCATCCATTACAAAAGGTAATAAATTCGTAAGACGGGTTTATTTTCAACGATCCTTTTCATTATTAAAATATTTATTATTATACAATCGACTGTTTGATTCTACGATAACTTCCACAAATTTTTGTTACCTACGGTCTTCAACAGAACTGCTGTTTTGAAGGATGGCTCTTCTTTCCTAGAAAAGAAAAGAGGTCATAACGCAGTAAAATAATGAAAGCGGGAAAGAGAGAGAGTGTGTAATCTTGACTTTTGGTGTAAATAAGCGTAGCTTGGATACCGCAGTAAACACTGAAATAAAATGTATGAACTTAAAAAGGTTCCATAAAAAACCTTATGTAATATTAGTTAGTCATATCGAAAATTAGATTTTTATTTTAATATGACCGATGAATTATTGTGGGTCCGGTTTTCTAGAAAACCATTGCATTAGTGAGATCGCGTTCACAACGTTCGCCATTTTAGGTGGTCACCTTTTCAGTCAGTCATGTACCTATCACTTTTCAAGTGATCGCTTTAATGTTAAACACTTTAGATTTTTTTCGCATAATAATAAGATCATAAAGATATTTATTTATTTATTTATTTCCTCATGGCACAACAAACAGACAAAACATATACATCTAGGCTATAAAAGACAAATGAATGAAAAGATAAATGTTATGCCCCACTTAAATGTGTGCACATATTAATAACAATGATTGGTCTAAGAATGTTTCAAAAGTCAAATATTAATAAAAAAAAGAGAAACAATAATAACAGTAAAAAAATCTCAATTTAAATAATAATAATAGTCTAAAATAAAATCTCTCAAAATAAACAATAATAACAGTCTATAATAAAATGTCCCAATATAAATAACAATAATCGTCTCAAATAAAATTTCTCTATATAAATAATAATAACTTAACCTATAAAATATGTCAAAAAATAATAAAAAGTACAAGGTACAAATCAAAGAAATAAACAAAGCATCAATCACAAAGAAGGGATAGAGGAAAGGAATGGGAGAGGGGAAAAGGGTGACAATTTATTGATATTAAAATTATTGTAAAACAGATCATTCGTTGAGAACACTGAGAACAGAATTCTTAAAACTATGTGGTGTAGCAGCAAATAATATGTCAATGTCAGAGTACTTATCATTGTAGTTGCGCTTCATTCTATGCAGTGGATTCCTACAACCAGCATTAGATAAGTGTCGGTTTATTTGGAACGGTCTAAAATACCGTCTTTGTGACGGCACGCACAGACCGACATCGGCCAACAATGTGGCCACGTCTACAACAGATGTACAAATCTTATGAGCATACAAGCATCGATGAGTTCACGTCTCTTATAGGGGCTGATCAAACCTATCGATACAAAGCCGCGGAATTTACGTTCGCCAATACGAACGAACTTACGCTGAAATTTTTCAATCATAGATATATATCTGTCATAAAATGGGTTCCAAATGGGTGAGCAGTACTCCAGCCTTGATCGTATTAGAGTGACAAACAGTTGCAACAATGATTCGTGATTTCTGAAGTCGGAAGACGTTCTTAGGATAAAGCCTAAGGTCGCGTTACAATTTTTTAATAAATCTTCTATATGTACGTCAAAATGTAATTTACAGTCAAATATCACCCCCAGGTCCCTAATTTGAGACAGGTGAGCCAATTCGTAACCATCTATTACATATGTATGTTTGATGATTTTTTTGTTCTTGGTGAACGTAATAGAGTTACACTTTTTCAAATTTAGCTCAAGTTTATTTCTGATGCAATAGTCGTAAACTCTAGTCAAGTCCTCGTTCAGTTTAACCGCGTCAGCCTCATTCTCTATGCGAC
Organism: Mystacides longicornis; assembly: GCA_963576905.1. Classification (NCBI taxonomy): domain Eukaryota; kingdom Metazoa; phylum Arthropoda; class Insecta; order Trichoptera; family Leptoceridae; genus Mystacides; species Mystacides longicornis. The sequence goes on along the minus strand of OY756421.1, from coordinate 25,934,848 downwards.
GGAAAATCTTCAAATCGTCTGCAAATAGTAAGAAATTAGAGTGCAGAAAACAGCTATTTATGTCGTTAATAAATATGGCGAACAACAAGGGACCGAGAACGGATCCCTGCGGCACTCCCGACGTTACCTTCACATATTTTGAGTTGTAACCATTTAAAGTCACCGTCATTAATCTGTCAGTCAAGTAGGACTCTATTAGTCTCAGGAGGTCACCGTGAACGCCGTATAGGGCCAATTTGTGTAGTAGTATATTATGATCAACTTTATCAAAGGCCTTTTTAAAGTCCGTGTAATTTGAGTCAACTTGCAGACGGCCGTCCATAGAGTCAAACAAAAGTCAGAGTAGATTAATAAATTAGTCAAGGTCGATTTTCGTCTTACAAAGCCGTGCTGCTCGGGGAGGAAAAATGGTTCTAAAAAGTGTAATAAGTGGTCCTTAAGTATTGCCTCGAACACCTTCGAGATAGGTGACAGTATGGAAATGGGTCGGTAATTATTAATATCCGCCCTACTGCCCGACTTATGAATAGGTGTGATATTTGCCGTCTTCCAAGTAGTGGGAAAGCGACCCTCCTTAATGCTTTTATTAAAGATAATGCGCAGTGGCTCCGTCAGATGGGGGGCACAACGCTTGAGAACTAGTGGTGACAGTGCGTCAGGGCCAGTGCCCCTGTTGACATCCAGATTATAAAGTTTATTGTAAATTTCTGAACTCATTATGTTGACAGTGCACAAAGAGGATGATTGACCAAATTGGGTACAATCTTCCGTCGTAGAGTCAGCAAGCGAGACTTCATTGAACACAGACTGGAAGAAATTAATGAAAAGATCTACAACTATCTCGGGGTCACTTGAACAAGTACCGTTGTAGTGCATGTTTTTCGGATAGTTGTTGGATTTTTGAAGTGGTTGGTGACCCAGCGGTTACAACGCCGGCTTTCGTACTGCGGACGTCGTGGTTCGATCCCAGGTGCCGACCATCTTCCTCTTTCACGACACAAGCTTTCAGTAGCTTACTGTGAAAGAGTCAAGGAGTGTATTTGTGTTCACTTTGAGTGAGCACAGATTCATTTAAAAAAAAAAAAAAAAATGATTTCAGATTGTTTACATAGGCGAAAAAAGGTTTGATATTTTTCTGGAGTGACTGCTCAACGTTGTTTAAATAATTGCGATGGTCATTTTTTTGTGCCGTTTTGAGCTCCGCTCTATAGTTTGAAAAGACAGCATAATCGTGTTGGTTTTTGAATTTTTTCCAAAGACTCCAATATTTGTTTTTCGTTTTTGCTAGTGTAATTGTCGAAGTTTTGTACCAAATTGGGAATTTATTAGTTTTAGAAACCTTTTTGGGAGTAAATTGATCGATGATCGATAAAAAGATACTGTAAAAAGTATCTGTTGCGTTATTCACGTCCTTATTCTCGAGAACTAGGTTCCAATCTATTTCGGCAAGTTTTTTATTTATTTCGTTAAAGTCAGATTTTAAATAATTATATTTAGGCTTACTGTTTTTATGAAGTGTTGATTCTACTACAATTGGAATATCGATCAATAGAGAAGGATGATGTCCATCCTCAGGTACCAAGGGAAAGTCGCATCTAGCCACACAACAGGTTAAATCAGACAACACCAGATCCAACAAAATATTGTTCCCATTGTATATAAGGTTATATTGATTCAGATTCAAAAATGCCATTGCCTCGGTGAGAGTCTGAGCCGCGACACCACTGCGGGACTCCATTATTGCAAACGGGAGACGGTCATGGCTAGTCCATTTTATAGATGGAATGTTGTAGTCACCTATGATGCAAATATGACTGCTTCGATTCGTTAGTATAAATTTATCTGATATTTTGTTTAAGTGCAGTTCATAGTCGCATACAGGAGATGATGGGGGAATGTATACCACACCAAGGATAACATTAATCTTATTGTGCCTCCCAGAAGACAAAGAAAGTGCAACAAACAGGTCCTCACACGTAGTCTCCCACTCAGGTTCATGAAGACAGTTAAATTCATGCGACACAGCAACCAAGACGCCACCGCCCTCCCGCTTTTTCGTTCGTTCGAAGCTCCTGTCTTTACGGAAAACAACGTAGTCCCCACCGAACAACTCAGAATCACGAACGCCACAATTCAACCAAGTTTCTGTCAGAACCACTATGTCATAACTATTGGCAACCAGGTTGGATCTAAAGGTACTAGTTTTACTTTTTAGGCCTCTACAGTTCTGGTAATAAACTTTTAAGGCGCCTGTAAAGAGTACGGAACCGTATTGTTGCAGCTGAGGGGCGCTGTCAAAAACACAAGCAAAGCAAGCAATTGCCACCTCGCGCGAGATCTGTAAATTGTTAAGTTAACAAGGGAAACATAAGGGTAAACAGAATAAAAGGAAAGTGGAAGGCTAGGATAAAGTTGGATACTGAAGGATCTGTGACTGATACTTACATGACAAGTTAAACTATCTTTTGGATGTCGCTGTCGGAACGTATTGCAAGGGCAGGCTCGTTGACATCCCTTCGAGCATATATTTTCATGTGTTTCACCCAGGTGAATTTCCATTTCTTCAACTTGGATCTCGCGCGCGCTTCCCTGAAGAGCAGCTTGTTTCTTAGTGTGAGATGTTCTTGGATGTAGATCAGTCGGCCTCCGTCCGCAACACCGATGTCGTCCGTTGTGAGGCTGCGTTGCAACCGCGCCGCGGCTAAAAAAGCATCTCGCAGACTCTGTTTGGAGAACTTGAGGATGATGTTTTTAGGACGATTGTTTGCTGCTACCCCGTGCGAAGTTCTGTGAACGGCTGCAACATCCTCCCTGTGGAATGGGACACCGATCTTGTCGGCCAAGGTTGAAACAATGTTGAACAAATTTTCTCCTTTGCGCTCTGTGACGTTTTGTATTTCTATATTTAGACATCTGGCACGCTGTTCAGTATCATCGACGTGCCTCTGTAGTGAGTCAAAACGTGACTGAAGAGTGTCATTCACTTTTTTTAGAAGGTTGTAATCGTTGTTTACCTTCTTAACAAGTGATTCACACTCATCCACTCTTTTGGAGCAAAAATTTATTGAATCAATCATGTCACTATATTTTTCTTCCATTTTATTGATCATTTTGTCGAATCTCAACGTTAGGTGATCGAAAAGTTGGGTAAGTTTTGAGTCTATATAGCCCGTGATGTCTTTATTCAGACCACTTTCGTTAAGTAAAGCTGATGAAATTGCCGCATTCTTGTTGAGATCTTTTTCGGTGATTAAATTTTTTTTTTTTGTCTATGGGCAGGATTGTCATAGCGGTGATTGGCTGATCGAATGACGCAGGGGTCTGATCATCGTGGCGGCTATTTTTTTTTTATATATGTAAGACTATGAATAGTTTGAGGTTGATTATACAGGTGTTTGCTAGAACGTTAGGGTAAGAACACGTAAAAAGTCGATTCCGACCCGCACCGACCGGCTCAAAGATTGTTGTCTATGGTTTCAATGCATTTAAATGGGCATGCCAGAAAGCGGGTTCATGCTTTTGCTGTGCGTATCCCCATTCAAACGCGAAGGCTAAGAACACGTAGAAAGCGGATTCCGACCCGCGCCGACCGGCTCATAGATTGTTGTCTATGGTTTCAATGCGTTTAAATGGACATGCCGGAAAGCGGGTTCCTGCTTTTTCTGTGGGTATCCCCATTCAAATGCATAGTAACATTCTTTGCGCCGGTCGGCGCGTGTCGGAATCGGCTTTCTACGTGTTCTTAGCCATAGAAACATTCTATGCGCCGGTCAACACGGGTCGGATTCGGCTTTCTACGTGTTCTTACCAGGGTTGCCAGGTGTTCGGTATTTTACCGAACCGTTCGGTATTTTTTTTTTTTTTAGGGGAAATTACTACTTTTCGGATAGCAAATTTTGAAAATGACCTTTTTTTGTTTTGGTTCGGTATATTTTTGAAAAAAACCTGGCAACCCTGGTTCTTACCCTTAGACAAAACGGTACTGGAGGCCAAGTCGAAATATTAACGACAGCCTCCAACGTTAACAATTTGTTGTTATTTTCATAGAGATAACGTAAAAACTGTTGATCAACGTGCGTTAAACAATGCACGTCGAAAAATTCCGAGTCGAAAAATTAATTCTGACAGTTGTTTAAAATTAACATTACCTCGTTACCTCGAAATCTATGGAAACATTACGACGCAGCTGTTATATCGAAGACGAAATACATTTTATTTTGGTTTGGAAACCATTTTAAATTTGGTTAACGTTAACGTTTGGAACGTTAACAGTTTTCACGTTTGACGTTATTTATTTCGACTTAGCTCCCAGCCCTGAGCACATAAGAAAAGATCATTTAGAACTTATTGCAGCTACTCAAAATTTATATATGTAGGATAGGTACTCCCTCTTTTTAGGAATTAAAAAAAAATATAAATTTATAACTTTTTTTATTTACCAATCGATAGCCGTGTCCAGACAGACCGAGCATGGTTCTCGAGGCAGCCTCGGGAGCCGTGTCCAGACAGACCAAGCACAGTTCGCGAGGCAGCCTCGCGAGCCAATATCTCGCCCAGTGTGGACGTGGCTCGGGCTGCCTCAGGGATACGTTGCCTCGGTAATTTTCTAAAACGCTCGAAACGGTGCGGTGGAGTAAGTGGGATGGGCTACTGATGTAAGTGCGGCAATCACGCACCTATGCGAGAATGAGAGGGAACTACCCGCGATAACGTGGGCGCGTCGCAGTAACCGTTCCATACTAACTTAAATATTATATTTTACATCATTACTAATCCATTTTTTTCAACTTTTTATTAGTTATTCTGTTATCCGGAGTGGAGAAGAATCCAATAAATCAAACATCAGAAGAATCTGTTGAGCCGATCTCGAGTTATAAGTGTTCGCACTAACCCGACTTTAATTTATATTAGAGATGTATCCAAATTCAGAAAAAATAAATTTATAGGTATAATTCGGAAAATTCCTTAATAAAAAGTTATGGTCCTTCAAAGTCAAGAAACCGTTACATAACTTTATTTTTATCTTTATTTTTAAGTCGGTTTAAAAAATACTCAGAAATAAGATTGAGTTCTCCAAATCTCGTTAAAACACCCTGTGTTTGTTTCTTTCAGGGTATTTATTTATCTTATGGTCACAGTAGTACATCATAATAAAAAGGCAATTAGCACAAGAGATTATGTTAGTCAAAAAAAAAAAAAGATTAAAATTTGAACTCAAGGTTGTTCATATATTCAGTTGTCGCCTCACTCAGTGTCATGAAATCGGCAGGATCACCCTCATACGCTCTGAAAACTATCTTGATGTAGGTAGCATGCGAACATCTGCCGATTTATTTCGGTGAACAACCTTAAGATATGACATTGTTTTTTTTTTTTTTTTTCATTCAATTTTTTTTTCCCTTTGTATATAGATTTGTCCTATGAACTCTTATATTATTAATCTTGATAATGGCACACATCACCCCCCTGGGTGGATTGCCTAATAAAAGAAGAAGAAGAAGAAGGTAGCATGCGACCATGCGACCGACTGAGACCATAGAACGAGCGTCTCCAGACTGTACCACGGCCACCAATAGGATTCCATTATTACGAGCATGCACATAGGACGTATCGAAATGTCAATATTTGGCGGGTTACGAGGATCTGTTCGAAAAAATTTCCGTTGTTTTTCACCACCTACCTCTGTGCTCCCACTTCTCGTCTTATCCGAGTGGAATTTGCTGTGTTTTTTTTTTATTTACTTTAAACTTAGCAAAATGAATAAAAGCGACGATTGTGAAAGAGTATTTGCTTATAAGAAAGGTTTGATAAGCCACCAAAAACGAAATTGTGGGAAAAAAACATCTAGGATAATATGTGGAGAATGTGAAAAATCATTTAACACTCGTATTTCCTTTGAAAACCACATTGCAAACCATCATGGCGTTGTCCAAGACAAAGTTGAAAAAGAATTTGCCACTTTTGAAGGTACTTGAGTCAAAATAATCATATTTCAGTTTAAATAAGTTCAGTAATTGTTAAGTTCACAGACTGTTTCGACTTTTCAATTTTTTTATATGAAACATATATAGAATTTATATAAAAATTGGTAAATAAGCATTTAATGAATTAATGTGATAACAATTAATTGAAAATATAATAACATCACATACGATCGCAGAACACATAATATACTCTCTAACGAGAGCATACGATAGTTTAATAGAAATTTGACATTCCATTATGAGTATTGAGTACGAACACAAAGTGGGCAAACACTATGCTGTGCGCATGCGTAATAATGATGGAATCCTATTGGTGGCCGTGGTACAGTCTGGAGACGCTCGTGACCATAGACAGAACCATAGAAAAGAGAACACCGGACAAAAATCTTGTTAATGTTACCATAGAAAAAAGAAAACCTGTCGATCATCGAGTTTTGATTTGGATGTCAGTTTCAGTTTTTGTGAAACATTAATTTTCGGGGATAGTTCCTTTAAACTTATTTATACTTTTGATTGTATAAATAAAAAAACTTTCAAAATGGGTCGTCGTTCGATAAATACCACCAAAAGTGGTAAATACATGAATCCAACGGATCAAGCTAGTAAGTTATTATTTTGTTGAAGAATATGGTGAATTTTATGTTAAAATACTTGGCAGTTGACATTTTATCAAAATACAATGTGATGTGACTGTTGTTATTCAATATTTTAGACCAGGTATCTATAATTTTCTTAAATCAGCTAATCCATTATTACTGAATGCTTTTAGGAAAAGAAGCAAGGAAGAAGGAGTTGAAGAAAAACAAAAAGCAAAGACAAATGGTTCGGGCTGCTGTTTTGAAAATGAAGGATCCCTCACAGATATTAGAGGAATTGCAGAAAATAGACGAAATGGGTAAATTCTGCCATAATAATTCTTGTTATATTTTTATCTAATAATTAACTTCTCTCAAGTATAGATATGTTTGAAGTTGTTGAAGTCTTTTTATGTTTTTTTTTTTAAGAATACAATGTTTTACAACCGTCTCCTTTGAATGAGAAAGTACTCAAAGAGAAGAGGAAAAAGTTAAAAGAAACTCTAGATAGGGTCCTGAAGATGTATGTAAGTATAAGATTTTTTTAATAAGAAACTAGAATTACTATGAAACCCGTTTCTTTAAGCTACATAACAGTGTAGTTTTACACTTGAATTTTATGCCATGGTCAAAGATTTTCTTACTTGGTATCTTTGATTTTTTACCCAAAACTAAAATATAAATATATAACATTTGATATTGTACCAATGTTAATATATATAGCTATCAAGCAGTTGAATGTACAATGTATATAACCATGGCTCATCACATAATGCATGCAAAATGACCATATGTAGCAGTGTCAAAAAGCCCATACAATTCCTCATTTAGCTTTACCAAATATTCAGAAAAAACCTATACTTACTTTTTCACTAAAAATGTGTTTGTATTCCATCTACTGATAAGCTGAAAATTTTTAGTCTTCGGCAATGCTACTTAGCTATCTTGAATTTCATAGTGTGTTCTTTTTGGTATTCTTAATGAATATCTATAATAAAACTACTCCAAAGTTTTTAAAATATACTATATTATACATTCTTCTTTAGAGCTGTAAAGAAGTATGCTTGGACACAAATGGACTTGGATAAGCTTAGATCTGAGCATGCTTTTATGTAATCACCTCACATACTTTTCAGGATAAGGATGAACCTGACAAATGGGTTGAGCTGAAACGTCAAGAAGGGGAATATGAGAGAAGAAGAGGTGCTTTAGCAGCATACTATGAATCTGTCAAACACGCTCAGGCTGTACAAGTAGATGATATCCCACTTCCGACGCTACAGGTAAATAAATCCTATCAAATAATCAAATAAAAATGGTAAATTTTAAGAAACATAGTTGTGATTTTTTTACATAAGTAGAACCTATCGGATGACAGGCATAGAAAAAAGACACAAAGCAGTCATACGTATTGTTCCTAATGCACTGGACTCCTAGAGAGCGGTGTGTCACCTGACAAGACGGCTGTCTTTCAGAACTGCGACAATGTTATTTGTTACTACGGTAACCACAAAGACACTGTTCTACACTGACACATTCACCGTTGCTAATATCAGTACTGTATTCCTAGGAAAACAGACCATTAAAGTGTCCCCATTTTACTTTACTATGTTGTGGAATGCGAACAATTTGACATTTCTTCCCATAGCAGCAGTTATTTTATTTATTTATTTTATAAAGTTATATAAAATTATATTTATATATCGTATAAGAGTTATAAAGTTATATGCAGGAACCTTTGATCAAGTATCACATATTTTGTCTAAATAAATTTTTCCATGGACATGTATGTTTTTATGATTGTCAACGGATATTGACATACAGATTAATGATATAAGTATGGAGAATATTTCTGATGGAGTTAAAATACCCATCATGGATGAACTTAACCAATCACAATATATGGTTTGTGGTACGACTCCGAGATATCTGCTTGGAGGCTTGAGCAATGACCATGTTTGTTTAAGTATAACATTTTTTTACAGCCGTTTACATATAAAGTATCTCATGTATAAATTTTTATGGTGTGATTGTAGGTGCCTGATAATTTATTGTTTGGTAATGTGCCTTCACAAATTCCACTGCCCATGGATACTACACCTTCATCCACACAGAAACCTGTCAGCATACTCAAGAAGGACTCCATGTACAGTGTAAGGACATTTAAATACTCAGATTGTATCTTTTTGTAAAACATAACCTACAAATGGCTATTCACAGAAGGATATAGAAACTTGGAATTAATAAAGAAATCGCAGAAAATCATTTTAAATCCGTATTGTTTATCCAAAACAAAATGGTGTTTTTAAATAAAATAAAGCTATTTTTGCAGATATTCCTTACACAATTTATTTAACATAAAACTCGATTCAGGTTTTTTTAGTTTATTGCCAATCTTAATCTCAAATATTAATCTATTTCATTTCAAATTTCATAGTTCCAATACTGTTTTCTTTTTCTCTCTCTTAAAGCTCTTAGTTGTGGGACGTTGAATAAGTTTGATTTAAAATAACCTGTAAAGGTGCATTTATACCAAACAAACATAGAGGCAGAGTCACCAAGAAAATAACAACGAAGAACTGTCATCGCCCATTCATTAAATGTTGATTCTATGGTATCCAGTATAACAATAAAAGGATGTTTACTCTTCTTCCAGCTCTTGCGCTATGTGTGTTTGGTTTAAATGCACCCTTACCTGTATCCAAGATATTAGAGTCCGGTATTTTCAAATTCCTGTAAAAAAAATTCATAAAGTTTCTTCTATTAAGGAAATATGTGACCATTTTATAATGACTTTTCTTTTAGGAGAAACATTTACATTTGGAGCCACCAGGTGTCCCGCCGTTCCCCCCTCCCAACTTGGCAGAATTATTGAATGACAACACAGACCTTGACGCAATTGCTAAATGGGCTGGACAAAAAACCCTGAGGTTTTCTGATCAAGTTGAAGATAACGAGAAGGTAAATACAATGTTTAATTTTAAGACTTTGCCTAAATGCATTCAGGAAACTTTCTTGGATACATGACATCTGCAGACATGATTGGATAGTATAAATTTTGAGTTGTTTACTTAGAAAAGTATTTTTATACTCATTTCTACTCTTTATCGCACAAAACACAAGATTCCAACTAGATTTAGAAAAATGAATAAAAAATTACTTTTAGTGTTCAGATAGTCTGTTTGATATCTCAACCATCCATTGAGTTGCTAATCTGCAGATTTTTTTATTTTATTCCCATAAAATACAAAAAAACATAAGCATTTTACAATGTGTGTATAAATATATATAATATGTATTAAGGGTTTATTACCTCACTAGACGAGAGTCTGTGCTGAGGCAATACTACTTAATGTAAAAAGAAAAAGAAACCATGCACCCATCAACCATATATGAAGTTTTCAACTTGCATTAGAAAATCGCAAATACAGAATAAGCACGCACACAAAATAGAACACACATACATTCATAAAGTCTTTTCATTAGCCTAAGTATGTAAGACACAAAACGTACTTATAGTCTTCGTTTTGTACCAAAACGGAGCCAACTGTCAGTTTTTAATTACATGGGTAGTATGTAAGCCTACGTCACCGTAATTTAGTGAAAACCTATGCGTTTTTGATTACGCGCTGTGATTTCTCGCGTCTACTTGAAACGTAACGTAACGTTTACCTTAACATGACGCAATGTCAAGTTATCTATGCGAGTTACATACTTAGGCTACAGCACATTTCACAAGCATCATCCATCACCAATTTAACCATTCATAACTGCAAAAAACAACGTCGTCCAACTAAGAAGTCCCTATCTTAAAATTTGCATTAGATTTGTCTATTTTGTTTAGAGAAGATGAAGATAATTTATTGGTTTGGATTTATATAACATAACTTATCCCAAATAAAATAGGTCTTCTCTTTATCTAATAATTTTTAAAAAATTTTACAGGTTAAAGCTTTAGAAAGAATAAATAGTGAAAGTGAATTGCTGAGTGCTGAACTAGAAATGAACAATGCTCGCTCTACCAATATGGATAGTGATTTTAATTTGCTGAAAGCAGTGAAACCCACATCGCTGCAGCAGAGGATGTTGGCGCTCTCAGGACAGAACATAGAGGACTTTATGAAAGAAATGGAAGAAGTGCATAAAAAGAGGGAGAGAGAAAGAGCCGCTGATCTTAATTCTAGATTGGCTGCTATCACTCAGGACGGTCCCAGGAATGACAAAGATGGAGATGGCCAAGCAGGTGATCCTGAGGATCGCTTGAACATGCTGTGTCCACCTGGTACTTCCATGGATAATCCTGTTCTTGGGCAGATGAAACCACCTCCACTTATGGGAACCATGATAAGACCTCCTCCGCTACGCCCTGGACTAGGAATGCCTCTTCCCAGTAGACCAACTCCTCCGGGCCCACCTCCAGGGCTGCCTCCACGTCTCATTCGCCTCCCACCTGGCCCACCACCAGGACTGCCACCTAGAGGTGTGCCCATGCCACTAGGTCCCAACATCCCCTCTCACCCCATGCCTATTCCACTGCCTGTGCTGACTGCAGCTCCTCAACTAATCAATAGAAAGGATGCTCCTCAAGGACAATCTGCCACAATTACAGCAAAACCACAAATCAGAAATTTGTCAGCTGATGTTACCAGATTTATACCTTCTGCATTGAGGGTTAAACGGGAAGATAAGAAGATCAAACTTGGTAACAAGCATCCAATGATTGAGACTACCAAGAAACTCATAGAACCCAGCCACAAGCCATCCGGATCACAGACCAAAGATGATGCTTACATGCAGTTTATGCAAGAAATGCAGGGACTGCTATAATTACCTGCTGAATGCTTATCATTTTGAGAATATAGTATGTAAAAATTATTTCAATAAAAGTCTTCTTTTAAATAAAATGCTACTCTCGTTTAAAAATCCTTTACATCAAAGTTGTGTAGAACAGATCATATTCCTGGTTCAAGTGTTTAGTATAGAAGAAACCTATGCTGGCGAACTAGAATCACCATTAAAAACTCTATAGCAGGGGTCGGCAAGTAGTTTTGGGTGGGGTCCGAATACTGGGGGGAAATTGAAATGAGGTACACAAGAAAAACAAATGATACTAATATAGTAACTATACTTATATTTAGGTAAAATTAAGGTTTCAAATCACATTCTGAATTATTATAAAAGACAAGACCTAAAATTAATGTGAGAAACTAAAGTTTGGTTCTGAGAGAACAGCTAATTCAAGTGCATCTTCTAGGTGGGCGTCCATTAATCATGAACGATATTTGTTTTTTAAAAAATAAATTCACCTGTGAGAAAGATGTTTCACGTATTATGTATGTCGAGCCAAACATTGTGGCCAAATTGATAGCCAGTTTTTTGCAATTTTCTTATTTTTCTGGGACATGTTTGGCCCAAAATTCTTCGATGGCTACCGTTTAATACATTTGCAAAGATACATCTCCATTTGAAGTGATGGCTTTGACATATTAAACAATTTGGCAGCCACATCTGTCCATTATGCTGCTACATCAACTTCAAATGGCGATTTAAGAAAGGAAGATAGCTTGCCTATTTCTGCGATGTCTTGGAATCTTGTGGTAAACTCGTTTTTAAGATCGGCCAGAAATTTTACAAACACTGCAATCTCTTCTTCAGAGTTCTCCTTTGTCTCTTTGAATCTTCCAAGATTCTATGTGTAATAAAAAATTTAAATTAATAAAGGTGTAGTATACCTTATCTGTGTATTTTTCTATGTACTTGCATTGCAATATTTGGCGGTCCGCAGTTCATACATTCGCAGTCCACCTGTTGATAAAATATTATAGGTGTGGGTCCTAATATAGTCCTTATATGAAGGAACCTACAAGATGAAAACTAAAAATCAATGTTCTGCCCAGCCCATTCTGAGTGGCAAGATTATAAACATCACTTTTCAGAAAGTTTTTCATGAAGTCAAAAAAATGAAACTGTGGTGGGCGCTTATTTTTTTTTTTTGTTAACTTAAGCCTTATTGATGGTTTCATACAGTCTTAACTCAAATTAATATCTGTCAGTTCTTTGTCCACTGATTTTTAGAAAAGCCCTGTTGTTGAGCGCCGCATTCTCCCATGGATCTTTTATCATAGCAACATTCACAACACACTCGATAGCGGCTTCTGAAATATCTGGTTTTTATATTCTTCAATTTTTAAATATTTTTGTAAAAGGATTTTTTATAAAAATATTTCTGTCATCTTTTTAAAAATTGATTGGGAGTAAATAAACCAAAATATTGCACAATACTCGTTAAAGGAACAAACACACAAAGTATGGGAAACTGCATTTTGGCTGAATCTTGATCCCTGAAAACTATAGCTACTTTTTAGAGAATAGAAAGAGAATTTATTTATTTAGCAAATTATGAGTTTCTAAAAAAAACATTATTAAAATTACTCTCCAGCAAGCAGATATTGCATGTTCAATAACTTTTAAATTGAATATTGATAAATATTTTTGTAAAAATTCTAAGAAACTACAAATTATTTGGTTTGACAATAACGGTTTTGAATTTCGAGAACTAAAAAATAGTCATAGAGAATGCAAATAATTTTCAAAGAATCTATTCTATGCGTATTTTTCAAATTTCGAAGAATCTACAAGTCTGTATAAAGATATCAATGAATACATAGTAGGTATAAACTGTCCTTAATAATAACACACACTTATCGCATTTTTACATCCGTTTCAATGGTAAAGTAGACACGTACGTTATTCCAATATACTCACCTATCTTTATCTCTCTCCTAATTTTGGAGAATTGTTATTACGTTTTGGTTCTGTCTCTTTCACACATAATCTTCCCCACGTAGTTTCTATTTTCTAACATTACCGTTTTGTGGTGTCTCTTTTTATCACGCAGTAGTAAATAGCATATTATTATTATTATTGTTCTCGTATACATACGGACTATGGGCTCTGTTTACTCAATACTCACTACTCAGTTTATTATTGTGTGCGTGACAGAGAGGAGATATAATGGTGGATCGTAACGAAAGAATATTATTGGAATTATTAAAAAAGAATGGTAACAACTTGTGCGCGGATTGCAATAGCAAAAGTACGCTTTTAATATATTATTTACTTCATATATTTTGTCAGCGGTTGCGTTATTATTTCTATTGATGTTTTTTTCGAGAGGCATAAGCAAGGGGGGAGGTCATTTTACTAGAAGTTCATCGACCCTGGCGCCAAATTTTGTTTATATTCGCAGCCCTCGTGTTATAAATATGTTATGAAATAGGGTTGGTTTGTGAAATGCGTAATTTAAAATTTAATCGTTATTTGTTATCTTTCTAAGTATAAATTCGCGTTAATAGTCACAATTTCATAATAGGTAATTATAATAAAACGAAAAAATTGTTTTTATTAGACCTGTGTGTAATCCAACAGGAATCTAACTGGTTTGACATTTTTATGTTAATTCTATCCAAATATAAAGGGGATGAAGGCTGAATCTAGTATAAACTATATTTAAACTTGATATATTGTTTTTCATATTTTTTATTCAGTGTTTTTTTTTTCATATTTATTCAGTGTTTTACGATAAACATCCTGGAAAAACCGTTAGTGGGATGGGACATTCAAACTATCGCAACGTAAAATAATTTCTAAAGCAGCAAAAGTTACCAAATAATAATTGAGCTTTCGTTATAATCATTATCGAATATTATAATTGTTTATGTTCGTTCGTAGCACGGTATAATGACAAAACCAACTCAACTAGGGGAATATTTTTCCTATGAAGAAATGTTAGATTGTCCACAGCTCTCAACATGATAAAGTTGGAATCCTATCAGGGACGATAACTAACTTGTAGGAGAATTCCTGTCGTCCACCAGGTTTTCATTTGTTATTTTAAGTGTCACAAATAATATATGTATTGATTTTAGATCCAGAATGGGCTTCTTACAACTTGGGTATATTTATCTGTACTCGATGTGCCGGAGTCCATCGGAGCATGGGGGCGCATATCAGCAAAGTGAAGCATCTAAAGCTAGACAGATGGGAAGATTCTCAGGTGGAGAGGATGCAGGAAGTTGGCAACAGGACTGCCAAACAGAAATATGAAGAAAATGTTCCAGCGTGCTACAGGCAGCCAAATGAAAATGACCCACAGTAAGGAAAATGTTTAAAATTATGTAAAGTAGAGATAGATTAGATATATTAACGTGGTTAAAATCGGTACTCTCTTATTCTAAGTCTCTGTGAAGTAACGAAATATGTATGCGCCCCTATAGAATACTTCGGAAAGCTCCTCAACCCATACAATATTCCCGTGAGTAATATTCCAATTGGGGTAGAGTTCAAATATGAAGTTGTCCCCAAAAATAATTCTTAAATCATACCGGCATAGTAATATTATTTATCTACTGGAAAAATCTGTTCCTTTTATAGCGAAGTATTGAATTGAAATAATAATTAATTCGTCTCTTAACCCTATAACACATGATCAGACTATTTTGTATTTATGCTGAATTAACTTTTTTCTAATTAAATTATTATTTCAGATTAATAAAATTTTTGTAAGTTCCATTAAATTTCATAATTTATTCTGGCAATGGGTCAGGGCCGTCGCGTGGTTTTTAAGCGCCCAAGGCTAGAGGTGGTTAATTTAGCGCATAGCATGTTATTATAACGCGTTAATTTTAAATAGCGCACGTAGCGTGCTATGCTAAATAGTTTGTAGACGCTATGTCGTTATGAAATAGCATTTGGAAATCCACACTAGACTATTAGTCATCGCGTGAATGCTGTGAGATGCGGACGCGTTATGTTTCTGTTGCAGCCCGCTAAGACTATTTTATAATAATATGATCGTGGGCGACCATGGACTTAATACGTCCATGTGTGTGATGTTATTTATTTATTCTGTTAAAATTGCGTTTTTGCTAATAGGATACTACATGGCAGAGTAGATATAATGTGTAGACTCGGTTAATTTATGTAGGTTAAAAAACTCTTTGTGTAGGTACTCACGTTAAAATTATTATTTAAAAACAATTCCGTGTTTTTATGTTAAATTTTATATATAGGTAGATATACAAAGACAATTTTTCTTTAAAAACACCTATAATAATTAATTTAAAATTTACAATAATGTTAAATACCTACCTACCTAAATATTCAATTCAACTGCCTATAGACAGTAATAAGCTTGAAAAGTATGCAGCAAAGTTCATTGGTTTCCCTAAAAAAAATAATTATCAGTTATGCGACGTATTAATAAAAAAATATTCTTGTATACGAGTAGAAAATAGCACGCGAATAATCTGTACAACGAACGAGGTGTGACGTAGCGTGTTACGAAATCTAGCGTGCCGCTAATTTTAACACACCATCCGCGATCTGATAAAAAATAGCGTGTTATAAAATAGCGTATGAAATAGCATGCTAAATATTTTTAACATATAGTCTGTAGCGTGCTATTCGTTTATAGCCGTTTTGAACAACACTACCCAAGGCGAGGCTTTGATCAGCGCCCCCCCCCCCCCCCCATAACTTGTAATTTTGTTTATTCCAGATTTAGTTCGGAAGGATGATACCCTAGCTCCGAAGTCGTCATCTGCGGCCCGAGCGACTACCAAAATTGATTTTTCATAAAAGTAAATTAAATAGAAAACGGGGGTTATTTTTTTCAATTTACATACGAGGAGATTTCGAAGTATTCTCGGAATGGATATGAAGGAAATGGCAGAAAAATCTGAAATAATTCGACCATTTTATACCTAGACTTTTTCAACTCCAATGCGCTTTTTCAAACGCCAATTTATATATCTTTTCAACAGCCCAACAAAAATTGTCGTTAGGTACCAGGGATAAGCTTTATGGTAGTTCATTGATATTTTGGAAACCATACTATTGACGCGCCTTTGCAATGCGCCGAATGTGCGCCAAGTGAATCGACGCGTTATCATTGAGGGATAAGACATTGGGGGACCATTTTCCTTGATGATTTTCTTTCTACAAAACCATGCATAGTGATTGCGCAAGCTATTGAGGCAATACTTTTGCCTATTTAAAATAGTCAATAAGCAAAAATTCTTTCGAGTTCTAGAATAGGTACTATCGTAAGGAGTTTTTCGACGAATTTCATGACTTTGACTGCAGATTTACATATTTACCCACTGTATTGACTCGCATTTTTTTCAGGAGCATAATAACAATAATCAGTTTTCATTCCCAGTAATAATGTGGTGAACAAAACACTTTTAGAATTTTCACAACAGAGCTCCATACTCTCCATAGAAAATTTAATTCGCGTTTGTTTCTCCGGTAGTGTGAGGATTTGTGGTATCCTTCTTTCACCAGACTTTTACGAGGTCAAAAAAGTCATGAACTATTCAGTGAATAATTGTCTTCGATTGACTTTTCTTCATTTTTCAAAATTGAAACCATTTGTAGATTCTGTTGAAATCCTCCTTTTTAAAAGGGGGTAGGGGGCAAAATATGAACTATTTTCAATTAATACAGTGGAGGTGGGGGCGCTAACGCCCATAATGCGGTCCGCTGTGATACCTCACATTGTCCTATGTGAAAAGTGTGACGACCGCTAATCTAAGGGTATCATCCTCTAGAGCCACTCTATTATCCACCACCTATGGACCCGCCGTCTTTCGGGTTGGAAAAAAGCTGATACCCGTCTTGCTTTTCGTCGTTGTTTCGGATAGTCAGGTTTGATCAGTAGCTATTTAAACAGATTCTAGTCTAGTTTCCCATTGTTCAACAGACCAAGATTAAAATAGGCTTGAGCAGATTGATTTCCTGTTGCTCGCTCTGTCACAATGAAAATCAAGGATGAAATGAAAATACATTTTAGTTAGAGTTTTTTTAAGATTTAAATTTCAAAATTGATTAAACTTTTTATTGCAAATATTGCATTTCTTTGGCTCTTCTCAGCTATGAAATCGCATGTGAATCCCTGGACTGTACTACAAACAAAATAGAATTTGTTTTACCCATGGCGGCGCCCCTCGAATCGCGACGTCCCTGCAATGGGTGTACTTATCTCTTGTACTATTATCGTGATATCCTCCACCAAAGTTGACGAGGAAAATTTAATCATATTTAAAGGAAATTGAATTAATTTTTAGAAATTTTTGTTTCGCATTGTGAGAAAATCAGCACTTTTGCATTTCAGCATTAAAAAATAATCTACATAATAATAATTATTTATTTCGCAGAAAAATAGTTTACAAATTAAAGTAATTTACAATTTACAAATAATTAAGGCAATATAAATCATTGAATGATTGCTCTCCAATGTTAAATGTCAAGTTTCTTCTTCTTTTTTACGAAGTGGCAATTCACTCTCGAGAGAGTGATCTATGAATGTCAAGTTTGTATCATTTAAAAAATTATTTTTACCATCATAAACTTTATGATGAAGGGTTAGGATTTTAATTCTGTCAGGAGTTTGTTATTAAATTTTCTTGTTATTCTGAATCATTCCAATAATTTTTGTCATCAGTTAAAGTGCATTGATAAAACATTTGAATGTTAACATTTCGATTCTGCAACTGAATTCCTAACATGATGTCAAATGTTTACCAATTATTTCCTTTGTGGTCAGTTCTCTAGGTATCCACATCCTCTCTGTGAATAATTGGAATATTCATATGTATACGTGA
This sequence comes from Mystacides longicornis, assembly GCA_963576905.1. NCBI lineage: Eukaryota > Metazoa > Arthropoda > Insecta > Trichoptera > Leptoceridae > Mystacides > Mystacides longicornis. The sequence goes on along the minus strand of OY756421.1, from coordinate 25,916,623 downwards.
TACCTATTATGTGTGAGTTTTCCGGGGTTATCTATTGTTACAGACACGTACTATGGGATTTTCCCAATTCTCAAGATACCTGTTATATAGGTGGTATAATATTTAACAAGGTATGTGATATTTGGTGGTTATCGGTTTCAAAATCAAATGTGTATGTTCCTTAGGTAGGTACATGAAGTGCTTTGAAGTTCATGGGTTCGGTGCCGACCATTTTAACTTTCACAACACAAGCTTTGCTTTCAGTGATAGATGTGGAAAGTGTACATATTTGTATTCACTTTGGGTGAGCCCAGAAACATAAAAAAATGTTATATGCAGATAGAACAGACCACCACATTTTCTTATTCAGCCCTACTCAAGTATTTAACAACACGAATAAACCACTACGAGCTTACGACCGTGTTCTACTGTCACACCATTTAAAAATAGAACAGTAATAGCCAGTCATCAGTTGTTGATATGTTCGTTGAGAATCTAGACAAACTTAGAATGTTGTATAACATTAATACAATCATAATTGCAAGGCTATGCATGATGACTCTTCTAATAATTATTACGTAGATGTGACTTTCTAATTTGTGATTTTGGCTGTTTTTTAGAGTTCTTTTGGAGCAGTGGATCAGGGCAAAATATCAGAGAGAAGAGTTCACACACCCTGAAAGACAGCAGTACACGTCTGGCAGGATGGAAGGATTCCTCATGAAGAGAGGGAAAGAGGACAGCAAGTACCATCCAAGAAAGTTTGTGCTGAACCAGACTGAGGATATATTGAAATATCACGTCAAAGAAAACAAGGAGCCTAAGGCGGTGTTGAGGATATCTGAATTAAACGTAGTGTTTTCACCTCAAAAAATAGGATACTCAAATTCACTCCAATTAACCTTTATAAAAGATGGCTCCACAAGACATATCTACGTGTATCACGATGACCCAGAGATTATCAACAATTGGTATGTACCTATGATATTATTTTTCTTGCCTAATCATCATCAAATTGTTTGTTTACTAGATATAATACTGTACTTAAATCAGCTTCAAAAGAAATCGTAGGCTCAGATTGTTGTAAGATAGCTGAGGTCTAAAGCTTCGTTCCCTTTTAGATTTGTAAACCTAAAAGGGAACGAAGTTAAAAAATACTTGGAAAAGTTCTGTTATGTAGAAACTAACATCATAGCTTCCATAAATATTTGAAACATTGCGCTGAATAAAAAGAGAGAGTTTAAGATGGATATAGTTAGTATCCTTACCTTTCTTATAGTTAGGTACCATCTATTTGTGGCAGTTGCTAAATCCTTCTCACCAACTGATGTTTCATTATTCAATTTAAAAATATCATACCTACACGCTTTAAGCATTTGAATGATTGAAAGTGTGAGCATTGGGTCGTTTGTTTAGTGGCTCGCATAGGACTGTTAGGTATAAGGGTTCGAGTCCTGCTGGGGCATAGGATTTGAATTTGAAAAGCTGATTGGTAAACATTTTTAACATAAAGTAATCACCTTAAGCCAGTCTTTAAAACTGCAGTAGAAGACGGTTGTAAGCCTTAAGTTGTTCAATTTTGAAAAAAATACCATTTAAAAATGAACATTCATTGATTTTAATGTTAGCATCATAATAATGTAGAATTTGGGAAATAGGTACTATGATTATTGATAAAAATAAGGTGAATACTCTTATCATTTTGAACAGTATGCGGGCTGTGTATGATGCAGGTGTACATACATGTGATACGGCATATTGCAGTTTTGCTATCTCCTTGTGTTTACTTGTGCATGCTAATACATGAATACTCAAGTCATAAAATTTATAGATATCTGCATGTTTGTTCTGTATTTAGTGAAGAAAGTCATTGAATTAGAACATGCATGGTCTTAGCATGTGCCATGATTACTGGTCTAAAATAATGTTTCCAGTAATATAAATGACTTATTTCTAGAAAAGTTTTCCCAAATTTTGTAATGTTTCGCGCAACTTTATAAACTTTTTATTTCGTAAGAACCTTCACCTGACAATAGATAAACACAACAAAAAAAGAATTGATGAAATTGGTCCAGCCATGATGCAATGACCAGGGAAATAGGCCTCCATTTTTATGAATAGAGATATGACACTTGAATGACAAAAAGTTGCATCAGAATTTTTCCAAATATTGTCATTTTCGATTCTACTTAGTGCTGGAATCAAGTAACGGAGGATCATTTTCATAATAAATGTATCTGTTTTTAGGTATATGGCAATACGTTGTGCAAAACTTCACAGATTGCAAGTTGCATATCCAGCAGCGTCAGAATCAGAACTCAAGTCACATCTTACCGAAGACTTTCCTCGTGAAGGATGGCTGTGGAAAACCGGTCCTCGTCCTTCGGATGCTTATAAGAAAAGATGGTTTACACTAGATCATAGAAAACTCATGTATCATGATGATCCTTTGGATGCCTATCCCAAAGGGGAAATATTTTTAGGTTTGCACATTCTCAATTTATTGACAACATTCTCAATTTGTTAACAACATTCTCAATATTCTAACTACATTATGTGTTCTATCCAATGAGATTTATACTAGAGATGCAATCGAGTCTAAAAAATGGCATGTAAAAAAGTGTGCCACCACCGAAAATGTGCCACGCTCGTGTTTTAGTCGTTGACAACAGCTCGAGCTTGACAGTTGTGTCCGCGGTAATACGGTGTTCTTGAAAATGGTGGATTTTGTGGTGAAAAAAAGTCGTTCCTCAACAGAAATCAATATAGGAAAATCCTTTTATCAAAAAGGACGTATTTTATGTGCATATTATTGTGATAAAATGTTTAAAATATAAAAATATATTTGACAATTATTTTTGTTTTATTAGTTAGGCCCACATCACACTACGGGTGCATACCGAGCGGGGTTAAAAAAAATCGCCTCTGTATGAAACGCGTAGATACATTTTTATTTGAATTTGTATGTAACCCAGCGGTTCAGTCGACGGCTTTCTTACTACAGCATACGTCATGGGCTCGAATCCCTGTGCCGACTATTTCCACTTTCACTATGGAAGTGTGTGCAAGTTTCCAAATGTATTTGTGTTCACTTTTATTTAGCCTAAATTTATTTAAAAAGATACACCCGTACGCGGCGTATGCAACAGTGCATAGGTATATATCTCTAGAAATTTTTTTTTATTCTATCAAGGTTTTTTTTTTATCAATTTATTTAGGAAAAAGAATACAACTTATATTTAAACAGAGTGCTCCCTAATTAAAATTATATATGGAATTTAAGGATGTTCTGCAAACAGAGGTTTTCCACTTTCAATGAAATTTTTTACGAAATCCATCATACAACTGAGAAATCGCCAGCGGTTTTTCCCACAGTGCCGTATTTCTGACGGTTCTCGTTTAAGCTGTGTGTATGAGCCCTTACCTAGCCGGACGAAATTTAGAAGCAAGTACACTATAACTAGTGTTTTTATAAAAAGGGTCATTTTTGATTCGAATAAATAAATCATTTTTTCCATTTTCGAAAAATATTTTTATGAATGTGCTTTTAAACTGTTCGTTGTCTGCCTTGCATTAATAAAGACGAGAGATCTTTTTCAAAAGGTTCTTAGACAATTCTGACAAATACATTCAAATCTCACGCACAAAAAGAAATTTCTATTAATGTGTACCGGTAGAAGGTGACAAGACTTAGCCGTTTGGCGTATTATGTGTGACAAAGACAAAAATATTCGTCAGTAATGCTTGATTGCATATTTTTATTTAAGTTCAACTTCAAATTTACTCGTGATGCTACTTTCAAACTAAAAATTGTATGGAATTGCATCTCCAGTATAATATCTCATTGGTTCTATCAATACCCTTAATGGACTCTATCATACTAATTTGATTCCGGTGTTTTAGGGTATAACTCGGATGGTTATGCCATCAGAATAGGAGTGGCTACTGGCTTTAGGGATATGGGATACAGCTTCACCCTGCACACTCCGGAAAGAAGCTTCTGTTTAAGTGCCTCGTCTGAAGAAGATAGAGATGAATGGATAGCCGTTATAGAAAAAGTCCTCTGTAAGCCACTGACACCGCAAGATTCTTCAAGTGAGTAACTATCAGTAGATTTAAAATGGTGAAACCCTAGAATAATTGAAACGATTTTAATCTAAAACAACTGCACTAAGACAGGTTTTGACACAATGGTAGATGAGTAGACGATTAGAATGTGATGTTTGCATCAAAAGGTTTGTTTGCTCATCTTGGGAATGCATTTACATATTTATTTTCGTTTTTTTTTTCATCCAGCAGCTGGCATTACAATATTCACTTATTTGCTGGTTGAAATTTATTTATATAATATATATTTTTTAAAGTACTTAACCTAAATTAAAACATTAATAAACTTCTTTCGATATGGACAAGCCTAGTTCACTATGAAGTGGTTGGTGACCCAGCGGTTACAACGCCGGCTTTCGTACTGCGGACGTCGTGGTTCGATCCCAGGTGCCGACCATCTTCCTCTTTCACGACACAAGCTTTCAGTAGCTTACTGTGAAAGAGTCAAGGAGTGTATTTGTGTTCACTTTGAGTGAGCACAGATTCATTTTTTATAAAAAAAAAAAAAACATTGGTTGAAAAACAGTGGTGGGTAATTTAGTTACAAAAAACATGTCTGAACACCTACAACTTGGTCGAGCAAATAAACCACCACTTTAGTGGAGTCGATCCATTTTGTTCTATTTTCTTGGTCAAGTATGCATCAATGGCCAATGGTGGGGTGGTACCACTTTAATATATCTTACCATAATAATTCAGTAAAATTTGGTTTAAATGGAGCCTATTCTTTCAACAATATATAGAATAATTTGTTATCCGTATCTTTTTTTATTATCTTTATACTTATATCTTTTTGCTGTTTTGTAAAAGGCACTTGTGCCATATGATTATAAAAAATAAAAAAAATAAGTTAGGGGGCGTTCAAGTATTACATAACGCAATTTTTGAAGATTTTTGACCCCTCATGTAACGCGCCGTAACATTTTTCTGTACCCCCCCTCCCCCCCCTAAAAGTTACGTAACACCCAAGAGACTATTTTTTACTGAACTCTCGTAAAAAAATAAAAGGGTTTCAAAGGGTTCCTTTGCTAACTTCGGAGAAAAAAAATACTATTTATATGTTCCATAAATTTATCTTTATTTTTTCTTTTGCTGTTTTCCAAATTTTGGCATAGCTGCGTTGGCAAGTCCAGTTGATGATGTAAATCCCCCCTTTTGACCACTAACGAATGCTGACAACGAAAATAAAATAAAAATGACGTAAGTATAATACAGTCGAGGGATTCCCCGTAAAAAATAAAAGATTTGCTAACTTGGGGGGCGTCCATTAATCACGTGAGCCCAAAAGGGGGAGGGGGGGGTCTGGAAAAAAATCACGAAAGATCACGTAGGGGGAGGGGGGGTCTACTGAGAAAATCACGTGCATTTATTTTTCTGATGAAGTTGAAGAAAAACAGTTGCATTTTCAGTAATTTAAAAAAAAATACGATAATAAAAATCATAAGTTTCATAATTATTAGTACTAAAAAAGTACACGTGATTTTGGGGGGGGGGATGGGGGGTATCCTGAAACATCACCAAATATCACAAGGGGGGAGGGGGGGTCTAAAAAGTTGCAAAAAAACATCACGTGATTAATGGACGCCCCCTTGGGAGGGCGAAATAAAAATTACATACAATGCAGTCGAGGGACTCCCCGCGTAAGACTTAAACGAAAAAGGTTCCTTTTTTCACAGAGCGAAAAATTCTTACGCTTAGGGTGATAACACGTAGAAAGCCGATTCCGACCGGCGCAAAGAATGTTGTCTATGGTTTCAATGCATTTAAATGGGCATGCCGGAAAGCAGGTTTCTGCTTTTGCTGTGGGTATCCCCATTCAACTGCATAGAAACATTCTTTGCGCCGGTCGGCGCGGGTCGGATTCGGCATTCTATGTGTTTCCACCAAAAGCTTTAACATCGGAGAACAAAATAAAAATGACGTACGGTACAATCGAGGGACTTCCCGTAAAACATTGTCGAAAAGGGTTCCTTTGCTAACTTCGGAGAAAAAAAATGATGTACCTACAGTACCATCGAGGGACTTCCCGTAAAACATAAACGAAAAGGGTGCCCAACTTCGGAGAAAAAAAAAAAACAAAAATGACGTACAGTACAATCGAGGGATTCCCCGTAAAACATAAACGAAAAGCCCAACTTGGAAGATTTATTTCCCAATTTTTTTTATTTAAGAAAAAAAATACCGTTACGTAACGAGTTGTTCAAACCCCCCCTCCCGCCCTCGTAACGCACAGTAACGTTTTGAAAGACCCCCCCTCCCCCCCAAATTGCGTTACGTAATACTTGAACGCCCCCCATAAACAGGTTTCACATTTTTGATTAATTTTCTACTACACCGCCATCTCTTGGATTTTTTTAAAAGTAAAGCAATTATAAAGGAATTGTTTTGATTTCAAACTTATGACCCGTCGAATTTCATCCCGCGTCCTAATCAACGATAACTATTACATAGTACAATAAATTATTGGCTGTCGTAACTCACATTTTATTCATGTAATAAGTCAAAATTATTTTTTTATTCTGGGTTAGGTCGAAGGTCGACGGGCGGGTCAGCTAGTAGTACAATAATACCATAGATTTTTAAATAATACCTAATAGTATAATAACCGACCTCGGTAGCCTAGTTGTAGTGGCCTTCAGATCCGTGGTCCCGGGTTCGATTCCCGGTCGGGTCAGAGTTTTTCTAAGTGTTTTCCACTTGAAATTTCTACCCGGGGTTGGCCTGTCTCAGATTGGACGGGACTGGTTGACTGGAAAAAATTGCCTCAGGCAATAAGTTCCGCCGGCTATACTGATACCTTTGTATAGAAAAGTGTTATATTATTAATAGTTGTGACAAATATGACGTTTTGCACTTTATAACTCTTTTCATGCCTAAATCACTCAATGATGAGTGGAAGGCTAATTAAAAAAAAAACTTATATATTATAGTATGAAAGATTTTTGATCAAGTAGCGTGTAATTAGCTGCTAAATTATTCGCTACTCAACCTAGTCTGAACTAGGCTTAAGTACTACACGTGTTCAAAATTTTTGATCTCTATTTATAAACTTCTTAAACTGTTTCAGTTGCCGCCAGGTTAGTAAGGAAAAGAACCGCATCAAATACGATGAGTATTTTCAGCGGAAGATAGGAATGTAAGAGAATGTTTTATTGTGACAATGGTTTTCCTCACTCGCTACCAAGTGTTTGAAAAATACAACAATGGCGAAGTGAAAAATACAATAATGGAGAGGCAATTGCAGTAATAACTAGTCTAGGATAGAAAACATGTCTTTTCTATTCAGTTTATTGTAATTAACTTTTACAAGCAGGTATATGATTATTATCAATGAGAGTAAATTAATAAAAATTAATTTAATTTTTAGTGTTTCTAGATCAAAATTGGTGGCTTCAGTTACTGTATTTGATTATTGTAATTATTTTTTTATTGTGATTTGTGATAATCTGTACATATAATAGATATTATTATATAGATTGCCAAATATTAGAAATGGTAGAATTATTTTATAATCCTATATTTTTAAGTTTGTTTTTTTGTAATTTTTGTTCAACGTTTATGAATGCATGAGCGGATTTTTTTTTTGTTATAACTGTGTATTATATCAAAAATCACATTATATAGTGTGTAAAAATGTACATGATATGAAATCTATAATCTCCTAAGCCATACAATATTTAATATTTTCTTAATAATAATAGAAATTTATAAGTGGAAATGCTTTGCGGGTGGAAGTATAAATATAGTCACCTCTCACTGGTGAAGAAGTTTTCCTGAGTATTGTACTCGTCTCAACTCTCTTGATGAAACTTTTCCTTTTGTAATAAGATCACAATTTAGATCACCAATTAGCTCACAAATTAGCTCAGCGGTAGAGACATTTGAGGGATGGTCTCATGGAATAGTGGGTTTCGCCAGGAATCACAACTCATTGAATAGTTCACAAACTGGGCATTTTATTAGTAACACTTCAAAAGATTAATGTAATTACACAATGACAATCAACTAAAACTTGTTTTGAGTCTATTTTATTTGTAATTATGTCCGGATGGGAACAGATGAAGAGGATATAGCGAGATTAGCGAACGATCACTCGTGGTGTTCAACGGTGAAATTTAAATTCGGCCGAGCGCGTCAGACGTCAGCGCACGTCCGTGTTGATCGATGCCGCGAATTCGATTGGTGGCGCACACGCCGGACCAAGCCGGAGGCAGCGCCTTCAACGGCCCAGGCCCGAACTCAATCCCGCACATGCGCACCATTAAGGATTACAAATTATTCCCGCTACATCAAGACACTGAAAAAGTAAAGATTTTTTTCTATTTCCTTGAAAATGAACTTTGTTGAATTCCACTTTCTTACTTGAAGTGCAGATCACAAATTATGTATGAATGAGAACTGCAAGGAATATTTGATTTAAAAATGTTACCATAACAAAAAAACTTCCGATACAATGTTGTTGAAGTTGTAATATAATTACATAGTGGCTACGTATTTTTTTGAGAATTAATTTTGAAAAATATCCCAATAGTTTTTTTTGGACTGTATATGAAAATATAATTTCTATGTTTTTGACAATGCATTAAATATTTTGAACTTTTAGTGTAAAATAATATTTTGTTGTCTAAAAAAAAATAGGATAGTTAATTCATAATTTTGTATTAAATTATAATATTAATTATTATGATATTATAAATTGTGTTAGTTTAATGAGTAAGATTGAAGCAATATTGACCAAATTTTTTGAGCTCTTTAAGAGTATGTGATTTTAAATCATGAATTGTCAAAATATACTCAAAGAGATACATTTTTTACATACAGTTTGTTGGATCAAATTTATCATTTTCAGATGTGTTTTTTAAACCAATTTGATTGAGGTTTAAATTCCGATTAAAGTGATATATTTGCAATAATAGTGTATTTAAGTGGTTATTCTTTTTCTTCTTGCCAATTTTGTTTAAATGTTATGTCTTTTAGATTATTTTGTTTATGGTGTCACCATCTATAGTATTGCACAAGTCATGGCTATGTTGCATAAAGAAGTGGTTGGTAGCATTGTGGTTCAGTCCCTGACCTTGTACCGCGTATAGAGATTATGGGTTCCTAAACCGGTGCCGACCGTTTTCCATTTTCTAATCACAATCATGATTCTTTGTTTTAATTGAATGATGAAAAGAGTAAATCTATAGTCGTCGAGTAAAACAGTGTAACTCGATAAAACCATGTTTTGAGATAATCGATGTTGAAGATTCAAAAATTTCTCACGAATCTATTTCATTTGTAAGGTCTTCCTTTACTATTTTTCTTTCTTCGGTGATCCTTTCTTTATTTATTTATTCACAAAATAAGATCTTCACATGAGTTCTTTATTCATAAATGAAAAAAAACTGAGGCCATGTCTAACATATACTTACTCCTTTTCGCAAAATTTATTTCAACTTATATCCTTTTACACAAATTCATCTTATGATAAATTGTATATTTTAAACAAGAAAAACGATTTATTTGATTTGTTTACTGCAAAAAGTATTTTTTAAATAACATGTTAAGATGGGGCTCTATTCAACAAATAAAACACCATTTAGTCTGCACACACATGAATTCAATGGTGGGTACAACAGAACAGTATTTTGACGGAAGTTTCATTTACAACCATAGATAAGTTCACAGACAAACAATCTGGTTTGCCATTCTCCAACATAAAGGTAAGAACACGTAGAAAGGGGATTCCAACCCGCGCCGACCGGCTCAAAGATTGTTGTCTATGGTTTCAATGCATTTAAATGGACATGCCAGAAAGCGGGTTCCTGCTTTTGTTGTGTGCATCCCCATTCAAATGCATAGAAACATTCTTTGCACCGGTCGGCGTGGGTCGGAATCCGCTTTCTACGTGTTCTTACCCTAACATAATAAAAATAAAATAATAATATTTGTTTTCTCTTCCCTTTTAGATGACTGTATAACTAAAGATATACCATTTTACGCAACAAAGATTATTTTTTTTCTCCATTTATCCAGTTATACTGTTTTACCGACGGCCATAGAAATAAAATATATTTATACTTTTACTGAGTTAGCCTAAATTCATTCAAAAAAGTTTTGAATCCATAAATTGTTTGTGGAGAAAATATTTTTTTTTAATTTTGAATAAAAAAAAACAGTAAAAAACATTCCTTGTGTTACAAAAAATAAAATACAAAAAAATGTTTTTGAAGCTTCTTTAACTCAAATCACTAGACGACGAGTGCATAAGAGTTACTTAGGTATATAGCCTCGATAGTTTTTTTTAATTTAAAAGTATGTTTTTTTTTGTAAGAAATATGAATAACATTAATTAAAAGCAATACATGGACACAAACTTGTGGAGTCAAATATACATAAAACTTATGATTAACTTAAATATTCTATATAATATGATTATCATAAGGTAACAGATTCATATAAAAATAGATAAACAGTCTTGAAATGGTTTTCGAATCTTACATCTACAATGGTGCTATTACTGCTATTAAATTGTCTACATTGTGCTCATCACATTGTACTCAAGTACAGTACACACTTCTATTAGAATTCTATCATTTTAGTTGAATTTCTCAATACATTTAACTGTGTAAAATGCATTTATTTTATTGAAACTGCAATGTTAAAAAATCATTTACTCTGATGATTATACAAGATAAAATCACATTAAGTTAGTCATAATTAGGTACTTGTTAAAAATATTTGTTATTTATTTTTTAAGATATTCATAAGTGAATTTTGTACTTTCATATTTATAAAGTTACAACATTATAAGTATTTTGTATTATATAACATATTATTAGCCTGAATATAACACGAGCCCGTATTTAACTTGACTTTGAATATTTTCAATTCTTTGCATTGTCTGCAAAAAGTAAAATTCTAGAGTGAGAGATATTTTTCCACACGGTTGATATAGATTAAGAATAAAAGCGGACCCAGATGGGACCCCTGGGGCACCCCCAAGTAGATTGGTTGATACCTATTTGTGATATAAGACTCGAACAACCCCAGCAATTCACCGTTTATCCCAATTTGCTCAATTTTTTCAATAAGCGTGTAATGGTTAATCTTGTTGTAAAAGTCTGGATCAAGTCTTAAGAAGATGTGGTTAGGTCTTGTGCTGGTCTTACCACAACAGGTCTTCCATCTTCGAGTCTGCTTGATGTAGTAGTATAATGATTATCTTTAATCTCTTGTGTGGTGTAGATGTGGATATAAAAATACACCTTTGTTTTAATATCATTTATCCTCGTAGGTCACAGTTTTGGGAATGTTTAAGTACTTCATTTATTCTTTCATTATCTCTGCCTTTATCATATGTGTTACAGGTGTCACTTCTTGAATAACCAAACGAGTAATTAAAGTGTGTAACAAACACATTTGTGAGGGAACATTTTTTTAAATTTTATATTTGTCGCTCAATTCCTCTTGTAGTGTGACTCTTCCACTGGGAATTTTTTCATATGGGCAATTATTCTTTGAAGAATCTCATCCTGCATTTTGTGGGGTCCATTTGAATGTCTCCCTCTTAAGTCCTTCGGTGGAGCAGAAATGCCATCATCAATCCTACTTTTTATAACATGTACCTTCTTCATCCCAATTTGGTAGGCTGCAGAGAGCTTTCTTACATATCTGGTTTCCACCCCTTTTGGATATTTTATAGACGAACACTTTTGTATTTCGCCTTTTTGTAATGCATTTATATACCTAATAGGACATTCTTTGCGTTTACGTCCGATTTGAAAATGCCTCTAAAAGACTTGCTGTATCTTCATAGCTGATCTTTGAGCCTTGTGAGTGGAAATGGATAAAAGAAAAGAAAAAGATCTTTGAGCCGCACTTACAATGTCAATTTTCTTTGCACAGAGTGCCCTCGTTGACCATTGTACCAGTTATTCCTTTGTTCTTCCCTTGACTTCTATAAGATTGCCCTCCCTTTGTAGAGAGCAGAAACTTGAATGATCTTAACTGGTAAATTCTTCTAGCTGGAGTGTTCATTTCCACTTCATGCTGTTAATATGAAATCCAAACATTGCAGACCCCATTATCTGTCATGTGGAGTGTGTAACGCATAGTCCACTTTTTTAATCTTGCTCTGGATGGACAAACGAATAACATCCTGTCTGCCAAATCAACTCCCTCCCCCATATATTGATTGTATGTTTTTTACCACTTCTGGTCATTGAACTTGCTCATAAATTGTGTTTTTCTTTGACCACCTTCTGCAATAATCAATGTCGTTACTTGCATAACAAGTTGACATCATTATTGCAAGTATAGTGTCTAGCCAACGAGTTTTTGCAATTGCGCCATTTCGTGTGCCCTCCTGGTTGCTTTGTAAATTTTTTTTCATCTTGACTGACGCGATTGTTGCAGCTTTTGATTGTTTGGCTGGTCTTGTGAACATGGTTTGTTCTTTTTTCAAACGAGTCATCAAATCTTGTACTTTTTGTTTTCTTAATTCACTCTGTGACGGAAAATCCTTTTCATAGTTTTTATGAACCGTTTTATGATGCCTCTCTAAGTTTCCACACTTAGTTATTGCAACTGACGCACGGCAAATGAGACAAATGCACTTATCCTTTACAATACAAAATAAAAATTCTTCCTCCCAATCGTTATTAAAATGATATGTTTTACTTTTCTTTCGCCGCACTCATTTTGTATCAATTATTAATAAACGTTGTACCGACCGACGCACGTATCTATCGCCTTGAAGTTACAACTCAGACTGACACGCAACATTTTTATCAGCGCGAACGAAGTCTCGCCAAACACGCCGCCCGAAGTTTCTAAAAAAATCGGCGTAAAATAAATACGCGCCTTTTGCCGCTAGTAGGGGGAGATTACGATAAAAAAAAGTGATGGAGTTATTCTGACCTAATTGTGGATCGAATACATTTTAATTGTTTATTAATTACATTTTGTTTTAATTACCTACCTTTTAAAACAAAATCTGTGAATTATTATATTTTATAGATATTTCTCTCTCTAGAGATCGACCGTTTGAGCACCCCTGCTTTACAGTTTCAATTTTATAGGTGGCTTAATTGCCCTTCCATACCTAGACTGTGGAACTTTATCGCCTTCACATTGATTACTGACATTTGTTTGGCAATCTTTCTCATGTGAATGGACTGCTTCTGATTCCCCATTTATTTCTAATTGAAATGGAAAATCTATTTGATTATTTTTTCATTTTATAATCGGTTGCTCAGAAAGAGTATTATCCTGCCTCAAGTGGCATCTATAACATTTTCCATTTTCAGTTTGTCCAATATATGACCTGGGATAATCTTTCAACACCTCCTTTATCACCGCTGGCATTCATAATCCTTTAGGATGCAATTTAAATACTACATTATCATTCACATTAAAATTATTTAATTTAAAGCTAGGTATTTTTACTATTTTTTGACATGGTCTCACTCCTACTTTGTGTTATTAAAATTCAGAATTGATGTTATAATGTTTTATTTAAAACCGAAAAACTAAAGAATACAATAGAGCGATTGGTGTTTTAAGAGCAAGCAAAAAATTATCAAGTTAGTTGAGCATCTAAAGAAAAAACAAAAAGACATTCAAATTTGGAACAAAATAAAAATTCTATAAACAACAAGATCATACTTTTTTAACACTTCCCCTTGATCTATGTTGCATTAATAAAATTTATCATCCCTAAATCATCCCTCAAAGTCTGAAATCTTCTCTTAGGTAGAACCTTGGTAAATAAGTCTGCTATTTGTTTTTCTCCAGGAATATGCTCTACATTAAGTTCACCACTTAAAATTTTGTCTCTTATAAAATGATACCTCACATCAATATGTTTGCTACGTTGGTGCTATTCCTCTTTTCTTATTCTAAAAGATTCCTCTTGCTGCCCTATTTCCTTTGTTATTGATGACTACTTTCTTGTTATAGTTGTCTTTTACCTCATTACTGGAATCGCTTACAGGTGGCGGCTCTGGCTTTACCAGCTCTCCTGAGCATACCTCGAATACCCACTCCTTTTCCATGAGAAGACCTTCCGTCATCCATTTCCATCTAACCCAATTCTCACATCCAAGTTTATCAGTTGTAAATATTTCCATTTTATTGTCACTAATTCACTTAAAACACAGCACAAAAATGTTGTCTGGGCGCATTGCCTGTTATTAAAATTCAGAATTGATGTTACAGTGGAAGTCCGATAATCCGGCACGTTCTACCGAAAATTCCGGACTATCGGGCGGTAATTATGTATAAGAACAATGTTTAAAAGGTTTTTAATGTTTATCTAGAAGCCAATTTTTCAGTTGTTACCGATTGATAAGCAAACTTCATTAGTTCATCTTTTTGCTTTTTAATGTCATAAATAGTTGATGAGCCAACATTAAACTCATTCATTAAAACATTTCTATTCTCGCCTTTTTCTAGCCGTTTGATAATTTCTAGTGTCTGATTGAGAGTCAGTGTTACGTGTTTTCGTTTCTCTCCTTTTGAACTCAAAGGGTTAAGTTTTGAAAAGATGGTCACTGTAGTTAGAACGAAAATCACTTTTTTATAAACAGTTTGAAAAGTTATGTTTAGGACACAAAACAACAAAGCACAAAAAAATGGCGAAGACGCTTCGTGATTGATTAACGGAGCTGCACTGCACTTGAATTTGTTGTGACAACTGAGACTAGCCGACCGCTAATTGTTTCCGAACAATACCGAGTGCTTCCGGATGATCCCCAACTATCCCGAAAACTTCTATATCTCGAGCGTTTTTATTTGCTTTAAAGACACACTTTTGGTGAAAACCAAAATTTTTACAATTTTCCGGAGCGATGCCGGACTATCGGGCATTCCGGACTGTTGGATGCCGGACTAATGGACTTCTACTGTATAATGTTTTATTTAAAACTGAAAAACTAAAGAATACAACAGAGCAATTGGTGTTTTAAGAGCAAGCAAAAAATTATCAAATTAGTTGAGCATCAAAAGAAAAAATAAAAAGACATTCAAATTTGGAACAAAAAGATCATACTTTTTTTTAACACTTTGGAATGTTTCTATTTTTACAATTTTGGAATTTATATTTTGTTTTTGTGTTGGAATATTCGACCTTAGAAGTTGAGATGGTGTTGGGAAATTAACCCTAAATATGGATCTTTATTTTCATCTTGAGCTTTTTTAAAAATATTTTTGGCATGTAATCCAATAACAAACATATCCCTTTCCAGCTCCTCTTTCAAGTCTTTAAATTGACAAGTGTTCGTCAATAATTTTAAAGAAGTTACATACTCTGTTATTGTTTCCTCATCCTTTTGACGTTTTGTAAAAAATTTAAACCTCTCCATTGTCATATTTAGTTTTGGCACAAAATGTGTTGTAAATTTTTCAATTACTTTGTCATATTTCTCTTGGTATTCTTAGGGAATAGTGTTGAAAATGTCAATTGCCGATCCTCCCAATGAATGCAGAAGGATTGCAATTTTCCTTTTGTCGGCCAGCTTTTCCAAATCATTTGCAACCAGGTAGTTTTCGAATTTTTGGATCCACCATTTTTTTGATAGCGTCCCTCAGTCGCGCCATTTTTATTCACTCGGTACACAATTGTACTAAGTAGTATGTTTGACACCGAATTTTGGCAATTTTTTATTTATTAGAAGACGTTTTAATTAAATTTCACTTTAGACTTTTTAATCCCACTTCTGACACCGTGTTATGTTTAGTATTTTGTTAATAAAGGTCTCTCAAATAATACGACAGCTATTCTCTATCATGGCGTCTGGCTTCTTTCTGCCTCTACCATAGATAATTTATTATCATAGATATTTATACAACAGAAATAATCAGTGGGATGTCAGGTACAGCAGCCCGATTCACGGAAAAGTTTAAGTCTAAGTTTAGTTCGAAGTTCGAACGAAGTTCGATTCAAACTTTTGTGAATAGGGCTGCTGGTAATAATAATTATTGTAGGCGGCGACTATCTACAGTCTATGTACCTATTCACGGAGGGTTTGAATCGAACTTCGTTCGAACTTCGAACTAAACTTAGACTTAAACTTTTCCGTGAATCGGGCTGCAGAATATGCTGGTTCGAATTCATCATCTGCAAATACATCTCTGTTATATGGATATATTCCAGTGCATCTGAAACCCGAAATTATGTTGTTACATGTAGCAGCTAGAGGCAATGCTTGTGCAACAATTGCTGGTAGGTCATATCGACATTCTTTTTCCAGGGTAATTTCTCATTCAGCTGTCTCCAAAAGAATTAAAATATTTTTTAAACGTGTGTCATATGTGGAGGAAATGATAGTAAAGTAATGAAGTTTTCTCGGCAGAAATCAATTACCTCGATGGACAGAGTGGTTGTCTAAAAGCATTAAAACTTTATAGTCTTCTCTCAGTTTTGCATATTTAGCAAAATGTTCCTTAAAAACAAGAAATCCTGCTCTTGCATCCATCCAGATTTATTTCCCGTTCCATCGCAGCCTATAGGCACATCACGTAAAAAATGATCATGGAAATGGACTCGAGGATAAACAAATGTGGGTGGTATGGCATAGCCGACAGCATTAACTGCTAGGCACATAGTGATGGAACATCCTCCTTCCTACGACATGAGACCACCTACTTGCTTACATCCTTTTGTAACAATAATCTTGGGACGGTTTTTGAACTGTATTTACACACGTCTCATCTACATTATAAATATTTTGAGCTTCAAAGGAATGCCTATACATAACTGAAGCCAAATTATTAAAAAATTTTGACACATTTACTTTTTTATTCTATTACTAGCTTCATTCCAGGATAGGTTAACTTATTCAGTAGGGCATACTCTTAACGCCAATTGCGTAGCTCCTTAGTGGATACTCCATAATAAAGTTTCACTGCTAGTTCACAGTAATCGGCCATTTCTTTTTCCAAATGATACGAAAACACTCTGTTATGGGCTTTATATCCAAAAGGTGGAGTGAAATCGCCATTTTTGTGTTTCATATATATCTATGGAGAGATACGTGACATAACTCAAAATGTTTAGTTGCCTTTCTGATGGAAACATTTTCTTTTTTTATAAAGTTAATTGTGGGTGACTTTTTTTAAAGGTCGATGTGAAGAACAAAAAGATGGCGATATTGAAAAAAAACTGAACTTTATTGGAACAAGAAATATGTGTGTGCACAGCCTGATCGGCACGCAGAGAATAAAACATAGATAAAAAATATTACTTATCAATGCCTTTATACAAGCTTACAAGATTATTACTGCAGGTGGCGGCTACCGCCAAATACCATGTGATGTTGCACGGACCGTCTACAAGAGGCTTCTGTCTCCTTATCTTTGAAAGATGATAATTATTATTGGGGAGCTCAAATCCACCAAATAAATCTATCCAAATGGCTTAAAAAATTTCCTTCAACGTCGTTCCCTTACTCGTTTTTCTTTCCCTAGGCTTGACCATTTAAAACCTACAAAAACAAAACTTGATATTTTTACTTCACAATGCTAAAATCAGCAGTCGCCCATTGTGTTGATAATGTCAAACTGCACTAAAAACAAAATGGCTTCCTTGATTAATTTCGATCCTATCTATCAGATGGCGCTGCTTGTATCAACGAACGATGAATCCTTAAAAATTTAAGGCGACTTGTTACAATTATTAACATCACTCTCCCCTAATTTTAAATAAAAACACAGATTAGATTAATTTCAATATTATAAAGTATCACAAATGAATCAAAATAAACTGCGCAAGAGTTAGTACGGTTCGGGCTAGTACGGTATTATATAATATTTTTTTTATCAAATTTGTGATAGTTTTAAGAAAATTATATAGGTTTAATCCATTTCAAAAATCTGCACTATATTTGGGCAGTGCAGAAAATTGTTAGAATAAATATGTAGTTCTACAGTAAATCAATTGGTTTTTAATATTTCTCGATCGATAGACCCGTGTATTATGGAGAGGGTCTAGTATTTCCTAGTCATGCAAGTCAGTTCCCAGAATCGTAAATATTATGATTTTAAAATAACAATTCCATTTACATTGTAATTTTTTCAAGTTTCAATATTCCATACACAATGCAATGTTGTTACAGCAGTCTCATTCTTGAATGGAGTTCCTTAACTTTGAGGTTATTAGCTTATACAGGCCTTGATAAAATATAATTCATCAACTGGAAACTTATAGGTATGCCATATAGCGATGATAATTTTTTATAGGTAATATAACTAACATAAGGAGCAGCCTGTTAATAATTGATTTGTCTCTTCTTAAACTTTACCAACCAATTCAATATACAAAAGTTGATTTTCTGTTACTTGGGTAACAATATATTTTCTTATTATAGGTTATATAATTTTTTTTAAATAATATATATGTATATGTACAGTTTTTATTGACAATATAATATCATTCAATTGATGGGCCGCTTTTACAGTGCCAATTTTCACAAATGACATATTATAAATGTTTACACTTTAATTTTGTGAATAGTTTGGGAATATTCTCTTAAAAAGTGTGAATAAAAAACTGAAATGTCTTCCACACTACGCTAAAGCTTTGCTGCAAAAACGTAAGGTTATGTCAATTCCAGAGATGTTTATACTGCAATAATAATATACAATGTGCATTCAAAGATAACTTGTAAGCTGGAATTATTTGTATACCGGATTCTCATTTACATTATTAAAATTTCTAAAGTATCCCCGGACTAATAAACCAATACAAAAGGCATAATCGACTAGTATTATTTACATCCATTGGAAAGGGATTAAAATCTCTAAATTTTATTGGCCCCGGCTGTCAGTTTATTCCGGGGATACTATAACAATTTTTAAAAATAGTATGTATATTTTTATCCATAGCTGAACCAAAATTTTTTAAAGACATTTTGATATTGTAAAGCAATTTGTTCTTGGTTGTTTTTATCCATAAACGAGTTGTTGTACACTTTGATGGAATATATCAAAGCATAAAAAGAGAATCTGGTATATTAAAACATGATTATAATATCTGAATATTTGTTGCCAAAAATAAACTAAATTTAATGCATTTTGTCTTTTAATTTTAGCTATTCCTGTAATATAATACAGTAGGCGCCGGTTATTGTGATCACTGGTTAATGAAATCAGCCCCTTAATATAATCAAAATTGTAAGACCGCTTCAAATAATAGAATCACATTTTCAGTTAATAGAATCAACTGTTCAAAAAATTTACAACTCTTTCTCCACTCAATAGACAAATTATTGCGCATTAGAAAGGATTTGTAGCTGATAGTTAAGGTTTTGAACAGTTTCCAGCTGTGGATGCATTTTTTTATTGTATGATAATGAAAAATTCGAACCCTGGAGCAGCAAAAGTATAAAAGACCAAATAACAGTACTTTTAATTTGCAGCAGGACGAGCACTGACTGTGAAATACTTGCTAGTGATGTACACTTTAACAAAAATGTTTGTATGACGTTATAGATTTCAAAAAACTATCTGAAATAATGGATCAGCCTCTTTTGGGACAAACCTTGAAATATAAATAGGTTTTTACCATGTATCAATATTCTAAATGGCCGCCGCTTGATATAATCAATACACACCTGACAAATGTCAAAAGTGTTGTGTTCACTTCAAGTGAGCACAAATTCATTTTATTTAAAAAAAAAAATATATATATATATATATGATTACAATATCCGGCACCTACTGTATTTCGATTGCAGTTTAGTGCAAACCTACACTTTTATAAAAAAAAAATAAGACGCCTCAAGAAGATGTGAAAGGTACGTTTATTTTATCACAATTAAAGCCAATTGACATCCACTGCCGGATAAAGTCCAATTTCCACTGTCTTCGGGGATTCTAATCTTCAACCGTGTTTTTAATAAATTGCAAATGGACAGAATAAGGCAAACCTTGTGAGGTTAGAATATTTAAAGAGAATGTTTGTATGAAAATTGTAACCATAGAATACTTCTGAAAGTACTCAACACCCATACAAAATTCAGCTTTAAGGTTCATGAAAGGTAAAAATAAAACGAGTCTTTACTTTGTGCTACTACAAATTATTATCAGGTGCGGTTGCTCCTGAAAAGATGTTTATGGTAATAAAAAAATAATTTCTAATAGCGCAAAGTGAAGACTTGATTCATTTTTACATCAGTGAAAATGCATTACTACCAAGCACCCTCAGCCGAAACTATCAACAGTTCATAATAATTATTACACAAGGATTATGAAATTTGAGTACCTCATTCATCTATATTTACTTAATTTTCTGTCAACAAAACAGATTATAGAGTGGGGCTATTAAAAAAGAAAGTTTACTCGTCAATGTATTTAATAATTTGTAAATTATAATCTGGGGTGATAAACTTTTTCCAATCTGGAGTTACGTGTTTTTCTAATGTTATTTCTTGAAATACTTCACTTCTTTCAATTTCTTTGAAACCCAGTTTAAGAAACATGTTAATACTAATTATATTGCTTACAGATATTTTGGCTTTAAAAAGAGAGACATTTAAAGAGTTGATGGCGTATAGAAGCATTGCAACTGTTGCCTCCCAGCCGTAGCCCTTTCCTCTTGCACACTTTTCGGCTATCATGATTTCAATTTCAGCTTCACTCCTTGATGATCCATTGAAAAATAAATTGGTGTCACCGATCATGGACTCTATAAACAAGATGTCAATTTGACTCTTACAGTGCTATTTTAATAAAAAAAATATTTTATCGCATTACAAGAAAAATATTTTGGGACCTGTTTATCAATATACTAATATTTTCACCATGATTTACCATCTTATTGTTGATTAGTTATTCGGTTTAACAATAACTTTTATAACAATCTCCAGGATACCTCATAGATTATTTTGTCGGTCAGTCAGAAATATTCTATTATTTTCTCTTGAAATTTTCTACGTCGGGTTGGCAAACTGTTTATGATTGCACAACACCAATCGATTAAAAAAAATTGCAGGCAATAACTTCCATCGATTCACTGACAACTTTGAATTGAAATGTAGTAACTTATTTATTATTATTTTGAAGACTTGGCTGGTGGACAAAATAGACAAAAAGATTATTGGCTTGGCTATAAGACAAAAACATACCGAATATGGTACACTGTACACAAAAAATGACAATATACTCATATTACTTTTGAAATTAAGAATAAACTTAAAAAAACGTGATTAGTTCAATGACATAATATTATGTCAAAGTAGCCAATAGAACTTTGATCGCATAAACCATTTTTGCAATGTATTTTTTAGCATAGAGGTTGATTCACCACATACCTACTTCATTTACAGAACGCTCATACTGCATTTTATCCAATATAATAAATGTACATTCTGAAAAAAAAACATTGTACTTTTAAAAATTTTTCTAAAAGTCATATAGCTTAATTTTATATCAAATGACACTGATCTGACAAGATGATGATATCTTACTATTGTCATCTTCCCGCCAACTTTTTTGCATAGCATACTCTTCTTGTAAAGAGAGTGGTTCGGATGCAGTTAGTTCTTGTAATTCTTTTGATTTCATCCATTCATGATATCTGTGCAATAAATTAAAATCAATGATCAGAAGGTTCACGTAATGAGAAATTACAACCATTACTTTTATTCTATAGATAAATAGCGGAAAATATATTACATTAATGTAATCCTGCCTGGCCACACACTTGTGAAAGTAAGAAATTAAAATTATGTTCAAATTCACTCACTTGGGTACGTGAAAATCTTCGTAGGGAATTAAAATCACATTTTTTGATACAATTTTCGTGTTTTGGTTCGTTTTCATTTTATTTTTCAAATAACCAAGTACCTAGTTCAAGAAATACAAGATATTAACTTTTTTGTGATAATTAGAAAGACATATTTTTTATCAAATCTCTCAGCTCAATAGTTATGTCATTATATATTGAAATTGATTCAATAATTATTTATTAACAATGTATTCATCACGTCTCCATACTGCTTTATTTTGATAAAATCAGTGGGTCGAAACTGTCATACAAAGCACTTTTTGTATGGCGGCCAGTGTTTTTGATGTACCAACATTGAGAAACGAAAATGGAATCATTGCCGCCAATAGTGAAAACGTGAAAAATTGACGATATAGATTTTTGTATGGAATCACTTTCTACCTATGGAATTCGGGGTCTATAATTTTCTCTTTTCTATTTCTATGACGAATTAACAAAAAACGTTGGTTGTACGTGTTTTGTTGTGTTTTTAAAATTCCGATATTTACATTTTTTTTAGATTACTTATTTCGTAGTCTAATTGTCTGAAAGTATTATAATATACAAATTATCGTATCCGGTCTTATACAAAACTGTTATCCAGCATATACTTTGAGATTTTTTGTAATGCATTAACAAACGTGACAGGTGAGTAGTTTAATGAATGCTTAGTTATGCAAGTTATTATGTCATGTCTTTCTATATTTCCAAGCTGATACTGTAATAATATTCTCTCTGTTCTGGTAAAAAATATCAAAATTTCATTCCATTATTTCGTTCAAAAGAAATTTCGAAGTCCAGTTGACAATTTTATAGATACGAACTTTTATATATCATAATTTTAATCTTCATTTATATGGTTTATTGTTTTAGATGACATATTATGGATGTGCAGTATTCTTCAAGATTTGAATAAATATGTTGTGTGTCAGCCAATCAAATAATTAAGCTTTCCATGAGGGAACAGAACTGACTGCTAAATGAGGTACAGGAGTTGTTTTGCCGAATCTTCTGCTGTTTGTTTCTGTGGGAGCTATATTAATTAGTGTAACAATTATAATATTCACAGTGTACATTTTTATCTGACTGCAATAAATCTATTATAAACAGTTGCATCTTTATTCCTAACCTAACCTATAAAACCAACATCTTTGCATCTGTCAAACCCCAGTCACCCAAACTTTCAAATAACAGGAAGACAACATCACCATAATAAATATTACAGAATTATTTTGTTTCAATGTTGGCTAAACATTTCACCTATTCGGTACATTTTTCATCTTTTTTTTTTATCTATGGAGTTGCGTCTCTTATCCGTAAGGTATTATATTCTCTTTGGATAAAATGTCATTAATTCTTCTTCTTCTTCTTCTTGAGGTTGGCTTTTCACCCATCAAGAGTGTTTCCGCCAGGTTGCCTAAAATAAAATATTGTCTTCCACCTACAACTCAAAAAAGCTCAATAAAATCGTTAAATCTTTAAACATTCGTCCAAGATCCTGCAACATTGACAAACAGCAGACAAAAATATAGCATAACAAAGCTTGAGAGGAAATATCAATTCAAGTCATAAATATTATTAACATGTAACTACAAAAAAAAGAAAAAAAAAACAAAGTTAGAGGGATATGGAATCTATAAATTAATTCCATTTACTAGTAAGAAGTTTCCAAGTAGCTTAAACACTTGTTTACAATTACGGGACAGAAGGGACTGGATGTTAACTGGGGTTTGGACCCCCAGCCTCAACAGATTTGTGTAGAATTCAGGAAATCTATCGTTCAAAGGACACTGAAAAAAAACATGATCGAGATCCTCATCCGCCAGTTCGCACTCGCATAAGGGGCTTTCAACAATATTAATTTTAAATAAATGCGCTCTCAGACAGACATGCCCGATGCGCATTCTGCTAATCGATGATGTTTCGAATTTATTCAACTTAATCTCAGCGAACCACGGCTTTCTCATTATTTGGGGTTGGATCGACGCCAGGAATCCCCCTCTTGATTCAGAGGTGAACTCCCAGTGCCGCTGCCAACCCCGAAACATCCCGTCCTGAGCCATTGGCAACAAATCATCCACGGGAACCGTGCAATGAGCTCTGCTGCCCGTACCCTGCGCCATTTTAGCAAATGTATCTGCCAGTTCGTTCCCCGGAATGCCAGTATGACTCGGGATCCACGCCAATGTGACCTTCACACCCTTCTCTTGGCAATAGAATAATTTTTCTCTTATGGAAAGACATATTGAATCCTCTGGGTGAGAATATGGGGATGAATCAAGTTTTTGAAGTGCGCTCGGACTATCACTAAGAACTAGAAATTTGGATCCGTTAGCTGCTTCCATAATAAAAACAAGCGCCTCCAAAAGGGCTGTACACTCGGCGGTAAACACCGAGACCTCACCGGGCAACTGATATAACTTAAATACACTATCTATATGTGAATAGAATGCTGCTCCAACGATTGGGGAATCTGGTGATTTTGAACCATCTGTATAAATTAAATGATAACCTATCCATTCAGTTCGGATTATCGAATAGAATTCCGTCGCTGCTGTTGGACTTTTATCGACACCAAGCGACATAAGTATGTGTGGACGATAGGATAGAACACGATGGTCAATCGAGTAGATTGGTAGTCTGTTACAATCAGGAGTTTTTAGAACGACCGTTCGGTAACTACGAAGGCTGTTAACAAGGAGCGGGAGAGGTTTGTTTCTCCAATACCCAGTGGAACCACACAGTCCATCCAATTCCTGCAAACGATTAATCAGAGGATGACGACGAAATCTCCAGCGACCCAAGAAGAATCTATCAGCAAGAAGCTGCCTACGAAGTGACAAGGGCGGTAAGCCCGCTTCCACTTGCATGGCATTTATGGGGGACGACCTCATAGCCCCTAATATAATTCTCAACCCCTGAGACTGTATACGATCTAGCTTGTTTTTGTTAGCTATGGTTGTGGGCTCTATAAGGAAGCTAGCCTGGTCCAGTTGGCTACGAACATAAGCGTTAAAAAAAATCCTCTGAACGAATGGGTGACATCCCCACCAGACTCGGGATACTGCTCTCATGGCATTTAATCCAGCTAGACTTTTACTGCAGAGGTAGTCGACATACATTTTCCACGATAGATTCGAGTCGAGTGTAACTCCCAGAACGGTAACCGAAGGCTTAATGGGAATAGGCTGCCCGCGGTAAACTATATTCAGATCAGGTGTAGTCCTCTTTCTAGAAAACACCACGGCTTCGCACTTTCTAATGGATATTTCGAGTCCGTTGGAGCTAAACCATGACGCTAAACGCTCTAAATTTGCATTAATTACTCTCTCAGCTGAACCGACATCATGACCCCGGACGTATATGAAAAAATCATCAGCATACTGCAAGATTTTGCATGGCTCCCTAATAGCGAACCCTAGATCGTACGTAAACACGTTATATAAGAGCGGGCTTATAACCGATCCTTGGGGGAGACCCTTATAGACCTGGCGTGACTCGGATTGGATCCTAATGTTTCTGCTCATTAAAAGGTTAACAATGAATCCATACAAACGCGGGGGAACCCCTGTCTCCAATAGCTTTCTTTGAAGGATATTTATCTTAACACTGTCGTAAGCTGCTTTCACATCTAAAAACACCGCGACGAGGGGGAGATTCTTAGAAAACGCTATGTTAATGTCCGTTACCAGGACAGACAAAACATCCAATGTTCCCTTCCTTCTTCGAAAGCCGAACTGAGAGTCAGATATAATATCATTGTTTTCATAAAACCACTCCAGTCTTCTTTTGATTAGATGTTCGACCACCTTTAATACAGACGATGATAGCGCAATGGGTCTGTAGGAAGAGCCCAAGTTCCCGTCACAGTTCTTTTTAAGAATAGGAACGATCTCTTGTGATTTCCATTCCGAGGGAATGGCGCCACACTGCAGAGCACAATTTATCAATGACAGAAGATACTCCCTCGACTTCTTTTTACATTTTTTCATAAAACTATAGGGGATGCTGTCTAACCCTGGAGCTCTGTCCTGAACCGAGGCTAAGACCCATTCTAACTCACTCATGGTAAAGGGGGCATCCAACCAGTTACGCTCACCAAAGGAGTACCTAAAAGGTAACTCGTTTTCTTCAGGGGCGGTTGGGGGGGCCAATAAATTCACAAATTCCTGTAACCATTCCCCTGGCGAGAGCCGCTGACGGCGGATATATTTTGGGTTAAAAAATAATTTAATTGTTGCCCACACTGACGAGAGTGGCACGTCCGGGGAGAGGGAAGAACAGAACTTTTTCCATCCTGCCCTTTTTTTATTTTTCAATAATCTCTTCGCCACCGCAACCGCATTCAAATAATTAAAATAATTTTCATTTGACATGTTTCTCTTATATAACTTGCAGGCTTTCTTACGTTCATTGACAACCTTTTGGCAATCAATATCCCACCATGGTGGCATAGGCGTTTTTTTTTTAGTAGATTGACTTTTTAGATCAGGGATACATTGCCTTCCTATGTCTATTAGAGAGTCAGCGAATGTCGAATAACACTGTGCGAGGTTATCCTGTGAAGGGATAGGGAGCGATCCCACTATATCGTCCATTTCCTCAGAGAAGCGATTCCAGTCTGCAAGTGATGTCCTAAACCGGGTCCGTCGGGGCTGTCCACCGATTCTACGAGTCGAGAGGAGATAATCGGACCCCAGCGATGTTGATAAATAAATGGGGAAGTGATCACTGCCGCAAGGGCAATCTGTCACTCTCCAGTCGAATAGGGCGGCTATATCAGCTGAGGCAAAACTAAGGTCAACAGAGCTTTGTCTGCGAAGCGGGGAGTCAATTCTGGTGAAGGAGCCATCGTTAAGAAGGCATACATTGAATTCTTCACAGACATCAACGATATCTCGACCTCGACGGTCGGTGACATGTGCCCCCCAAAGAGCATGGTGGGCATTAAAATCCCCTAAGACTAAAAATGGAGGTGTTAGAGACGAAAACAAGGATCTGAGAATATGATAATTAATTCTGTTACTGGGTGGGATGTATACAGAAAGAAGTGATAGTCTGCCAACCTTCACTCCAATAACGTTTATTTCCTCAAATGCTCCCAGCGACAAAGGAACGGCTGACAGGGACGAGTCGACCAATACGGCCACACCCCCCCTGCCATCCGCCCTGTCCTCCCGAAAACAATCAAATCCACTGATTTCAAAGCGAAATTCAGGAACTAACCATGTCTCCGAGAGAGCCAAAGCGCATGGTTGGAATTTATTAATTAAGTGTAAAACTTCCGATTTTTTGGGCAATACGCTACGACAATTCCACTGGACCATAGAGCGTAAGCGGTTCATTGTGCAATGATTCATTGAGACGAGAAATAGCGGAGGCGACGTTGGGCGGTAGGTTTGGTAGAATTGAAAAGAGAGAAACTAACAGTGCAGATATATTTGATACAATTGTTTCTGCTGAGCTATTGATAGCTGGGGAAAGCACCTCAGATGAGTCTGCGCCCCTGTTTAGAGCGCAGCCATCCCGAAATGCAGAAGCCTGACCATTAGAGTAGGACAACAGCTGGTCAATTTGTGTTCTGTCCCAAGAAGTAGGGGTTCTGGGTTTATGGGGCTTTTTGATAATAGGACGTGACATTCTGAAAGATTGGGTGGGGATAGGCCTCATAGGTGAGGAATTCAATACCTCCGCAAATGATTTGTTAGTCACTCGCGGCGTCATTTTGTCAGCCTCGAAGTATGACACGTTATCTTTAGCCATTGTCAGTTTGACTTGTTTTTCACGAATAAAAAAGGGACAGGCAGAGCTTGTAGCCAAGTGAGGACCAGAGCAGTTGATGCAACTGGACATGCCGTCCGTTCCACACTCAGACCCCATGTGTTCCCCTCCACACTTAAAACACCTGGGCGTTGAGCGACAGGTCTTCATAACATGACCAAACCTGCAACATTTATAACATTGGGTTGTGGGATACGTGTATAATTCAATTGTCAACGAGTTGTGAAATAGGTAAATGTACTTGGGGAGCATTTGTCCCTCGAATGAGAGGACAACCGTTTGGGATGGCACCCAGGTTGTGGTTCCCTGAGCCACCATCTTTCTTTTAAGTCTTCTCGCCTTCAATATTTTTCCAAAGCCCTCTGGGACCTGTATATATTTGATCATATCTTCCTCTGTAATGTCCGTGTCTATGCCTCTAGCGAGTCCCATTTTAATGGTTTTAAAGGTTGGGATGTAGGCCTTTAAGTGATTGGTGGATATGAATTCACTACGTACAAATGCGTTCGCGTCAGCCCCAGATCTGAAGGTGAGCTGGATCCGGTTCCTGCCCAACCTCATGACCCCGCCGTCAGCAAGATTCTTAATTTTGTGGTTTATCAATTTCCTACCAAAGCTGATTGGATGTAGGGGTACATTATCAACATTAGACACAAACACAATGAAAGGACCTATGGAGTGCTCAGAATATAGAACTTCTACGATGTCTGTTGAGGTTAATGGAAGATTTTCCACGGGGGGGCTACCTCGGGATGATGCAACACCATCCGTGCAGTGAGAAGCACCCGCGGGATTTACGGTTTTATTTAGATCGTCATCACTGGATGATCGGGAACCCAGTTTTCTTTTAATTCGCTTATGTTTTGATTGGATTGTTATATATTGTGACGGAGAAGTTGGCAAGTCGCAATCCGGGACCGTCACCAAAGAACCGTCCGTCTCGGAACCATCTGGAGGCCAGGGGTCAGGAGGCCTATCCTCCGACATTATAACGATATGTTGTCAGTGTCAATCAAGGTTAGAATCAAAGTATGTAGTCTGTATAATACTTACCTGTTTTGACGACTTTATTTTAATATAAGGCGAACAGACTTACGCAATGATCAATTAACATTCAAAATTTAATATTTTTTATATGTGTAACAATTGGAAAAACTAAATACTGCTTGAAGCCACGTTTTGTCCAACCACGCTCCAAAACCGGCGATTCAAATGTCATTAATGACAGCTGAGCAATTTTTTCTATGGTTTATCTATGCAGATTTAGGGTACTTGCATGTGTGAGTTATGTAATAAAAAATATATGATTCTTGTTGAAATTTTTGCAAGGAATTCAAATATTTCAGTGAAAATGGTTGAAAAAAATTATATGAATTTTAATTTAAAAAATAAAATCCTGAAAAAGAGCTGTCATTTTAAACGCACTATGACGTAACATGTTTCTAGCCATTCTATGGTATTCAAACGTCAAATTATTAATACTCACTGTTCTGCATACAAATACGATAACGGCTTGCTGTTTGTTGTTGCTGATTAGTTTTTGTTATTATTAAAAGAAAATATATATTGTTAAGCTTATATACATTTCAAAATGGAAAGTGATTATTAACTGCTAACACTAATGATCCAAGTCGAAAACCAAATGAAGGAGCCAAGTCTAAATATGCATATATATTCTCAAAAACAGTCCAAAAGCAAAGCCGAGTCGAAAATCCAAAAACAAGAAGCACTATACACCAACACCGCAAACAGAAGCAAACAAAACGAGAATGACGCCTGTCAATGTCACTTTGCTAGAGACATGTGACGTCACGGCCTAGGTACGCCTTTTTAGCGCGCTTTTTGAAAATGTAATTTTTAAACACAAATAACTCTCTGAAAAATGCGAATAAAAATAAAAATCAAAGAGTTTTATTATTCCTTAGTCAAAATGAACCGAATTATCAAAAATAAAAAAAATGAGAAATTTCCCTATTGGAACATCCTAGATTTCACAACATTATTGGCCATCCAACATGGCGGATACGACGAGCTCCTATTTTCACCAAGGAACATGGTCCCGAAGTGTAACGAAGAACGACTGTATGATTGTATTTAAAGTGTTCAATTTTATTTTACGTTAGCGTTTAGCAAGCTTTCTACTATTTATATGATTGAGTTAGGTTAGGTTAGGATATAATTATAAGGGGGGTTTGGGGGGCGGAGCCCCCCATACCTCATCACGTTTGCCCCCGAATTTATTTAAAGTAATAGAAATACCATCAAATTATCATTGTCACTAATACATCCATACAGTCGTCTCGTAACACTTCGGGATGGTTCGGCAGTTTCCGGCGACCATGTTCCTTGGTGCAAATATGGTATCCGCCATGTTGCATGGCCAATAATGTTGTGAAATCTAGGTTGTCCATTTAATTGCTGTCAAATTTTTCTTTTTCTTATTTTTATGCAGCTCTCACATGAGTGTTCCAAACTCCTTTTTGCTTACGAGACCTTTTTTCATAGTCAAACTTGTTTACGGACCCTGGGGATCTATAGACCATTAAATAATGACGTCATCTGAATTACGGCGGGCGGCACAATGGCGGCACACACACACCACACATACACAAACCATAGTGGTGGGTAATAAATCATTTTGCGTAGTGACCCGAACTGCCCGAATCAATAGTCATCGGAATCAGTTATCCGGTTCACTTTGGCCAGTTTTGAGATACCTTCCACCAATACAACACAATAATAATACTTACTTATATTATTTTTCTTGTAAAATACGAAAATTTTAGATTGTTCCTATTGATTATTAGTTACACTTTAAATATTTTAACCCAAATTATCGATGATTCTTGAAGTTTTTGAAAAAATTGCGTGAAATTTATTAAAATAAAATACTCTGACTTCATGTTCATGTTCCTGTAAGGGAGTGGATCGGCATCCGAACTATAAATGAACTGTTCCGGGCAGCGCTGGACAGGGGAAAGTTCTCCAAAGTGACCAACGTTTGTGGGACCCGACAAGGCACATAAAGATAAGTACTTTTATAAATCTTGATTTATCAATCAATCAAACTCCCTTTGAACTCATAGGGAGGCAACAGGAGCTCTCCATTGCGCTCGATCTTGCGCAATGTTTATGACCTCCTTCCATAACATGTCCAAATCCCTCAGCTCTGCTTCGAAGGAGTGGAACACCACGTGAGAGGGTCTTCCTCGTCTTCGGGACCCTGATGGGAGGAAGAACAGCGCTCTCCTCGGCCAACTGTTATTCGGCATCCTTAACACATGTGCCGGCCAAGTCCATCTCCTCTACGTAATGGTGGAAGTGATGGGCCTGCGCTGAGTGCGCTGGCGTATAGCGTCGTTTGTGATGCGGTAGTACCATCTTATACCCAAGATTCTCCTGAGGCATTTCGTTTCAAATGCAGATACTTTTTGTGCCTTGGCTTTGGTCAGGAGCCAGGACTCACAGCCATATAGGAGAATGGGCAACACAAATGCATCAAACAGTTTACATTTCGTCTCGACACTAAACGCCGACGCCTTCCATATCTTGTTCATGTTGTTAATAGCGCCATACCGATACGTAGCGGGAGCTCGGCCACGAGGACAAGACCTATCAACATCAGAGGTAAAGACCAGAGAGGAGTTATGGAGACAAAAACTTGGTGACGGACTCTGGATGGCGAAAACACTGAACAGGCTAAGAGTGGGAGTATCTAGATGCAAATACAACCAGCATAGGTGGGGCTTTCTGGAGGGCGATAGTGTGGATTGCGACTGCGGAGAGGTGCAGGACGACCCTCACTTACTGCAATGCCCGCTGATGACAATTACCTGCAACGAGGAAGACCTACAATCCGCAAACGACAACGCGATATCGTTCGCGGAATACTGGAGTGGCAAAGTCTAGTCCGGACTCGAAGAAGAAGAAGACTGGTAATGGTTGCTCCCAAGTATTTAAATTTATCCACCCGGGAGACCTGGTGACCGTCGATGGTTATCGGTAGCTGTTTATAAGTACCTATTATTTTTTTCGCAAAACATTACCGGAATTAAAATAGGCCAATTTTGCTAGAGAGCAGTTCGTCGTCTGACAAGATGTCAGTCTTTATAAATAATTATGACTATGTTATTTGTAACTACGATAATAATATTGACAATGTTCTAAACTGACACATTTATCGCTGTTTATCGCAGTACCGTATTCCGAGGAAAACACACCATAACATGAGAGCCAGCAAAATGTCAACTGACTTCTTTAATGGTCTATTGAATATGCCTGGCGATCTAAAAATGCATAGAGGCCCCAGATCAAGCCGTTTCCGGTGTATGTATATATACACGGCTCAACTGTATGATGGAAAAGATTTAGCTGGAATAAACAACGATAAGCTATCGATAAGTAAAAAAAATATGTGAAAATTCTTATTATCTTACGCTATAATATTTTTGTGAAGTGATAGCCAAAATAAAAAGTTAATATATACCTATCAGTGCTTTTTTAATTTTTAACATAATCGGTGTATCTAGGTAGGTATACAGATCATTACGCGCAATACTGCTCATACTCATTGAATCGTAACATGTAGATTCACTTATACTTTACAGCAGCGATGCACAAACCGCGGCCCGCGGGCCGCATGCGGCCCTTTGTCAGTTTATCTGCGGCCCGCCGACGATATTGGAAATATTGCCTAAAATATTGGAAAATCAAAAGAATATTAATTACTTTTGTAGCTTTTCGAAAGATTACTAAAAAAACTGTTTATTAGTTACTGTTTTGGTTTTTTGTGTGAAATATCGACTGTGGAAGTCGTAAGTAACAATATTTCTTGACTTTTAATTGAAGCTTTTGAATTGTTAGTAATAAAAATACGGCATTAAGTACCTACCTTCCACTTTCTTGTTCAGGTTTACTACGTACGTATTCTACTCGTCGTACCAAGCACATATATCAATTTCGATATGGATAAGCCAGGATCTAGTAAAAAACTAAAGGTTAAAGATGAAAATCGTCAGTTTTAAGATATTTGGACCGAGAAATACTTTTTTGTTTCATCGCGTAATAATATTGCGTATTTAATATGCAACAGCTCTATTGCCATTCCAAAGGAATATAATGTGAAAAGGCACTATGAAACACAGAATCATACTTATACAAAATTAACCGGTGAAATACGAAATCAAAACTTTTAGTGCGGCCCATCCTTGGGTCATAATCTTCCCCAGTGGCCCCTGCTCCCTATAAGTCTGTGCATCCCTGCTTTACAGTATATTATATTATCTACTAGCTAGTTACCCGTGGCTTCGCTCACGTGTTACTGTATTTGCTTTCTCTTCCTAAACAATGCAGAATTAATTATATTCGCATCAAAATTAATAATCATAAGAAACATCATCAACATTTCTTTTTTTAAATATATATTCTAAAATTTCCATTAAATTACTATATTTTTATTTATATTTGTCGTTATTAATCTGTATTTAAAAAATATGTGCTTCTTATACAAATAGAATCAGCCCGCGAACTTAAAAAGTTCGCTAACTTGACTGACATTGTTCTATGAGAATCCCAAAAAATAACTCGAATAACTTTTATTCCATCAAATGACGTTATTTGAAATCAATTTTTATATGGCTGGATATGAATAAAAAAATATTCAGGTCTCGAAAAGCAATGAAATTAGTGATCTTTAAAACACTTATTTCTATCTGCTTTCGGCATTTTTCAAGCTACAGACGTTTTTTTAACATTTCAATTCATATCTTTCACGTTGATTTGTTGTTGTTTGTCTGGTCGTAGGTTCGAAATTTAGTTCATAAATATCTTATCCTGAGCAAACACGACATAAAGAGAATAAACGATATCGGTCCAGCCGTTCACAAAACTGTTAACGTTCCGAACGTTAACGTTTACCAAATTGAAAATGGTTTCCAAACAAAAAAAAAATGCGTTTCGTCTTCAATATAATAGCAGCGTCGTAATACTTCCAAAGATTTTGAGGTAACGTTTAACGTTAATTTTGAATAACTGACAGAATTATTTTTTTGACTCGGAATTTGGAACAGCATTGTTTAACGCACGTTGAATAACAGTTTTTACGTTATCTCTATGGAAATAACAACAAATTGTTAACGTTGGAGCTGTCGTTAATATTTCGACTTGGCCTCCAGGCGTGATGCGATGACCACGTAAAGTAGGTCTCCATTTTTATAATAACGTAATATTCTCCCTTTTAAGCCCCCCCGCTCACCGCAAGCCAGCCCGGAGGAAACTAAGTTTGCCCGATTGCCAAAAAGCCAGCCGCACACAAATCAAGCCCGTGGCGGTTCCCCCCAAACCACCCCATAATACGGGAGGCCTTGGACCCACTCAGGAGAATAGGTTAGGCATAAAGAACTCTCCATTGCGCTCGAAGTCGTCCGAGGCTCATTGTGCCTTTTCTAAACGGTTGAGGTTTAAGGAAGTGAGGTGGTCAACTCAGTATTCTAATGGTATAAGTAATTGGCGTTCGACTATAAACGAATTTTCGACAATGTAGAGTAGGAAGAAAATTAACTGTCCACTGTTTATATTTTTTACTAGCTAGTTACCCGTGGCTTCGCTCACGTGTTACTGTATTTGCTTTCTCTTCCTAAACAATGCAGAATTAATTATATTCGCATCAAAATTAATAATAATAAGAAACATCATCAACATTTCTTTTTTTAAATATATATTCTAAAATTTCCATTAAATTACTATATTTTTATTTATATTTGTCGTTATTAATCTGTATTTAAAAAATATGTGCTTCTTATACAAATAGAATCAGCCCGCGAACTTAAAAATTTCGCTAACTTGACTGACATTGTTCTATGAGAATCCCAAAAAATAACTCGAATAACTTTTATTCCATCAAATGACGTTATTTGAAATCAATTTTTATATTGCTGGATATGAATAAAAAAATATTCAGGTCTCGAAAAGCAATGAAATTAGTGATCTTTTAAACACTTATTTCTATCTGCTTTGGGCATTTTTCAAGCTACAGACGTTTTTTTAACATTTCAATTTATATCTTTCACGTTGATTTGTTGTTGTTTGTCTGGTCGTAGGTTCGAAATTTAGTTCATAAATATCTTATCCTGAGCAAACACGACATAAAAAGAATAAACGATATCGGTCCAGCCGTTCAGGTCGAAATAAATAACGTTAAACGTGAAAACTGTTAACGTTCCGAACGTTAACGTTTACCAAATTGAAAATGGTTTCCAAACAAAAAAAATGCGTTTCGTCTTCAATATAATAGCAGCGTCGTAATACTTCCAAAGATTTTGAGGTAACGTTTAACGTTAATTTTGAATAACTGACAGAATTATTTTTTTGACTCGGAATTTGGAACAGCATTGTTTAACGCACGTTGAACAACAGTTTTTACGTTATCTCTATGGAAATAACAACAAATTGTTAACGTTGGAGCTGTCGTTAATATTTCGACTTGGCCTCCAGGCGTGATGCGATGACCACTGTCACAGCCCCCCCTAACGAGGAGCTTTCTACCTGAGCTAACCTAACTAGATCTAAGCTAAATCTAAGCTTTACTATACCTGAACCTACGATGACACTATTATGTCGTAACCCTATTATACCTAAACTATCAATTGCACCATATTTATGCAACTACCTAAGCCCTTCAAGCAAAGCAGACCATCTGCAAAGCTGGGGCTACTAAATCTCGCTATGGGATAATCCTAAGCTGAATATGATGTTCTCAGCTCTATTCTACTATCTGAAAGACTATCTAAAAACCCTAGAACAACCGTCTGCGAAGTGGCCATATCGTGATCGTCTAGAACCTAACCTAAGGACCCAAACGTTGTAGTTTTAATCTAATTGAGATTTATTATTCAACTGGATAATCCTGAAACATAACATAGTCCAATTAGATGTGAAATAAAAATATGATAAACATAATACTTAAAATAAATAACGATTACTTATTTAATATTTCTTCCTTAATTTGTATTTAATTGTCAATAATAGCGACATAAGATAAATAGATAAATATTGCACAATTTCTCGTCACATCGTGATTATAGTCATTCTGCAAATAATTTATTAGTTTTCCAACAAATAATTATATCTTTCTCGATTGCCCTTCGAATTTAAAGGACAATTCTGGCCAGCTGTGAATCCGTTGTCTTGAGAGAATTTTGCCTGTTATTAGAAATAAAGATTCAAAATCTACTTATTTAATACAACTATAGTTTCAAATTCTACAATTCTATCTACACCACACCCCCCCCCCCCCTAATGGGGGAGGGGGAAATAGGCCCCCAACGGCCCGCCTATTTCGATTTCAGCCGGCCTAGACAAGTGCTGAATCTCTGTGCTTGTTAGACTAATTCGCGGATAAACACACATAGATTAAGGTATACATAAATACATAAGCATGCACCCAATACATAACATAAAGGTTAGTAATTATTATAGAATATTTCATAATAGGGCCTTAGCGAGCAATCGCTACGGTAGCTCTTGGACTCTTCCCTAGAAATATAACGAAGAAGGGAACCGATTACCGAATCTCGGAGGTAATTGGACTGAGTTTGTTAAGTTTATAAGTATTCCCTGCTACATCTACCCACATGAGTACACATTATAGTAATATGCACGCATGCTTACATAAATCCAGCAGAGACTAAAGATAAATTCCATGCAACTAAATAAAATAAGCATAAATACGAATATAAGAATATTAGTCAATTCCCAATTTGTATTAGGGAAGAAAAGGATAGGACTATTGTTAGTATAAAATAAAATAATAATATATATATTCTACTATTTGCCACACACTAGCGCAACTACAATTGTTAGAATACTACTCAAAGCGTATTATAAAAACACCAATCTACTATTTCAAATAATAAAGAATGACCCCTAACTACCCTCCACCAAAACACAAACACAAGCAAGCGAAAGCACATAAAATCTAATATAATATCTGAAATGCAAAAGAAGCGAAGCACAAACAATTAAGAAGTTTATGGTTAATTATAAAATAATAATTTGAAATGAATCCTTTCTCTAAGGTCCTTATCTGAAATGGAAGAGTTTGATTAGTATCATCATTATTACGCCATATGTTGCAATCACATCACCTGATGTTGCAACAATTACGCCTAATGACGCAATAATGACCTAGCCAAAATACCCTTAAACTTAAATCACGAAGAAACCAATACTTCGAATCAGACACAATTTGAAACCCATAAAAGCTGAAAATGTCTGAAAGCAAATATAAAATTAATGCTATCACTCCAATTGAAAAACAGAAATAAAGTGAAATATTATTGAAAAAATATAATTCTAATGACCTTAATTAAACTACCATAAAATTCGTATTATTTTTCAAGTTGAAATTTAAACAAATATAATAATATTTAAAAAAAATGAAATAAATAATGTCCCTAATTAAATGATCATTAAATTTAGATTATAAATAAATACATTAGGCACAAAATGATGAGTTTGTTATTATTATTAATTTATCGAATTTAAAACAGGAATGAAAATAATAATGTTTAAAACAAATTTTGATAATTTCCCGAACAAGAATGTCTTTATTTAATTCTGCAGAAAACAAATATTTCAACTATTTTTGTTTGCTGAAAAGTAAATCAATATGAATAGAAAATAAATAAAATAAACCGAAATATTTTACGATAATTATTTATAAATTTGAAGGCCAAAATAAAATAAATAATTGTTTAAAATAAATGTTTTAAAAACAAATCACTATTATTTATACAAAAGAAAGAATGTCTCTATTTAATCTGCAGAAAACAAAATATTAAATACATTCATTCAATGAATAAAAAAATCAATTTGGAACCAATTTAAATTATAATAGAATATTTCCTTATCAAATGTTTAAACAAATCGCTATAATTTTCCCCACGTAACATTAATTTATTTTAAATTAGTAAAAATTAAAAGCTCTATGCAAATAAACAAATTGAATTAGGAAAAAATAAATTAATGAAACAAAATATAATTATCTGAATTGTCCTTGGGCCTGGTATTGATCTGTTCAGCACGGGAGACCTCCGACCCCTTCCAGAAGTAGAAAATAACTGACCCTGCTGTTGGATGACCGCTTTGTAAGAGATGTTCACTCTTCAAAAGATGAGATGAACTGTCCCAAATAGGTATTTGCGACCCCTATTTATTAAAATAAGTTTCGCAATATTTCGAGATACCTGTGACGTGTTATAGAATAGTGGTGTATAACCCCATGGGCGTCTCCAAGTTATTATAATTTAAGAATAAATCTATAAATAAAATCTAAAACTTTACTAAAATGTTAGTCCCGTCACACCACGTAAAGTAGGTCTCCATTTTTATAATAACGTAATATTCTCCCTTTTAAGCCCCCCCGCTCACCGCAAGCCAGCCCGGAGGAAACTAAACCGCAGCAAACCCGATCCGCACAAAGCCAAACCCTAGCCCGATTGCCAAAAAGCCAGCCGCACACAAATCAAGCCCGTGGCGGTTCCCCCCAAACCACCCCATAATACGGGAGGCCTTGGACCCACTCAGGAGAATAGGTTAGGCATAAAGAACTCTCCATTGCGCTCGAAGTCGTCCGAGGCTCATTGTGCCTTTTCTAACCGGTTGAGGTTTAAGGAAGTGAGGTGGTCAACCTCAGTATTCTAATGGTATAAGTAATTGGCGTTCGACTATAAACGAATTTTCGACAATATAGAGTAGGAAGAAAATTAACTGTCCACTGTTTATATTTTTTATTAGATGAAACGGATATCGGCAACTATCCGATATCCGGTCTATCCGGCGGCGTAAATAATATCCTGCCGGATACCGGATAGTAAAAAGAGACATGTTTGGATAACTCATTGATTTGTTTATTAAAGTATCACTTAAGAAATACACCTTATAATCACAAAATAAATTCTACAACTTAGAAAATTAAGGTAAATTATGGAGAGTAATTCTATATAATATTTCGTTATATAGACTATTAGACTATATAGAGGAAAACAGCAGCTTTGCTGGTCTTCGTAAGTAAGGGAAGTTTAATAAAACAACGTTTCGTCATATATCATCCTGGCTGAAGATGCAGATAGTTTCCGCGATTTTTGGAACAATAACGTTCCGGCAACGGAGTCAGTCCAATTGGTATATACCGCCTACGTAAGCGTAATTCATGCGTTGTACCCATGGTAATTTACGTACTGGCCGGGCTCTAGTAAGGACTTCTTTAGCATTCTACGAATTTTATAAATTTTTGAAAATAAAAACACCGATATTTTAAGGGGAGCGCTTTTCTTCCTCCCGCAAGGGTTCCGAAGACAAAGAAGATCTTCTCATACCGAGAGGGTCTTCCTCGTGTTCTGCTCCTTCGAAGCAGAGCTGAGGGATCTGTAAATGGTGTGTGAGGAGGTCATAATATCCGGCTAACTGCTATCCCTTTCGTCTCTATTTTTTATACGTTCCAGTGGACAGTTAATTTTTTCGCACTATACAGTGACGAAATGATATGGTCATTGACTTGCCAGTGTTTTCAAAACAATTATTTACGATCTATCCTAAAATGATGTGAGGATTTTGTAGATAATTTTAAAATTTAATATTTTGCACTTTTACTACATTTGATATAAAATAATTTACCTATTGACTTCATAATACTATTTACCTTTTTTCAACATAATATTATATCAACTTGCTATTCATGGTTTACGCAATAAATTCAAAGCAAGATTACTCACATAGTTTTTTTTTTTTTGCTAGTGTTTTTATGAAATGGCTTCAAATATTTTAATATACAGATCAAGACATAAAGAATTGCAATACAATCCAGATTCTTTTCGTGAACTTACCGTAAATTATTTTAGTAGAGATAATAAATTACTAAAATAGGTAGGTACCTACATAATGATTTTAATGTCGATCGTAAAAAAAAACAATTCAGAATCGCTGTACAGGATGCATGGTACGAAAAATATATTGAAGTAGGTAGGTACGTAAAGTGTTTCTCTGAATTCACGGAAAGTGTATTATCTCTTATATAAAAATGGAACGCTAATTTGCGCGGTCATCGTATGGGTAAGAACACGTTGAAAGCCGATTACAATCCGCGCCGACCAGCTCAAAGATTGTTGTCTATGGTTTCCATGCATTTAAATGGGCATGTCGGAAAGCGGGTTCCTGCTTTTTCTGTGGGTTTCCCCATTCAAATGCATAGTAACATTCTTTGCGCCGGTTGGCGCTAGTCAGAATCGGCATTCTACGTGTTTCTTACCCTATGAGAACAGCTGAACTTATATCGCCCATTTTTTTGTCGTGTTTGCTTTTGTCTGAAGGGTCTTATGAAAGAAAGAAGTTGCACGGAATAAAAATAAAACTTCCATATTATTATTACATTTTTTCTAATTTTGAAATTAAATCAGGCGTTTGACAGGAATCAGTTGTTTGATGAATGATACGATTCACGGAATGCTGATAGTAAATAATATAATGATATGTT
Source organism: Mystacides longicornis (assembly GCA_963576905.1). Classification (NCBI taxonomy): domain Eukaryota; kingdom Metazoa; phylum Arthropoda; class Insecta; order Trichoptera; family Leptoceridae; genus Mystacides; species Mystacides longicornis. The sequence continues at coordinate 25,876,478 of OY756421.1, read as the reverse complement.
TTATAACAGATGCAGCGGTTACAGTAGTTAAAAAGGTAATAATGAATGTATCATTATACTAATTCAAATTCAATAATATAAGGACCACGTCGTCGTCTGTGTTAAATAACTTTAAACTGAAATCAACTTAAAGTTATACATAAAATCTCGAACATATTATTTATATTCCAAGGCGGGACGAAGTTTGACGGGTCGGCTAGTTCAAAACTATATTATTATTATAGATTACGCAATAGTTTCGACACGTGTATTGGAGAAAGTAGGTTGGGTTGGTTAGGTACCTACCTACGTATATATTCATACACGCTGCACCGGACCAGCTCGCGGTGTATGTATGTTTATTGTATGAAACGATGTCGTCAATAAATTAAATTTTTACAAAAGTTGTTAAGAAAAGTTCGAGATGTACTGCTATGATGTATGTATTTTTTATAGAAAAATAAATTATCTAGTTGTAGCGTTTCAGCGTTTCAGCGTTTTTCGATATTTTTATAAAATTCTGAAATATAGGCACTGAAACTCGTAAATTTGTCATAAAAAAAAATATTTTTCTTTATAAAAAAAGTTTGAGAAATCCTGGAACTTCTTCATTAAATTATATTTTAGATATTGTATTTTTCTATATACATACACAATTTTAGGGTTCTAGATTTTATGGTTTTCGAGATATATGGAAAAATTAAATAAAAATTCAAAGGTTGATAACCCCTGACTGAAAAAAAAATTCAAAATTCTGAGTATACAAATTTTGTATGCTTAAAGTATTCAATATTTTCTGAAATTTTAGGATCTGTGCATCAAGCGAATCAAAAGTTATAAAGAGGGGACGGATACACACACATACACGTTGGAAAAGTGCCCCTCACCCCCTCCCCTCTAATTAATGATATCTTTTGAAAACGAAATAGTATAATTTGACTCTTTCTGAAGAAATCATTATTTTGAAATTTCGATAAAAGCAGTTTTAAACTTTTTAGGAGGCACTTAAAAATCATCCCTTTTTATATGTGCCCTTTTTCGTCCCTTTTAGTTAAATTTTGGAAAAATTGCCGAATACGCTAACACTCATTTCTATAGAAGAATTCATATGCCAAATCTCAAGTTCGTACCATGTCTAGTTTCCGAGATATTCGCATACTTTGAAAAACATTCAACCCTATTTTTCACCCCCTTAGGGGTGGAATTTCCAAAAATCCTTTCTTAGTGGAAGGTTTTGTATTGAGACCTACCTGATTTCCAAATTTCACTTCTCTACGATTAGCCGTTTGGGCTGTGCGTTGATGAGTCAGTCAGTCAGTCAGTCAATCAGTCAGTCAGTCAGGCACTTTCCTTTATTATTATAGATTAGATGAAACGGATATCGGCAACTATCCGATATCTGGTCTATCCGGCGGCGTAAATAATATCCTGCCGGATACCGGATAGTAAAAAGAGACATGTTTGGATAACTCATTGATTTGTTTATTAAAGTATCACATAAGAAATACACCTTATAATCACAAAATAAATTCTACAACTTAGAAAATTGATTATCAAGCATAAGGTAAATTATGGAGAGTAATTCTATATAATATTTCGTTATATAGACTACTAGCTAGTTACCCGTGGCTTCGCTCACGTGTTACTGTATTTGCTTTCTCTTCCTAAACAATGCAGAATTAATTATATTCGCATCAAAATTAATAATCATAAGAAACATCATCAACATTTCTTTTTTTAAATATATATTCTAAAATTTCCATTAAATTACTATATTTTTATTTATATTTGTCGTTATTAATCTGTATTTAAAAAATATGTGCTTCTTATACAAATAGAATCAGCCCGCGAACTTAAAAAGTTCGCTAACTTGACTGACATTGTTCTATGAGAATCCCAAAAAATAACTCGAATAACTTTTATTCCATCAAATGACGTTATTTGAAATCAATTTTTATATGGCTGGATATGAATAAAAAAATATTCAGGTCTCGAAAAGCAATGAAATTAGTGATCTTTAAAACACTTATTTCTATCTGCTTTCGGCATTTTTCAAGCTACAGACGTTTTTTTAACATTTCAATTCATATCTTTCACGTTGATTTGTTGTTGTTTGTCTGGTCGTAGGTTCGAAATTTAGTTCATAAATATCTTATCCTGAGCAAACACGACATAAAGAGAATAAACGATATCGGTCCAGCCGTTCACAAAACTGTTAACGTTCCGAACGTTAACGTTTACCAAATTGAAAATGGTTTCCAAACAAAAAAAAAATGCGTTTCGTCTTCAATATAATAGCAGCGTCGTAATACTTCCAAAGATTTTGAGGTAACGTTTAACGTTAATTTTGAATAACTGACAGAATTATTTTTTTGACTCGGAATTTGGAACAGCATTGTTTAACGCACGTTGAATAACAGTTTTTACGTTATCTCTATGGAAATAACAACAAATTGTTAACGTTGGAGCTGTCGTTAATATTTCGACTTGGCCTCCAGGCGTGATGCGATGACCACGTAAAGTAGGTCTCCATTTTTATAATAACGTAATATTCTCCCTTTTAAGCCCCCCCGCTCACCGCAAGCCAGCCCGGAGGAAACTAAGTTTGCCCGATTGCCAAAAAGCCAGCCGCACACAAATCAAGCCCGTGGCGGTTCCCCCCAAACCACCCCATAATACGGGAGGCCTTGGACCCACTCAGGAGAATAGGTTAGGCATAAAGAACTCTCCATTGCGCTCGAAGTCGTCCGAGGCTCATTGTGCCTTTTCTAAACGGTTGAGGTTTAAGGAAGTGAGGTGGTCAACTCAGTATTCTAATGGTATAAGTAATTGGCGTTCGACTATAAACGAATTTTCGACAATGTAGAGTAGGAAGAAAATTAACTGTCCACTGTTTATATTTTTTATTAGATGAAACGGATATCGGCAACTATCCGATATCTGGTCTATCCGGCGGCGTAAATAATATCCTGCCGGATACCGGATAGTAAAAAGAGACATGTTTGGATAACTCATTGATTTGTTTATTAAAGTATCACATAAGAAATACACCTTATAATCACAAAATAAATTCTACAACTTAGAAAATTGATTATCAAGCATAAGGTAAATTATGGAGAGTAATTCTATATAATATTTCGTTATATAGACTATTAGACTATATAGAGGAAAACAGCAGCTTTGCTGGTCTTCGTATAAGTAAGGAAAGTTTAATAAAACAACGTTTCGTCATATATCATCCTGGCTGAAGATGCAGATAGTTTCCGCGATTTTTGGAACAATAACGTTCCGGCAACGGAGTCAGTCCAATTGGTATATACCGCCTACGTAAGCGTAATTCATGCGTTGTACCCATGGTAATTTACGCACTGGCCGGGCTCTAGTAAGGACTTCTTTAGCATTCTACGAATTTTATAAATTTTTGAAAATAAAAACACCGATATTTTAAGAGGAGCGCTTTTCTTCCTCCCGCAAGGGTTCCGAAGACAAAGAAGATCTTCTCATACCGAGAGGGTCTTCCTCGTGTTCTGCTCCTTCGAAGCAGAGCTGAGGGATCTGTAAATGGTGTGTGAGGAGGTCATAATATCCGGCTAACTGCTATCCCTTTCGTCTCTATTTTTTATACGTTCCAGTGGACAGTTAATTTTTTCGCACTATACAGTGACGAAATGATATGGTCATTGACTTGCCAGTGTTTTCAAAACAATTATTTACGATCTATCCTAAAATGATGTGAGGATTTTGTAGATAATTTTAAAATTTAATATTTTGCACTTTTACTACATTTGATATAAAATAATTTACCTATTGACTTCATAATACTATTTACCTTTTTTCAACATAATATTATATCAACTTGCTATTCATGGTTTACGCAATAAATTCAAAGCAAGATTACTCACATAGTTTTTTTTTTTGCTAGTGTTTTTATGAAATGGCTTCAAATATTTTAATATACAGATCAAGACATAAAGAATTGCAATACAATCCAGATTCTTTTCGTGAACTTACCGTAAATTATTTTAGTAGAGATAATAAATTACTAAAATAGGTAGGTAAATATATTGAAGTAGGTAGGTACGTAAAGTGTTTCTCTGAATTCACGGAAAGTGTATTATTTATCTCTTATATAAAAATGGAACGCTAATTTGCGCGGTCATCGTATGGGTAAGAACACGTTGAAAGCCGATTACAATCCGCGCCGACCAGCTCAAAGATTGTTGTCTATGGTTTCCATGCATTTAAATGGGCATGTCGGAAAGCGGGTTCCTGCTTTTTCTGTGGGTTTCCCCATTCAAATGCATAGTAACATTCTTTGCGCCGGTTGGCGCTAGTCAGAATCGGCATTCTACGTGTTTCTTACCCTATGAGAACAGCTGAACTTATATCGCCCATTTTTTGTCGTGTTTGCTTTTGTCTGAAGGGTCTTATGAAAGAAAAAAGTTGCACGGAATAAAAATAAAACTTCCATATTATTATTACATTTTTTCTAATTTTGAAATTAAATCAGGCGTTTGACAGGAATCAGTTGTTTGATGAATGATACGATTCACGGAATGCTGATAGTAAATAATATAATGATATGTTTTATAACAGATGCAGCGGTTACAGTAGTTAAAAAGGTAAAAATGAATGTATCATTATACTAATTCAAATTCAATAATATAAGGACCACGTCGTCGTCTGTGTTAAATAACTTTAAACTGAAATCAACTTAAAGTTATACATAAAATCTCGAACATATTATTTATATTCCAAGGCGGGACGAAGTTTGACGGGTCGGCTAGTTCAAAACTATATTATAATTATAGATTACGCAATAGTTTCGACACGTGTATTGGAGAAAGTAGGTTGGGTTGGTTAGTTACCTACCTACGCTGCACCGGACCAGCTCGCGGTGTATGTATGTTTATTGTATGAAACGATGTCGTCAATAAATTAAATTTTTACAAAAGTTGTTAAGAAAAGTTCGAGATGTACTGCTATGATGTATGTATTTTTTATAGAAAAATAAATTATCTAGTTGTAGCGTTTCAGCGTTTTTCGATATTTTTATAAAATTCTGAAATATAGGCACTGAAACTCGTAAATTTGTCATAAAAAAAATATTTTTCTTTATAAAAAAAGTTTGAGAAATCCTGGAACTTCTTCATTAAATTATATTTTAGATATTGTATTTTTCTATATACATACACAATTTTAGGGTTCTAGATTTTATGGTTTTTGAGATATATGGAAAAATTAAATAAAAATTCAAAGGTTGATAACCCCTGACTGAAAAAAAAAATCAAAATTCTGAGTATACAAATTTTGTATGCTTAAAGTATTCAATATTTTCTGAAATTTTAGGATCTGTGCATCAAGCAAATCAAAAGTTATAAAGAGGGGACGGATACACACACATACACGTTGGAAAAGTGCCCCTCACCCCCTCCCCTCTAATTAATGATATTTTTTGAAAACGAAATAGTATAATTTGACTCTTTCTGAAGAAATCATTTTTTTGAAATTTCGATAAAACCAGTTTTAAACTTTTTAGGAGGCACTTAAAAATCATCCCTTTTTATATGTGCCCTTTTTCGTCCCTTTTAGTTAAATTTTGGAAAAATTGCCGAATACGCTAACACTCATTTCTATAGAAGAATTTATATGCCAAATCTCAAGTTCGTACCATGTCTAGTTTCCGAGATATTCGCATACTTTGAAAAACATTCAACCCTATTTTTCACCCCCTTAGGGGTGGAATTTCCAAAAATCCTTTCTTAGTGGAAGGTTTTGTATTGAGACCTACCTGATTTCCAAATTTCACTTCTCTACGATTAGCCGTTTGGGCTGTGCGTTGATGAGTCAGTCAGTCAATCAGTCAGTCAGTCAGTCAGGCACTTTCCTTTATTATTATAGATTAGACTATATAGAGGAAAACAGCAGCTTTGCTGGTCTTCGTATAAGTAAGGAAAGTTTAATAAAACAACGTTTCGTCATATATCATCCTGGCTGAAGATGCAGATAGTTTCCGCGATTTTTGGAACAATAACGTTCCGGCAACGGAGTCAGTCCAATTGGTATATACCGCCTACGTAAGCGTAATTCATGCGTTGTACCCATGGTAATTTACGCACTGGCCGGGCTCTAGTAAGGACTTCTTTAGCATTCTACGAATTTTATAAATTTTTGAAAATAAAAACACCGATATTTTAAGGGGAGCGCTTTTCTTCCTCCCGCAAGGGTTCCGAAGACAAAGAAGATCTTCTCATACCGAGAGGGTCTTCCTCGTGTTCTGCTCCTTCGAAGCAGAGCTGAGGGATCTGTAAATGGTGTGTGAGGAGGTCATAATATCCGGCTAACTGCTATCCCTTTCGTCTCTATTTTTTATACGTTCCAGTGGACAGTTAATTTTTTCGCACTATACAGTGACGAAATGATATGGTCATTGACTTGCCAGTGTTTTCAAAACAATTATTTACGATCTATCCTAAAATGATGTGAGGATTTTGTAGATAATTTTAAAATTTAATATTTTGCACTTTTACTACATTTGATATAAAATAATTTACCTATTGACTTCATAATACTATTTACCTTTTTTCAACATAATATTATATCAACTTGCTATTCATGGTTTACGCAATAAATTCAAAGCAAGATTACTCACATAGTTTTTTTTTTTGCTAGTGTTTTTATGAAATGGCTTCAAATATTTTAATATACAGATCAAGACATAAAGAATTGCAATACAATCCAGATTCTTTTCGTGAACTTACCGTAAATTATTTTAGTAGAGATAATAAATTACTAAAATAGGTAGGTAAATATATTGAAGTAGGTAGGTACGTAAAGTGTTTCTCTGAATTCACGGAAAGTGTATTATTTATCTCTTATATAAAAATGGAACGCTAATTTGCGCGGTCATCGTATGGGTAAGAACACGTTGAAAGCCGATTACAATCCGCGCCGACCAGCTCAAAGATTGTTGTCTATGGTTTCCATGCATTTAAATGGGCATGTCGGAAAGCGGGTTCCTGCTTTTTCTGTGGGTTTCCCCATTCAAATGCATAGTAACATTCTTTGCGCCGGTTGGCGCTAGTCAGAATCGGCATTCTACGTGTTTCTTACCCTATGAGAACAGCTGAACTTATATCGCCCATTTTTTGTCGTGTTTGCTTTTGTCTGAAGGGTCTTATGAAAGAAAAAAGTTGCACGGAATAAAAATAAAACTTCCATATTATTATTACATTTTTTCTAATTTTGAAATTAAATCAGGCGTTTGACAGGAATCAGTTGTTTGATGAATGATACGATTCACGGAATGCTGATAGTAAATAATATAATGATATGTTTTATAACAGATGCAGCGGTTACAGTAGTTAAAAAGGTAAAAATGAATGTATCATTATACTAATTCAAATTCAATAATATAAGGACCACGTCGTCGTCTGTGTTAAATAACTTTAAACTGAAATCAACTTAAAGTTATACATAAAATCTCGAACATATTATTTATATTCCAAGGCGGGACGAAGTTTGACGGGTCGGCTAGTTCAAAACTATATTATAATTATAGATTACGCAATAGTTTCGACACGTGTATTGGAGAAAGTAGGTTGGGTTGGTTAGTTACCTACCTACGCTGCACCGGACCAGCTCGCGGTGTATGTATGTTTATTGTATGAAACGATGTCGTCAATAAATTAAATTTTTACAAAAGTTGTTAAGAAAAGTTCGAGATGTACTGCTATGATGTATGTATTTTTTATAGAAAAATAAATTATCTAGTTGTAGCGTTTCAGCGTTTTTCGATATTTTTATAAAATTCTGAAATATAGGCACTGAAACTCGTAAATTTGTCATAAAAAAAATATTTTTCTTTATAAAAAAAGTTTGAGAAATCCTGGAACTTCTTCATTAAATTATATTTTAGATATTGTATTTTTCTATATACATACACAATTTTAGGGTTCTAGATTTTATGGTTTTTGAGATATATGGAAAAATTAAATAAAAATTCAAAGGTTGATAACCCCTGACTGAAAAAAAAAATCAAAATTCTGAGTATACAAATTTTGTATGCTTAAAGTATTCAATATTTTCTGAAATTTTAGGATCTGTGCATCAAGCAAATCAAAAGTTATAAAGAGGGGACGGATACACACACATACACGTTGGAAAAGTGCCCCTCACCCCCTCCCCTCTAATTAATGATATTTTTTGAAAACGAAATAGTATAATTTGACTCTTTCTGAAGAAATCATTTTTTTGAAATTTCGATAAAACCAGTTTTAAACTTTTTAGGAGGCACTTAAAAATCATCCCTTTTTATATGTGCCCTTTTTCGTCCCTTTTAGTTAAATTTTGGAAAAATTGCCGAATACGCTAACACTCATTTCTATAGAAGAATTTATATGCCAAATCTCAAGTTCGTACCATGTCTAGTTTCCGAGATATTCGCATACTTTGAAAAACATTCAACCCTATTTTTCACCCCCTTAGGGGTGGAATTTCCAAAAATCCTTTCTTAGTGGAAGGTTTTGTATTGAGACCTACCTGATTTCCAAATTTCACTTCTCTACGATTAGCCGTTTGGGCTGTGCGTTGATGAGTCAGTCAGTCAATCAGTCAGTCAGTCAGTCAGGCACTTTCCTTTATTATTATAGATTAGACTATATAGAGGAAAACAGCAGCTTTGCTGGTCTTCGTATAAGTAAGGAAAGTTTAATAAAACAACGTTTCGTCATATATCATCCTGGCTGAAGATGCAGATAGTTTCCGCGATTTTTGGAACAATAACGTTCCGGCAACGGAGTCAGTCCAATTGGTATATACCGCCTACGTAAGCGTAATTCATGCGTTGTACCCATGGTAATTTACGCACTGGCCGGGCTCTAGTAAGGACTTCTTTAGCATTCTACGAATTTTATAAATTTTTGAAAATAAAAACACCGATATTTTAAGGGGAGCGCTTTTCTTCCTCCCGCAAGGGTTCCGAAGACAAAGAAGATCTTCTCATACCGAGAGGGTCTTCCTCGTGTTCTGCTCCTTCGAAGCAGAGCTGAGGGATCTGTAAATGGTGTGTGAGGAGGTCATAATATCCGGCTAACTGCTATCCCTTTCGTCTCTATTTTTTATACGTTCCAGTGGACAGTTAATTTTTTCGCACTATACAGTGACGAAATGATATGGTCATTGACTTGCCAGTGTTTTCAAAACAATTATTTACGATCTATCCTAAAATGATGTGAGGATTTTGTAGATAATTTTAAAATTTAATATTTTGCACTTTTACTACATTTGATATAAAATAATTTACCTATTGACTTCATAATACTATTTACCTTTTTTCAACATAATATTATATCAACTTGCTATTCATGGTTTACGCAATAAATTCAAAGCAAGATTACTCACATAGTTTTTTTTTTTGCTAGTGTTTTTATGAAATGGCTTCAAATATTTTAATATACAGATCAAGACATAAAGAATTGCAATACAATCCAGATTCTTTTCGTGAACTTACCGTAAATTATTTTAGTAGAGATAATAAATTACTAAAATAGGTAGGTAAATATATTGAAGTAGGTAGGTACGTAAAGTGTTTCTCTGAATTCACGGAAAGTGTATTATTTATCTCTTATATAAAAATGGAACGCTAATTTGCGCGGTCATCGTATGGGTAAGAACACGTTGAAAGCCGATTACAATCCGCGCCGACCAGCTCAAAGATTGTTGTCTATGGTTTCCATGCATTTAAATGGGCATGTCGGAAAGCGGGTTCCTGCTTTTTCTGTGGGTTTCCCCATTCAAATGCATAGTAACATTCTTTGCGCCGGTTGGCGCTAGTCAGAATCGGCATTCTACGTGTTTCTTACCCTATGAGAACAGCTGAACTTATATCGCCCATTTTTTGTCGTGTTTGCTTTTGTCTGAAGGGTCTTATGAAAGAAAAAAGTTGCACGGAATAAAAATAAAACTTCCATATTATTATTACATTTTTTCTAATTTTGAAATTAAATCAGGCGTTTGACAGGAATCAGTTGTTTGATGAATGATACGATTCACGGAATGCTGATAGTAAATAATATAATGATATGTTTTATAACAGATGCAGCGGTTACAGTAGTTAAAAAGGTAAAAATGAATGTATCATTATACTAATTCAAATTCAATAATATAAGGACCACGTCGTCGTCTGTGTTAAATAACTTTAAACTGAAATCAACTTAAAGTTATACATAAAATCTCGAACATATTATTTATATTCCAAGGCGGGACGAAGTTTGACGGGTCGGCTAGTTCAAAACTATATTATAATTATAGATTACGCAATAGTTTCGACACGTGTATTGGAGAAAGTAGGTTGGGTTGGTTAGTTACCTACCTACGCTGCACCGGACCAGCTCGCGGTGTATGTATGTTTATTGTATGAAACGATGTCGTCAATAAATTAAATTTTTACAAAAGTTGTTAAGAAAAGTTCGAGATGTACTGCTATGATGTATGTATTTTTTATAGAAAAATAAATTATCTAGTTGTAGCGTTTCAGCGTTTTTCGATATTTTTATAAAATTCTGAAATATAGGCACTGAAACTCGTAAATTTGTCATAAAAAAAATATTTTTCTTTATAAAAAAAGTTTGAGAAATCCTGGAACTTCTTCATTAAATTATATTTTAGATATTGTATTTTTCTATATACATACACAATTTTAGGGTTCTAGATTTTATGGTTTTTGAGATATATGGAAAAATTAAATAAAAATTCAAAGGTTGATAACCCCTGACTGAAAAAAAAAATCAAAATTCTGAGTATACAAATTTTGTATGCTTAAAGTATTCAATATTTTCTGAAATTTTAGGATCTGTGCATCAAGCAAATCAAAAGTTATAAAGAGGGGACGGATACACACACATACACGTTGGAAAAGTGCCCCTCACCCCCTCCCCTCTAATTAATGATATTTTTTGAAAACGAAATAGTATAATTTGACTCTTTCTGAAGAAATCATTTTTTTGAAATTTCGATAAAACCAGTTTTAAACTTTTTAGGAGGCACTTAAAAATCATCCCTTTTTATATGTGCCCTTTTTCGTCCCTTTTAGTTAAATTTTGGAAAAATTGCCGAATACGCTAACACTCATTTCTATAGAAGAATTTATATGCCAAATCTCAAGTTCGTACCATGTCTAGTTTCCGAGATATTCGCATACTTTGAAAAACATTCAACCCTATTTTTCACCCCCTTAGGGGTGGAATTTCCAAAAATCCTTTCTTAGTGGAAGGTTTTGTATTGAGACCTACCTGATTTCCAAATTTCACTTCTCTACGATTAGCCGTTTGGGCTGTGCGTTGATGAGTCAGTCAGTCAATCAGTCAGTCAGTCAGTCAGGCACTTTCCTTTATTATTATAGATTAGACTATATAGAGGAAAACAGCAGCTTTGCTGGTCTTCGTATAAGTAAGGAAAGTTTAATAAAACAACGTTTCGTCATATATCATCCTGGCTGAAGATGCAGATAGTTTCCGCGATTTTTGGAACAATAACGTTCCGGCAACGGAGTCAGTCCAATTGGTATATACCGCCTACGTAAGCGTAATTCATGCGTTGTACCCATGGTAATTTACGCACTGGCCGGGCTCTAGTAAGGACTTCTTTAGCATTCTACGAATTTTATAAATTTTTGAAAATAAAAACACCGATATTTTAAGGGGAGCGCTTTTCTTCCTCCCGCAAGGGTTCCGAAGACAAAGAAGATCTTCTCATACCGAGAGGGTCTTCCTCGTGTTCTGCTCCTTCGAAGCAGAGCTGAGGGATCTGTAAATGGTGTGTGAGGAGGTCATAATATCCGGCTAACTGCTATCCCTTTCGTCTCTATTTTTTATACGTTCCAGTGGACAGTTAATTTTTTCGCACTATACAGTGACGAAATGATATGGTCATTGACTTGCCAGTGTTTTCAAAACAATTATTTACGATCTATCCTAAAATGATGTGAGGATTTTGTAGATAATTTTAAAATTTAATATTTTGCACTTTTACTACATTTGATATAAAATAATTTACCTATTGACTTCATAATACTATTTACCTTTTTTCAACATAATATTATATCAACTTGCTATTCATGGTTTACGCAATAAATTCAAAGCAAGATTACTCACATAGTTTTTTTTTTTGCTAGTGTTTTTATGAAATGGCTTCAAATATTTTAATAGACAGATCAAGACATAAAGAATTGCAATACAATCCAGATTCTTTTCGTGAACTTACCGTAAATTATTTTAGTAGAGATAATAAATTACTAAAATAGGTAGGTAAATATATTGAAGTAGGTAGGTACGTAAAGTGTTTCTCTGAATTCACGGAAAGTGTATTATTTATCTCTTATATAAAAATGGAACGCTAATTTGCGCGGTCATCGTATGGGTAAGAACACGTTGAAAGCCGATTACAATCCGCGCCGACCAGCTCAAAGATTGTTGTCTATGGTTTCCATGCATTTAAATGGGCATGTCGGAAAGCGGGTTCCTGCTTTTTCTGTGGGTTTCCCCATTCAAATGCATAGTAACATTCTTTGCGCCGGTTGGCGCTAGTCAGAATCGGCATTCTACGTGTTTCTTACCCTATGAGAACAGCTGAACTTATATCGCCCATTTTTTGTCGTGTTTGCTTTTGTCTGAAGGGTCTTATGAAAGAAAAAAGTTGCACGGAATAAAAATAAAACTTCCATATTATTATTACATTTTTTCTAATTTTGAAATTAAATCAGGCGTTTGACAGGAATCAGTTGTTTGATGAATGATACGATTCACGGAATGCTGATAGTAAATAATATAATGATATGTTTTATAACAGATGCAGCGGTTACAGTAGTTAAAAAGGTAAAAATGAATGTATCATTATACTAATTCAAATTCAATAATATAAGGACCACGTCGTCGTCTGTGTTAAATAACTTTAAACTGAAATCAACTTAAAGTTATACATAAAATCTCGAACATATTATTTATATTCCAAGGCGGGACGAAGTTTGACGGGTCGGCTAGTTCAAAACTATATTATAATTATAGATTACGCAATAGTTTCGACACGTGTATTGGAGAAAGTAGGTTGGGTTGGTTAGTTACCTACCTACGCTGCACCGGACCAGCTCGCGGTGTATGTATGTTTATTGTATGAAACGATGTCGTCAATAAATTAAATTTTTACAAAAGTTGTTAAGAAAAGTTCGAGATGTACTGCTATGATGTATGTATTTTTTATAGAAAAATAAATTATCTAGTTGTAGCGTTTCAGCGTTTTTCGATATTTTTATAAAATTCTGAAATATAGGCACTGAAACTCGTAAATTTGTCATAAAAAAAATATTTTTCTTTATAAAAAAAGTTTGAGAAATCCTGGAACTTCTTCATTAAATTATATTTTAGATATTGTATTTTTCTATATACATACACAATTTTAGGGTTCTAGATTTTATGGTTTTTGAGATATATGGAAAAATTAAATAAAAATTCAAAGGTTGATAACCCCTGACTGAAAAAAAAAATCAAAATTCTGAGTATACAAATTTTGTATGCTTAAAGTATTCAATATTTTCTGAAATTTTAGGATCTGTGCATCAAGCAAATCAAAAGTTATAAAGAGGGGACGGATACACACACATACACGTTGGAAAAGTGCCCCTCACCCCCTCCCCTCTAATTAATGATATTTTTTGAAAACGAAATAGTATAATTTGACTCTTTCTGAAGAAATCATTTTTTTGAAATTTCGATAAAACCAGTTTTAAACTTTTTAGGAGGCACTTAAAAATCATCCCTTTTTATATGTGCCCTTTTTCGTCCCTTTTAGTTAAATTTTGGAAAAATTGCCGAATACGCTAACACTCATTTCTATAGAAGAATTTATATGCCAAATCTCAAGTTCGTACCATGTCTAGTTTCCGAGATATTCGCATACTTTGAAAAACATTCAACCCTATTTTTCACCCCCTTAGGGGTGGAATTTCCAAAAATCCTTTCTTAGTGGAAGGTTTTGTATTGAGACCTACCTGATTTCCAAATTTCACTTCTCTACGATTAGCCGTTTGGGCTGTGCGTTGATGAGTCAGTCAGTCAATCAGTCAGTCAGTCAGTCAGGCACTTTCCTTTATTATTATAGATTAGACTATATAGAGGAAAACAGCAGCTTTGCTGGTCTTCGTATAAGTAAGGAAAGTTTAATAAAACAACGTTTCGTCATATATCATCCTGGCTGAAGATGCAGATAGTTTCCGCGATTTTTGGAACAATAACGTTCCGGCAACGGAGTCAGTCCAATTGGTATATACCGCCTACGTAAGCGTAATTCATGCGTTGTACCCATGGTAATTTACGCACTGGCCGGGCTCTAGTAAGGACTTCTTTAGCATTCTACGAATTTTATAAATTTTTGAAAATAAAAACACCGATATTTTAAGGGGAGCGCTTTTCTTCCTCCCGCAAGGGTTCCGAAGACAAAGAAGATCTTCTCATACCGAGAGGGTCTTCCTCGTGTTCTGCTCCTTCGAAGCAGAGCTGAGGGATCTGTAAATGGTGTGTGAGGAGGTCATAATATCCGGCTAACTGCTATCCCTTTCGTCTCTATTTTTTATACGTTCCAGTGGACAGTTAATTTTTTCGCACTATACAGTGACGAAATGATATGGTCATTGACTTGCCAGTGTTTTCAAAACAATTATTTACGATCTATCCTAAAATGATGTGAGGATTTTGTAGATAATTTTAAAATTTAATATTTTGCACTTTTACTACATTTGATATAAAATAATTTACCTATTGACTTCATAATACTATTTACCTTTTTTCAACATAATATTATATCAACTTGCTATTCATGGTTTACGCAATAAATTCAAAGCAAGATTACTCACATAGTTTTTTTTTTTGCTAGTGTTTTTATGAAATGGCTTCAAATATTTTAATATACAGATCAAGACATAAAGAATTGCAATACAATCCAGATTCTTTTCGTGAACTTACCGTAAATTATTTTAGTAGAGATAATAAATTACTAAAATAGGTAGGTAAATATATTGAAGTAGGTAGGTACGTAAAGTGTTTCTCTGAATTCACGGAAAGTGTATTATTTATCTCTTATATAAAAATGGAACGCTAATTTGCGCGGTCATCGTATGGGTAAGAACACGTTGAAAGCCGATTACAATCCGCGCCGACCAGCTCAAAGATTGTTGTCTATGGTTTCCATGCATTTAAATGGGCATGTCGGAAAGCGGGTTCCTGCTTTTTCTGTGGGTTTCCCCATTCAAATGCATAGTAACATTCTTTGCGCCGGTTGGCGCTAGTCAGAATCGGCATTCTACGTGTTTCTTACCCTATGAGAACAGCTGAACTTATATCGCCCATTTTTTGTCGTGTTTGCTTTTGTCTGAAGGGTCTTATGAAAGAAAAAAGTTGCACGGAATAAAAATAAAACTTCCATATTATTATTACATTTTTTCTAATTTTGAAATTAAATCAGGCGTTTGACAGGAATCAGTTGTTTGATGAATGATACGATTCACGGAATGCTGATAGTAAATAATATAATGATATGTTTTATAACAGATGCAGCGGTTACAGTAGTTAAAAAGGTAAAAATGAATGTATCATTATACTAATTCAAATTCAATAATATAAGGACCACGTCGTCGTCTGTGTTAAATAACTTTAAACTGAAATCAACTTAAAGTTATACATAAAATCTCGAACATATTATTTATATTCCAAGGCGGGACGAAGTTTGACGGGTCGGCTAGTTCAAAACTATATTATAATTATAGATTACGCAATAGTTTCGACACGTGTATTGGAGAAAGTAGGTTGGGTTGGTTAGTTACCTACCTACGCTGCACCGGACCAGCTCGCGGTGTATGTATGTTTATTGTATGAAACGATGTCGTCAATAAATTAAATTTTTACAAAAGTTGTTAAGAAAAGTTCGAGATGTACTGCTATGATGTATGTATTTTTTATAGAAAAATAAATTATCTAGTTGTAGCGTTTCAGCGTTTTTCGATATTTTTATAAAATTCTGAAATATAGGCACTGAAACTCGTAAATTTGTCATAAAAAAAATATTTTTCTTTATAAAAAAAGTTTGAGAAATCCTGGAACTTCTTCATTAAATTATATTTTAGATATTGTATTTTTCTATATACATACACAATTTTAGGGTTCTAGATTTTATGGTTTTTGAGATATATGGAAAAATTAAATAAAAATTCAAAGGTTGATAACCCCTGACTGAAAAAAAAAATCAAAATTCTGAGTATACAAATTTTGTATGCTTAAAGTATTCAATATTTTCTGAAATTTTAGGATCTGTGCATCAAGCAAATCAAAAGTTATAAAGAGGGGACGGATACACACACATACACGTTGGAAAAGTGCCCCTCACCCCCTCCCCTCTAATTAATGATATTTTTTGAAAACGAAATAGTATAATTTGACTCTTTCTGAAGAAATCATTTTTTTGAAATTTCGATAAAACCAGTTTTAAACTTTTTAGGAGGCACTTAAAAATCATCCCTTTTTATATGTGCCCTTTTTCGTCCCTTTTAGTTAAATTTTGGAAAAATTGCCGAATACGCTAACACTCATTTCTATAGAAGAATTTATATGCCAAATCTCAAGTTCGTACCATGTCTAGTTTCCGAGATATTCGCATACTTTGAAAAACATTCAACCCTATTTTTCACCCCCTTAGGGGTGGAATTTCCAAAAATCCTTTCTTAGTGGAAGGTTTTGTATTGAGACCTACCTGATTTCCAAATTTCACTTCTCTACGATTAGCCGTTTGGGCTGTGCGTTGATGAGTCAGTCAGTCAATCAGTCAGTCAGTCAGTCAGGCACTTTCCTTTATTATTATAGATTAGACTATATAGAGGAAAACAGCAGCTTTGCTGGTCTTCGTATAAGTAAGGAAAGTTTAATAAAACAACGTTTCGTCATATATCATCCTGGCTGAAGATGCAGATAGTTTCCGCGATTTTTGGAACAATAACGTTCCGGCAACGGAGTCAGTCCAATTGGTATATACCGCCTACGTAAGCGTAATTCATGCGTTGTACCCATGGTAATTTACGCACTGGCCGGGCTCTAGTAAGGACTTCTTTAGCATTCTACGAATTTTATAAATTTTTGAAAATAAAAACACCGATATTTTAAGGGGAGCGCTTTTCTTCCTCCCGCAAGGGTTCCGAAGACAAAGAAGATCTTCTCATACCGAGAGGGTCTTCCTCGTGTTCTGCTCCTTCGAAGCAGAGCTGAGGGATCTGTAAATGGTGTGTGAGGAGGTCATAATATCCGGCTAACTGCTATCCCTTTCGTCTCTATTTTTTATACGTTCCAGTGGACAGTTAATTTTTTCGCACTATACAGTGACGAAATGATATGGTCATTGACTTGCCAGTGTTTTCAAAACAATTATTTACGATCTATCCTAAAATGATGTGAGGATTTTGTAGATAATTTTAAAATTTAATATTTTGCACTTTTACTACATTTGATATAAAATAATTTACCTATTGACTTCATAATACTATTTACCTTTTTTCAACATAATATTATATCAACTTGCTATTCATGGTTTACGCAATAAATTCAAAGCAAGATTACTCACATAGTTTTTTTTTTTGCTAGTGTTTTTATGAAATGGCTTCAAATATTTTAATATACAGATCAAGACATAAAGAATTGCAATACAATCCAGATTCTTTTCGTGAACTTACCGTAAATTATTTTAGTAGAGATAATAAATTACTAAAATAGGTAGGTAAATATATTGAAGTAGGTAGGTACGTAAAGTGTTTCTCTGAATTCACGGAAAGTGTATTATTTATCTCTTATATAAAAATGGAACGCTAATTTGCGCGGTCATCGTATGGGTAAGAACACGTTGAAAGCCGATTACAATCCGCGCCGACCAGCTCAAAGATTGTTGTCTATGGTTTCCATGCATTTAAATGGGCATGTCGGAAAGCGGGTTCCTGCTTTTTCTGTGGGTTTCCCCATTCAAATGCATAGTAACATTCTTTGCGCCGGTTGGCGCTAGTCAGAATCGGCATTCTACGTGTTTCTTACCCTATGAGAACAGCTGAACTTATATCGCCCATTTTTTGTCGTGTTTGCTTTTGTCTGAAGGGTCTTATGAAAGAAAAAAGTTGCACGGAATAAAAATAAAACTTCCATATTATTATTACATTTTTTCTAATTTTGAAATTAAATCAGGCGTTTGACAGGAATCAGTTGTTTGATGAATGATACGATTCACGGAATGCTGATAGTAAATAATATAATGATATGTTTTATAACAGATGCAGCGGTTACAGTAGTTAAAAAGGTAAAAATGAATGTATCATTATACTAATTCAAATTCAATAATATAAGGACCACGTCGTCGTCTGTGTTAAATAACTTTAAACTGAAATCAACTTAAAGTTATACATAAAATCTCGAACATATTATTTATATTCCAAGGCGGGACGAAGTTTGACGGGTCGGCTAGTTCAAAACTATATTATAATTATAGATTACGCAATAGTTTCGACACGTGTATTGGAGAAAGTAGGTTGGGTTGGTTAGTTACCTACCTACGCTGCACCGGACCAGCTCGCGGTGTATGTATGTTTATTGTATGAAACGATGTCGTCAATAAATTAAATTTTTACAAAAGTTGTTAAGAAAAGTTCGAGATGTACTGCTATGATGTATGTATTTTTTATAGAAAAATAAATTATCTAGTTGTAGCGTTTCAGCGTTTTTCGATATTTTTATAAAATTCTGAAATATAGGCACTGAAACTCGTAAATTTGTCATAAAAAAAATATTTTTCTTTATAAAAAAAGTTTGAGAAATCCTGGAACTTCTTCATTAAATTATATTTTAGATATTGTATTTTTCTATATACATACACAATTTTAGGGTTCTAGATTTTATGGTTTTTGAGATATATGGAAAAATTAAATAAAAATTCAAAGGTTGATAACCCCTGACTGAAAAAAAAAATCAAAATTCTGAGTATACAAATTTTGTATGCTTAAAGTATTCAATATTTTCTGAAATTTTAGGATCTGTGCATCAAGCAAATCAAAAGTTATAAAGAGGGGACGGATACACACACATACACGTTGGAAAAGTGCCCCTCACCCCCTCCCCTCTAATTAATGATATTTTTTGAAAACGAAATAGTATAATTTGACTCTTTCTGAAGAAATCATTTTTTTGAAATTTCGATAAAACCAGTTTTAAACTTTTTAGGAGGCACTTAAAAATCATCCCTTTTTATATGTGCCCTTTTTCGTCCCTTTTAGTTAAATTTTGGAAAAATTGCCGAATACGCTAACACTCATTTCTATAGAAGAATTTATATGCCAAATCTCAAGTTCGTACCATGTCTAGTTTCCGAGATATTCGCATACTTTGAAAAACATTCAACCCTATTTTTCACCCCCTTAGGGGTGGAATTTCCAAAAATCCTTTCTTAGTGGAAGGTTTTGTATTGAGACCTACCTGATTTCCAAATTTCACTTCTCTACGATTAGCCGTTTGGGCTGTGCGTTGATGAGTCAGTCAGTCAATCAGTCAGTCAGTCAGTCAGGCACTTTCCTTTATTATTATAGATTAGACTATATAGAGGAAAACAGCAGCTTTGCTGGTCTTCGTATAAGTAAGGAAAGTTTAATAAAACAACGTTTCGTCATATATCATCCTGGCTGAAGATGCAGATAGTTTCCGCGATTTTTGGAACAATAACGTTCCGGCAACGGAGTCAGTCCAATTGGTATATACCGCCTACGTAAGCGTAATTCATGCGTTGTACCCATGGTAATTTACGCACTGGCCGGGCTCTAGTAAGGACTTCTTTAGCATTCTACGAATTTTATAAATTTTTGAAAATAAAAACACCGATATTTTAAGGGGAGCGCTTTTCTTCCTCCCGCAAGGGTTCCGAAGACAAAGAAGATCTTCTCATACCGAGAGGGTCTTCCTCGTGTTCTGCTCCTTCGAAGCAGAGCTGAGGGATCTGTAAATGGTGTGTGAGGAGGTCATAATATCCGGCTAACTGCTATCCCTTTCGTCTCTATTTTTTATACGTTCCAGTGGACAGTTAATTTTTTCGCACTATACAGTGACGAAATGATATGGTCATTGACTTGCCAGTGTTTTCAAAACAATTATTTACGATCTATCCTAAAATGATGTGAGGATTTTGTAGATAATTTTAAAATTTAATATTTTGCACTTTTACTACATTTGATATAAAATAATTTACCTATTGACTTCATAATACTATTTACCTTTTTTCAACATAATATTATATCAACTTGCTATTCATGGTTTACGCAATAAATTCAAAGCAAGATTACTCACATAGTTTTTTTTTTTGCTAGTGTTTTTATGAAATGGCTTCAAATATTTTAATATACAGATCAAGACATAAAGAATTGCAATACAATCCAGATTCTTTTCGTGAACTTACCGTAAATTATTTTAGTAGAGATAATAAATTACTAAAATAGGTAGGTAAATATATTGAAGTAGGTAGGTACGTAAAGTGTTTCTCTGAATTCACGGAAAGTGTATTATTTATCTCTTATATAAAAATGGAACGCTAATTTGCGCGGTCATCGTATGGGTAAGAACACGTTGAAAGCCGATTACAATCCGCGCCGACCAGCTCAAAGATTGTTGTCTATGGTTTCCATGCATTTAAATGGGCATGTCGGAAAGCGGGTTCCTGCTTTTTCTGTGGGTTTCCCCATTCAAATGCATAGTAACATTCTTTGCGCCGGTTGGCGCTAGTCAGAATCGGCATTCTACGTGTTTCTTACCCTATGAGAACAGCTGAACTTATATCGCCCATTTTTTGTCGTGTTTGCTTTTGTCTGAAGGGTCTTATGAAAGAAAAAAGTTGCACGGAATAAAAATAAAACTTCCATATTATTATTACATTTTTTCTAATTTTGAAATTAAATCAGGCGTTTGACAGGAATCAGTTGTTTGATGAATGATACGATTCACGGAATGCTGATAGTAAATAATATAATGATATGTTTTATAACAGATGCAGCGGTTACAGTAGTTAAAAAGGTAAAAATGAATGTATCATTATACTAATTCAAATTCAATAATATAAGGACCACGTCGTCGTCTGTGTTAAATAACTTTAAACTGAAATCAACTTAAAGTTATACATAAAATCTCGAACATATTATTTATATTCCAAGGCGGGACGAAGTTTGACGGGTCGGCTAGTTCAAAACTATATTATAATTATAGATTACGCAATAGTTTCGACACGTGTATTGGAGAAAGTAGGTTGGGTTGGTTAGTTACCTACCTACGCTGCACCGGACCAGCTCGCGGTGTATGTATGTTTATTGTATGAAACGATGTCGTCAATAAATTAAATTTTTACAAAAGTTGTTAAGAAAAGTTCGAGATGTACTGCTATGATGTATGTATTTTTTATAGAAAAATAAATTATCTAGTTGTAGCGTTTCAGCGTTTTTCGATATTTTTATAAAATTCTGAAATATAGGCACTGAAACTCGTAAATTTGTCATAAAAAAAATATTTTTCTTTATAAAAAAAGTTTGAGAAATCCTGGAACTTCTTCATTAAATTATATTTTAGATATTGTATTTTTCTATATACATACACAATTTTAGGGTTCTAGATTTTATGGTTTTTGAGATATATGGAAAAATTAAATAAAAATTCAAAGGTTGATAACCCCTGACTGAAAAAAAAAATCAAAATTCTGAGTATACAAATTTTGTATGCTTAAAGTATTCAATATTTTCTGAAATTTTAGGATCTGTGCATCAAGCAAATCAAAAGTTATAAAGAGGGGACGGATACACACACATACACGTTGGAAAAGTGCCCCTCACCCCCTCCCCTCTAATTAATGATATTTTTTGAAAACGAAATAGTATAATTTGACTCTTTCTGAAGAAATCATTTTTTTGAAATTTCGATAAAACCAGTTTTAAACTTTTTAGGAGGCACTTAAAAATCATCCCTTTTTATATGTGCCCTTTTTCGTCCCTTTTAGTTAAATTTT